>JANZLQ010000065.1:14382903-14394363 GCA_026212715.1 Elanus axillaris | reverse complement strand
GGCTCCAGAAAAAGGGGAAAGAGAAGAATCAGGGAAGAACAGAAAACTCCAAAGACTATTTAATTACCACAGATATTTTGTGGCTCCAGAGATGTGCACTGTATACACCTGAGTGTATACAACTAAGCTGTGAATTAGCCACAGTTTGACCTGTACAACACTGGTAGCTGTCCTTACAGATTGGTTTCACTCCAGCCCAAATTCTCCGCCTAAAAGGTTAAATATATAATACTCCATACTGTCAATAATCCATTTTTCCTGCTTTCAGCAGTAGGAAGAAGGTGAACATACAGCTAATTAAAATACATTTGTTGAAAAGGTCATGCAGTAAGCTGCAGTTCAAGCTGAATAGAAGGATTACGATCCTATTCACCCAATCTGGTGACAAACATACTGAAAATGGAGCCCAAGATACAATTAATCTGTTTTGCTGTCACAGAATGGGAAATGGCTCAAACTTAACGCCATTCAGGTTCTAAAAAAAATCCCAATCCTTAGTGTTCCCAACATGCTCTGGTACAGTGGTAATAGGCTATGCCCATGCTTTTCACAAGGGATTTAAGGAGTCAGCTGCTCCGATTCTATTCAAATGCGGTTTGAGCATCTCATTCATGTTCCTGTAAAAATACCAGTTTACTTTACAGAAATAATTTGTACAGTGCAGTCACATATTAGTGACTACTACCTCCTGGCAAATAACTAAGCAATTAAAATCTACGCTCAGTTTGAAACCACTGATCATCTCCTTTTTCCTGGGAGAAAACTTACAACAAACAAAGTTGTGTGTGCCTACATCTAAATGTTCCTCTGTGGAGTCTGATCTCAGTTCAGGAGTCTGATATTTGACTTTATCAAAGACGGGAACTGTTTTATGTTTAGATTTCACCAGCCGCCAGAGGAATCTAAAGGTAGCTCCTCTGCATGAATGCATAAAAATAGAAGTTGTGAACATTGCATTTTTCATGCTATTCACTGTTCTGAGTCAGACACCTCCATGATGCCATAGGCCTGAGAAGATTTTTATGCCAAGGATAGTTGAACATTAAAGAGAAAAAAGATTACATTCATCAGCCTCTCACATTATCCAGAAAAGGTTTGAAAAGCCACATGCCTGTGCTCCTTGTGATCATTATTTACCCTGGGGCTCTCTGTTGAAGTGCCAGCTCCCCATCCTAGTCAAATTTTAACACCAGGGCTCCTGCAGGAACTAAAGGAGCTCAGCAGCTTGCAGAGCCTCTGCGTGCGTGTGACCTATGAGGTGATGCGGTAGGATTGTATGACCCATGCATTCCTGAATAGTCAGCAGTGTGCCAGGGAAAAAGATGCACTGTTATCATTTGTACTAGAGCAAAGACTTCTCCCTGCATGGGAATGCAGAATACCAGCAGAAACAATAAAGGAGTGAGAACATGGTACCTACTTGATTATATTCAGCGGTAAAAATGCAAATAGGCAGACAGCAGTTAGCCACAGATACTGGGCTTGCTGAAGATGAAAGGCAGCCCAAAGCAAAGTCTATTTACGGTTCTTCAGGATGAATTACGGGAGGTTTAAATTCATTATACAACTACAAAGACTGACAGAACATGGAGTTTCAGAACACCCAAAATAATTCACGAAAGGACAGATGGTCAATAACCAAGACTAAAAGTTAGGTTCAAAATAAAATGGACTAAAAGCCAGATCCCACAGTGCTGAACTCTTAGCTCCCTTCTCCTGTTGAGATTCCAGATCCCTCATGCAACCTAAAAGGTTGCTGCCAAAGGTGATCTTGTATGTCATTGTCATGCAGGGCAATACCATGCCAAGTTTTGCCCAGCTGTCTCTAGAATTTGAAGCAGTCTTGAGAAAGAGGGCAAACTGGCATGAGCTATAGTGTTTTTGCACTGCAATGGGAAAACAACAGATCCAGGTTGAACATGGCACAGTAGAAATTCAGATGGCCATGGCGCGCCCTGTGCAATAACTACACCCTAACTGCATGACACACAGCACCAGTTCCCCAACTAACGGTGTATCCAGCCTGGTCTCCAATGGCACCACAAAGCCATGCGTCACACAGGCATTCTCGTGTGCAACACGGGCTCAGAAATAACCAGCATGCTGGGCAGGAAGCTGCCTAGAGCTAATTGACATACGCAGCTAATGGCAATGATAAGTCTTAAGTCCTGTCCCTCAGGCAGAAGTTGCCACCAGAACTCTCCCTTGAAGACTGACGTCTGTACCCTTTCTCTCTTCCCAAGGCCTGAGCAGGATCTCAGTTCTTGATGTCAGCTCTACTGCCGAGGTGATTCTTATTATTTATGCTTCTTCTTACCTCTTCTTCTTCTACTCCTTACACAAAGACAAAACCAGGAAGCTGTAGGCTAGCTTGGGAAAGGATGCTAAACAGCCCCTGTGTTAAAGGTGTGCCACTATATAAAAACAATGCAAGGTAGGTACAGGAAGGGTTTCCTTCTTGGATTATCTACTCTCTGACAGAATATGTGCTCTGACTGGAGATTTCTGAGACTACAGCTGGGATTTGTTATTCCCTCCTTCTCTCTCTCATAGAGTCTTCAGTGTGTAATAAGGATTAAGCTCAGGCTGCAGGCTTACTCATAGTGGGTGCCCTAATTAAAGTCTTACTCCTCTACACAGCTGTTTATTTTCATCAAACATGTGGAATTTAATATACTTAAGACTGTCATTCTACTTTCAAATCTGGCTGAAACTAAATAATGAGTTCAAAATGTACTTGAAGAGAATCTGTAGGTAAAACAAATGTATACTACTTCCTTAAGAAACTAGGCAGAAATCCACAGTACCTATGAACCTTAGGTACTTCCAGTGGTAGGTCACAGTGAAGGGGAGTTTTCAAAGGTATCTTTTGGAATCAGATGCTCAAGTTTAAGTTCCACCAGAAGTTCTATTACTGGGAGATTTTTCTTCACTAAAACCAAACCAAAACCAAAGTAACAAGCCCTCCAGAGGAAAGGACTCTTTTGTTTTCTTACCATGTTGAATAGAAATCCTCTTCTTTCGACCCACATGACCCTGCATAATGTTAGCTGTACTAATTGTAAACAGAAGTCACACTGTCAAAATAAAAGGGAGATGAATTAGCAACAATAGAGTTCATTAAAGCTTGTTAATCTTTAAGAGGATGGGTGCAATGTAATTGGAAGAAAGGCTGAGCCATGTGGATAAAATATTTCAAGCAAATACGTTTCACTTCAAATGACAAAATATAATTAAAAGTGAGCAGTTAAATAAACTGTCAAAAGCACAGTTACAGCTGTCTTCTTTTTTTTTTTTTTTTCTTTAAATTTTAAGTACAGTCATGTTCTTTTGCCAGCTTTCCCAGCCTGTCTGACCTACTGTTCTCTGCTCTGGCGCTAGCTGCAGGCTCCACCAGGCTGGTTCTCATGGCTCTGAGGGAGACTGTACCATTCATGTATTGTCCTGTCTTTTCCTCCTTTGTATCCCACCCCACATACTTAGTTATCAGGTCATCCTCCTAACAACATCTGCTGCAGCTTTTCTTTTTCTCACTGACCCCTACTTTCCTTCCGTAGCAAAGCTGATACTCATTTTGACAGCCAACCACAAAATCTACCGTTTGCAAGTGACTCTCTCCTGTCTGTAAGCCAGACATCCAGGGACCTGCAGTCTTCTGCTTCAGTCTCTGAGAGATCCCTCTGTGTCAGACGCCTCAGCCTCCTCTTCCAGACTCTTTCTATTTTTACTCTCTGCCCCACAGCCCTTGCCTCCTTCTCTGCAACTTCACAGGCAGGATATTTTATCAAGGATCAGTTCTTATTTCCCTTCCTATTTGAGATGCCTGAACTTCTGCTAACAGCACTTTCTGTGGTTTGAGTATCTTCTCTCTTCCGCTGGGCACAGCAGCCTTGTGGTTACGGTTCAGGTCCTCTCAGCCAGCGCAGTGCTCCGTTCCCTGGACAACCTTTGCTATCACTGCAGTGCCAGACTCGGCTATCAGCCCGTACGTAAGGAAACCCGGGAAGTGTAAGCTTAACGCCGCAACATCTGCACCCACAGCATACACTAGCCAAGAGGATTTTGCTTGTCTCCCTTTGCATTATTGCATGCTATCTCATCTCTTGGTTTAATGCTGCTTCTTCTGGTACTGCCTATCTCAGCTAGACAGTCAGCTCCTTGAATCATAAGCTTTTATGTATAAGCTATCTAAACAGCACACATACACTCAAGGTGTCTCTTCCTTCAAACATAAGCACATATATTACTCTCACAGTCAAAATAGGTGCTTTCCAGGGAGGAGAGACAGGACTAAATAGCAGCATATGGTGATTTTCCCACCATATCATTACTTCTAAGTGCTCACAGTTGTAATTCTGAGGTCTGGTTTTTAACCTGAGACTGGGTGCTTACACACACGTGCACCCGCATTTGGCTGCATATGCACACAGAGAGCTGCGAGTGACTGTTGCCATGGCCCCGAGGGCACCCCCAGCCCTGACCGTCCCTCCTGGACCCCCGGGGTTCCCCCCACCCTGCCCAGGTCCCAGGACCCCACATCAGCCCCTCGGGACCACCAGTCCCTGCCCCAGCGAGGCCTCAGCAGGGCCGGTCTCCCGCTCCCCACAGCCCTGACCTGCCATGGGACCCCTGAGCCAGGCCCACCCGCGGACCCACCCCTCCGCCTGGCCTTGGCCCTTCCCCACAGGCCTGTGCCGCCATCTTGGGGCTGTGTCTGAGCCCAGATCCTGACCCCACTCCCGCAGGCTGATGGCCTGGCCTGGCCTCGATCTGTCCCCAGGGATGTGGCCGGTGGCCAGGGCTGGGGTTGGCCTAGTGGCCCGCAGCTGCCCTGCTCCTGGCTGGGGCGGTGGGATGGGTCCTGGGGCGGTGGGATGGGTCCTGGCTCTCCCATGGATTGTCCCCGGCCCCACAGGGCCATGGCAGCTGTACCTCAGGGTCCGGCGTTTTCTGCAAGCTTTCACGCAGAAAATACTGGGAATGGTTGGATCTCTGCCGCAAGTGCAGCACCTGGGTCACCTCCATGACTGTGCCGACGCTGAAATTACCAGAATCTGTCAGATTTTCATACCATTTACAGAGTTTTGGTACTTATATTTGTGGAGGGCTTTTTGTAGTGGACTGGTGCAAAAAAACCCCGACCCACCCCGCATTTGTTGGCATCTCATATTTGCCTTGCTGTCAGGCTTACCATCTGCCTCCTGGTCAAGGCTGCACCAGCTTGATGCTCCTGAAACGTCAGATTCTCCCCTCCTCAAACCAATATCACGCGACACCTCCCACGTTCAGCTAGATGCTGATTTCCTTGACTGTAAATAGTAATCACTTGATAAGCAATGTATTGCGAAACTGCTATTCTGTTAAAAACCTCTGTTCCCACAGCTGTCAGCGAATGAGTTTTCTGTCATTTTTTACAGGAGTCACCTCTTACAAAGCACCTCCAGGTCTACAGGCAGCATTTGAAGTGTGCCCCATTGACCGGCAGCAGTAAAAAGATTGTCTCTGCAAATAAACTAAATGTCAACCGCCTTACTAGCATACAGTTTCTGGGAGAGGCACAAGCCTAATTTTTCACCCTACTAAGGGAACGAGCTTTTTATTCTCCTCTCGGCTGGGAGTAACCAGCTCCCACCTAAGCACTGGGAGCCACCTGAGCTCCTCAGGTCCTCAGGGCTCCGGAGCCGAGCATCAACCCAACCCTTTTACAGGCCAGTGGCATTGCTTCATCTCTTCTGCTCAAAGGACCTGCTTGTGGCGGACTTCAGCCCATGCTGACATGGTTCATGTGTAGAGGAAGGCCCGTGTCAGCCCTTGGGAGCGGGATGTTGTGGTAGGCCCTCCATAAAGATGTACCTCTAGACTCTGCTGTGAGATCCAGTGCTGGAAATGAATGGTGGAGATCGTGGATCCCCTAAGCACAGTCTTAGGTCCTGCCTCCAACACAAAAATCTGAACTAGCTCCGCATCTCCCGAGCTAAAAGGTGACATTTGTTAAAAACTTCTCAGCCCATAGGACACCCCAGAACAACCCCAGTGCCTTGAAAGCACTCTGAAGAGCTGGGACCAGCAGTGCACTGCTATGGTGTCTTATCTGCTGGCTGCTTCCACAGAGTATGGGGGCAGCGGGGGGCACAGCTGGCTGCGAAAATAGCTGGGATGGGGAAATGAGAGGAATCTTGGGAAAGGCAAAAGGAAGAAGACTACAGAATTTACAATGACTATTTCAGTCATGGGTTTGTATGCTTGTATCCTGTTGCAGCCTCTAACTTATTACTAATAACTCCTCAGTTACAACTCCTGACTTTAGGAAGAGGGACTTGTCTGATTACGTGCATATAAGATGTCTAGCACCCTGTGCATGCTGTATAAATAATTCATAATGTTCCTAATGACATGACAATACTATTCACAATTTTCACAATTGTCATTTTCATCCTAGCCAAACAGGCAGATAGAAGCCTCATCCGTACTAAATAAAAAAAAACGTAACAAAGAAAAGTATAAGCAGAAACCAAAAAGAAGCAAAAGTATCCTTCTTGGTAACATTTCTGAATCTCTGACCCATGAGCCATAAGCACTTCTGTTTCAGGCTCAGAGTTAGAGTGTGAAGTGAGTGGGACCAAAACTCTGCCTAAATGTGAAGACTTCAGGGGTCCCCAGAAGTTGCCTGTTCGGTTTATAGGGCAGAAATAGTACACCAGCCGAGGCAAAACCTTTAGTTCACTGTCAGCTTAGGCCATCTTCCAGGTGAGGTATGTATAATAGTAGTAACAGAGATTATTCCTGCAGGTTAATTGCATAACTACAAGTGTATACAGTTGTTTAAATAACACTGCTGTGAACACAGATTTGCTTGCCCACTATCACTGTATTTGAATATGCTTTCTTGCAGCATGAATTATGATTAATGAACTTCTAGGTGAACGGATTACAATATTGTGATTACATGTAATACATTAAAATGTGTCTGCTGGCATCTCTGTACTAGAAAGGAATTCTCCAGTCTTTGCTTGTGTGAGGGTTTCTAAAACATATTTTAGCAACTGCATTTGTGATAGTTTTGGAAAATTGGAAGGGGTTTCTTCCAAATAAAACCTATAATTAAAACATGTATATAATTAATAGGGAAGAAACTATCCCATGCTTTTAGATCTTCTGAACTGTAACTTTTGGCATAGGTGCATTCCATCTTTGGGGACTTAATAGCGGATTTTTTCATTTGCTTTCTTTTAAGTCATACCTTAGTGTGTGAAAATAAATCCACTTTATAAGACCAGTTCAATGAAGTTCTCGAGTAATATGTGTCTCCACTACTGCCATATACGTAAAGTTTTGTATAAGCTTATTTTTCTCATGAGAGCGGGGAGTTTATGATCATTTCTAGCACACTGAGAAAATACCTCATGTTAAAAGGCTCATCATTAAGTCTGGCAAGAAATCTAACTTAACTCAGTCACAATTAAAAATGAACTATTGACTATAAATAATACATGAATTCAATTCTTTTAAATACTTAATATTTTTATAAAGAAAGGAGTTTAATTTTGTCTGAAGCCTTCAACTTTTCATTGCACCACTGTTTTAATGAAGAGATTATCATTCACCCTATTTTCTGATTAGAAGTATGCAAGAGAAACATACACATCCTGATTTTTTAATGTTTTTTTTCTTTCTGCCTGATCACAAGAACACGAATGGCATTTTCCCTTCGGCTTTTTGTTTTGTTTGTCTTCTTTTCTTTGGTGCACATGAGCCACATAAAACCAAAAGCCCAAATAACTATTCCAGCCCAAGGATACAGATTGAAGATTAACAAAGAAATTATTCTGTTTTCAAAAGATTTATACTTCAAAGGATGATGTGCTATGTTGCAAGTACAGCTGATGGAGTACATTCTCCTTAAATATTGCATTCTAATCTTAAAAGTCAAAAAGGTGCAACCCCTCTGCCAAGGTATTGACGAAAAACTCCACAAAATTGTTTGTGCCACCTTCAATTCCCTGAACAGTGGCCCTTTAATATTTTTTCTAATAGGAATCACAGATCCAGGCTGCAGCATACTAATGAATCTAAGCCTACCAATTACATTTTGCTCTCCATTTCAGATTAAATGACTGTCTGTCTACGCACTCATGCGGCCCACCCCCTCCCCACACCACAGTGTCCTGGTTTTCAAAAATAGAAATAATAACAACAATAATGTACTGTATCTTTCCAGTTAGCTACAACTCTATATGCTTTGTTAGGCTAATGATAAAGAAAATGCCTGAATCTCAACGTTATGGTAGCTGCTTCATGAGGATAATCAACTTGCTATGCATCCCTGATGCTTTGCACAGCAGAACAGAGAGATAGGCTTTAAGGAGTCAGAAACAGCAAAGCGCGTACAGAAAAGAAAAATAACCCCCAGATGAAACAGCAGAAGAAAGTTGATGGGTAAAACCAGTAAAGCCGCTTGGAATTTTCCACTTCATTCTTTTCCTCTCGAGAAGACTTTTTTTTTTCCATAAAGTGCCCTTTCTATTATTTTCCTTCTGAAGAAGGTCCCTTCCAGCTTTCTGGCATGCCTTTTCTCCACAGCCCTGGTCCAGAAGATAACTGGGGTAGCTGCTGTCTGTTCTCCATTCACCCTAGCTGCCAGAAGAGAGGTGGTTTGGGGCGCTCAGCTTCCAGCAACACATGGGAAGGTTGCTCTCAGTCTCACCGCTTGCCTGCCAGGTGCAGGTGGACACCCAACCACGCAAAAACGTTACGCCTCCTTTGAGCTCACACCCTGTACGTCTGCAAAGGCAAGGAGGTTGAACCAGACCCATGCCTTTCATGACCTGCCCCCCACTTCTGTATGGCTGGTGCCCATCTTGGCCAGCAACACGGTACTGGGTATTTTATTAGTTGTGCCAAAACCATAACTACAGCAACTTGGGACTTCTGAAATGGTAACACAGGCTTTACTGTCAGTAGAAAAATGTCCCCCAGCCCAAGTCTTAACCTCTCGGGTTTCACAACAGATGGGGAACTAAGAGAAGGAAAGTGAGGCTGCAGCTGTAGGCTACTTTTATGAGAGCCAGAGGTTGGGTTTAGGTAGAGTAGCTGTAGGAACCGTTTGACAGAGACTTGTAGGGGATGATTATAATATTCCAGAACTTGAAATTCACATGCATCCAGGAGTACCATGGGCAGGGTTAGGGCAGGACTGCAAATAGACAGGTAGCATAAGATCAGAGGCAAGCTAAGGCCTGTCGCCATGCTTGTCTTCACACCCACCACTGCCTTCACATACATTCAGTCCCTGATCTGCAGGAAGTGGAAAGCATGCTTCCAAGGGATATTTCTCATAGGTCTTGCCCATAGGTAGTAGCCTAATTCACTGCCTCCCTACCGGGAGGATGTTTTGTGCCAGGGGAATGAGCACTTAGTCCTATGAAGCTGTAGCAGCCTGTCTGGCTCCGGAATTTTAGAGGATGCCGTACAGTTTGGGGGGCTTGGGTGCGCCCATCTTCACAGACGAGAGGGTCACTGGTGCCCTCTGAAGCCTCCCAACACTCATCTGACATGTGGTAGCAGGAAAGTAGTTTTAGGTTGATGGTTTCACCGTTGCCCTGTGGGTAGTTGTGGTCTGCGTTAACATTTTGCTGATGGAGACACTGTGCAGCTGGGGACTGGGGGAACACAGTGAGCAAAGAAATATCCCTGTTGCTTGGTGGGATTCCTATGTATTGCTGTGCATAGCAGGAGGACAGGGCTGGGGCCATTCTGGAAACTTCTTGTCTCTAAGTGCCATGGCCTCGCATTGCCCTTGCCTCAGCTGCAAACTCCTGTTCACTGTTGTTTAATGAATTTCTCTTGGGCATAATATGCATTTCCCTTCCTTCTTTTTTCCTCTGTCTCACCACAGGTGAACTCCTGCCCCATGCCAAAATCTTTTGCTCTGCTTTCAAAGGAAGAAGAAAGCCACCTCTCTCCAACCTGATAGCTCATGCATGAAGAGAGGAAAATGGGATACCAACAGCGGGTTGGCATGATGCCTGAAGAGTGGTTGCAGCAGCCCTCAAAGTGGCTGAAATTAATGAAGGAGGATGGCTGACCTATTACTGTAGAGCCACTCCTGGATTGCTTAATGATCATGAGGAAAGGTAATAAACTTTCTGCCTAAACCAAGTATCTCCCACCTTGTCCTGAGCCTCTGAAACATTGAAAGACTGGATGGGAAGGATGATTCTGTTTCTCAGCTCCCTTCCAAGGCTGGTAATATGTTCCCAAACTCCTTGATGGCCATTGTATAAATGTGCTGGCTGGGCAGAAAAGGCCAGGTACCCAATTTCACCCTCATCTAATTGTCCTATGGCCAGTCCATTTAGAAGATTCCTGGGCCATCTTCTAGCATAGATTTGCATGACAACTCTGATTACCTTCTCTGCACAGACTCCAGAATGAGAGCAGAATTCACCCAACTGACACACAGGAGGGTGCATGATTACCCTACTGAAATTAGTGGCAAAACTCCACATGTGGGAGCCATAGGTAAGCTTAGAGAAATCACTGTTAGGTTACAAGCCACTAAATGAGTCCCCCTGGTTTTGAATCAAGCACATACACTGTAAGAGAACTGAGTTAACCTACACTGGGGTTGTTAATTTTGCCTGGTAGGCACAACTAAAAAAAAAAAAAAACCCACCACAAACCATAAAAATTACAGGTATTCTGTCTGTCCCTTTGGAGTTCAACCACATAAACTGCTGAACTGGCACAGCTACAGGAGGGAGCAGAAAGACCTCACAGGGGAGGGAGAGGGATGGAGACTTAGTGGTTTGCATTGGGAGTTTTCTAGGGCAGATCAGTGACTGCTGGAGGAAGACTCTGTTCCAGTGGGGAAAACAGCCTTTGACAGTTCTCCCTCCACCCTGTTCATCCTCCCCTCCCTCCTGGGTGCCAAATCAGGCATTTTGACACCTATGGAAAGGCAGGATCAAAAGATGAGCAAAAGAAAAAGGTATTATTGTTTTTGAAAGTGATCCTTGGCAGGCAGGTGCCCACCTAACAGCCCTAATTTGGACTTGATTTAACAACCTTGTTGAAAAAAAAGAGTTCTCAGGGGCAGCTCCGCTTTGATTACAAGGGCAAAGAGACATCATGGCCAGTTGCAGTTTGACTTCAGCGTGATTAGGATTTCACCCAGGGAGTCTATTTAATTGACATTTACCTTATTCAGATACTTTTTACATTTCATTCCCTTCAGATCTACTCCTGTCAAGTTCCACTCAGGAATACAGCACTGGCTGCAGCCTTAAACATGGTTAACCCTACTGCAGAAACAATTTTACTCTCGGGTAAAATCTTACTCAACTGTGTCAATAACCTATCTGGAAGAAGAGTCATTTGCCAAGAAAGGTTAGCTGACGGTCAGAGGGCCTGACTTATACGGAAGGGTAAGAAACCTAAATATGACCTGGATGGCCAAGG
>JANZLQ010000065.1:14367673-14382763 GCA_026212715.1 Elanus axillaris | reverse complement strand
ATTCACAGCTAAATATAAAACCAAGCTTTGATAATGAAACTTGCTATACAGGGGAACAGTTTTTCACGGTAAGCCATTAAGCCCTTTCTCCTGAGACCTTAAACCTAGACTCAAAAAGTACTGTATAAGGCAGGGACAAAGCTGCCATAGCCTCTAGTATGGAAAAGATGACCCTATATATCTTTTTCTTCCATAATTTCTATAATTCTATGAGCTTTCATATTTTGAAAATAGAATTCATTTCTGTTCATCGAATGCTGCCACTGCCTGTTGCCTTGTGAAAGCAGAAACCTCTCCCCAAAAGTTTCAGCGGCTCTTTATTGCAGTCTTTCGTCACTGTCACATCATCGTCTTCAGGCTATCCGCACCAGAAGAAAAAATGTTTAGGAGCGAAGATTAATAACAGGTTTATTGGAAGGGGTGCAAATGCAATAGGATGCATGATTTTTAGCCTCTAGCTGTTAATGCAGCATCTTACATATGTTGTCACTCTTTGCCTGTGGAAAACAGGAATGCCGTTTCTGCTGATACTGGAGACACGGCACGTTCACAACACTTTGCTCTGAGAAGACAAGTAATTGTTGACCAGTTGCTATTAATAAACAAAGAAACCCTGACTTGGAGTATAGCAGTGCTTTCTGAGAAGGACATTTTTTCCAGTTTATCTAACCTACCATGTTTTTTATAGCACTCCTGAAATGCAGTGTGTCATTTTTAAAATGAATTAAGGTTGAAATGGGGTAGAATGGTAAAAGAAACAGTGGGAACGGAAAGGAATTCTTGGTTAAAACAGGAATGACTGAAGCTAGATGTACTAAAAAAGCTTGCTGTGGAAGCAAACTGCTCTGCCTGTAGCAAGGGACTTACTTTCCCTTAGCACTTACTATGAACTACACTGTCAGAGGGAAACCAGAATTTCAACAGGACTCAGTAGGGCCAGAAGGGCGACACAAAGGAGAGCTGGACAAACAACTGTGAATAAATTCCCTGAATATTTTCTCCTGCCCCCTCTTCCTCCCTGGTGACAACAAATCTTCATCCTACCTATTTACTCATTCTTATGTATTGCGTGCTAAGTAGTTAGTCCAAATTTCACAGAGCGAAATTTGTTCCATTGGGAAATAATTGCTCAGTTGGGGGTGAGGAAGGGGAATGTTTTATTACACGTCTTGGAAAAGGAGATGTGTTCGGATCATTAAGCCATTCTTTTCTCTCTGGATAAAATCAGATCAGAGGGCACTGGAGACATGACAGCAATGGGAGCAAAGATAGATGGACATATACGCAGATAAGATGGATAGACAGATATGACAGATGCTGATAACAGGGTTTTAATATATGGGTAGAAGAGATTACAAAACCTACAATCTTCCTCTGGCCAGATGTGGAAACTGTTTTCCGGAATGTTACATTTGGTGTTAAGGATTCTGTAACAGCATTAAAGTGATCTGATGTATATGATTTATAATAACTATAAAGAAGCCAGCAGCCTGTAAATGGAAAAATGGAAAGGCTCTGAGGAGCAGAAAATCGTGGGACAACAGAAATAATTTGAAAAATAGTATCCTCAAGTAATTTAGACACTTTCTCACAGGTATCTCCAGAGAAGAAACTTCCCACTGAAATACACAGCAATCTTGTATCTAGTCCCTGTGACTGATTACATCATCTGCTATATTTAGAATACCTCCAGAGTAACCATGGAAACTGCTTTTGCTTAAACTCACATTATTCCATTCAACATTAGTTGACACTATAGAAATACTTTCAGAAGCTCACAAAACAATTAATGTATCGCTGTTATTATATGCCCGTATATATAGCAACGCGGTTTTTGTCTTTTCTTGAAGTATGCATTATGCATACCTGGAGATGTCAGATTTCTGACAAAGACTACAAAGAGCCAGATGCATGCAGTGGAGTGAGCATACAAGACTACAGGAGAATTCAGAGTACATCCTCTGTACTTTGCTTTTCACCCAGCTGCCTAAGGAAAGGGCTCATGCTGTCACACTGCGTGCACATGTCTGTGTGTCTGTCTTTCCCACACAACTTTTGAAAACCCAGTTTCAACCAAATTTGACAATGACAAGAAGAGGAGCTTTTTAATCTCCCACAAGGTTTGCAAAGATAAACAGCTATGCAGAAGGAATCCAGTGATCCCACTGAAAGGCTAATAAGGGCAAGCCTTATTAGAACTAGGAGAATCTACAAAAAAGGAGGCTGCATGATTCCTGCAAGCCATGGAACTACTTATAATACTGATAATAATGTTAGAAACCCAATAAAAACTATACCTATACATTGTAACACAAAAGTGCAAAAAGGCTTTCTTTTGTTTCCCTATAAAAATGCAGCATTGCAGAAATCAGTAAGAAATCCCAAACAAGTATCAGAACTTCAAACAAACACCAGAAAACCTAGAGAGGAATTCAGAAAAACACTTGCAAGCAAAGTCCCAGACTCAGCCTTCCAAACTGAAGGCAAGGAGCTACAATCATTTCGATATGCAATCGCCTTAAAATTCTGCAAGGGATTAAGCTGAGATTAAAAGGTAAAGTTCATACTAGGAAACAAAGTACCATGAGGTAAGTACAGATGCCCAGTTTTCCCAGTGCAGAAATGTTACCACGAGGTCCCAGGTGCATCTGTGCTCTTCAGCATATTTAGAACCGAGCTGTAAATGGGAACGAGGTGACCACGCTTGCAGACGACAGTTGATTGTGAATAATTGCAGAAGGATCTACTGGTACTATGTGGCTGAGTGATAAAATAGCAAATGATATTCCATGGTAATAAATATGAAGCAGAGTGTGTGTGTGGAAAATAACCCAAATTATACGTGTACAGGGATGAGCTCTAACTTAGCAATTTTTACTCAGAAGGAGACACTGGATTTGTAGGCACCTCAGCACAACGATGGGCAGAAAAGGCAAATCAGACATTCAGAGTTATTGGAAAAGTTATCAGAGCAAAACAGAAAAGACCTTATGTCACTTACGAATTCAGGGCACACACACATTTTTATGACTGTGTGCAATTTTAGTCACCTCAGAAGCGATGTGAGAGAACTGACTAACACAGGGAGGGAGGAAGGAAACAGGGAGCCCGGCTATGGCATCCTTTCAAAGACGAGAAGAATAGATGAGAATTCCTCAGCCTGGAAGAGAGTTGGCTGAGGGGTGGTAAGATTAAAGCTTACAGAGACATGAATTGTATGGAGAAGATGAAGGGGGAGTGATTTCCTTCACACTGGGGAGAGGATGAAACAGGGAGAAGGGAAATGGCCTTGACCCCAACTTCCACTTCATGTGAGAGTCCTACCAGTGGCACGTCTTTTACAACTGTCCCAAGTCCTGGATCCCGTCTCTGAGTGGTGCTAGCCGAGAATGCACCGCCGCATAAAGAGTCTGCGGGAAAACAGAGGAATCATTACGGAAGAAGGGAGGAGAGGTTTCTAGTAACTACATCTCTAAATGAGGAAAACACTCACCAAGGACATTGGGTTTAATCCATTAGAACTTCATGGGTAGCATGCTGTCTGTCACTAGCGATATTCCAGTTCTGCAGCAGCATGATGGCAAGACCAGCTGGATACTTCAGCCGAGCGACGCAACGCTTGCTTTGAAAAGACTGTGATTTTTTCAGCATTTTCACCCTTTTTCTCAATAACAGCAGCCAAAACTTGCTGTTGGCTATACCTACAATTACCAAGCTGTGGCATGGGACCAGACCTGTAGAATAAAACAGATAGTGCCGAAGATTTGACATCTTCAGTACCTGGTTTGGGGAAGTGAAGGTGCTTCAGCTTATTAGCTCTATGCCAGTACCATGGTCTGACGGCAGCAGATCTCCTGCTGCCCTCCCTCTCCTCCCAGGAGGGCAGCCAGCGCTCCCAGCTCTGCTCCAAGGCTGCCCTGGCACCTCTCTTTGTGCAGCCAGGTTGTAAACCAGGTTGCTGAAATGATCCAAATTAAAAATAACCAAGCAGAAAAATCTATGCAAAATATCGCTCTGCTGCAAATGATGGCCAACAGCTTGCCAGCTGCTGGGTGGGTTTTGTCCACGTGAGTTCTGCAGGAAAGCGGCCAAATGGGTTTTCAGTGCAGTGGCTGAGCAAAGGAGGACAGAACAAAATGATAGTGACAGTCAGTTGCTCCAGTAGGCGGATGTCCCCAAAGTGACCAGAAAGAGACACCTAAAAGTCAGTCCTGCAGAGCCGAGTGCTGGGATCTCATGGATCAGGGAGTGGGTCCTTTCTGCAGAGAGAAACTCTGCAAACCCTTGATGGTGGCAGATCACCAGTGACATTCTGCAAACGTGTCCATATTGAACACGCAAAATCCATAAGTATTTCACGTTGAAAGAAAATTATCACTCACACGTAGCAGACTGATTTTCAAACAAAATGACTCCGTCAACTTTTACGGTTTTAGCAAACTTTTCCCAAGGCACCAATTCCTGTTCAATCTTGCAAGTCTCAAAGGTGCTGGCTTGAAAATGCAGCCTTCCAAAAGATTTTGTGAATGTTTCATGGTATGTTCGCTCATACCAGTGGAACTTTTTAACAGAAAAACCAGATTGTTACCAACATCCAGAAATTAATTAGGAGGGGAAAGTACATTTCAAAGTGCAAATATTCCTTTTTATACTCCCAGAGCATTACAAATTGAATGACAACTTGATTTTCAACCCCCACCCCCTTCTGCAATGTTAATAATGTGACTGGAAAATAATATATCACCAACCTGAAACCTTGTTTTACAAATACAAGTTTTAGCCTAAGGCAATAGTTTCATACAGTCAAGTGGGAAAGCCTGAAAATAGGGTCTGGAATGTCCTCTTGGAATGGGGAAGCACTCTGAACTAATGCGTTGTCTGCATGTTGATGTTTTGTAGCGTCTTATTCCTTCTAATGTGGCAGAGATGCTTTCCGATCTACATTAATTTGCTAAGCAAAGTCATTAGACACCTCCAAGTCATTTGCATCTCACCCTAATCCTTCAGTGTAAAGTAGCCAGTTCCATGGTCCCACATAATATGAACCAGCTGAATGGATTCCAATTTGTCAAGAAACTATAAATTGCAAAATATCAAGCTGAAATGGCAGTAACAAACCCAGTGATCACTGTCCCATACATTTTAGATGGTTATTTAAGGCCTCCTGGGAGATCAACGCTGTATAACCTATTTCTCAGGATTCCTGTCAGCTATATGAACTCTTTGCAACTGCTTTGACTAATATATTATGACTTGTTTATGATACTGAAGAATAAGTGATGGAATCAGCATGGTCACAACGGAATGGGAAATGATGTGGAAATTGTCTGGAAAAGGTATAATTTTTTTTCCTGTCTCTGCATGCATACACTGAAGGACTAGCCTATCACTCAGCCATCCTACTTAGGTCCCTCAGACATTGCGTTTGAACCTAGATGTTCCCTCTTTGTGAAAAATACAGTATCTGGGATACTAATCGAACCTTAAGCAATAATCACGGAATTCAGACTCAAGATTTGACTTAAAAATTAAATTTAGAAGTTACCAAGAAGATCTCTCAGCAAAACTTTAAATCTGGGGATTGCTTGACAGATGATGCGGCTGCCAGGCAAGCAATACCCCGCTTGACAGCAGCTGATATAACAGCTCGTTCTGACCTCCACTGTGTCTCTGCCTGCTCCCGCTGGTGCGTACGGCTTCCAGGAACCAGGAGACCGAATCCCTCCAGCAGAGATTTCCTGCTCCAGCTGCTGCAGAGGAGATGGATCCAACAGGTTCTTTTGGGGAAGTAACACACCAAGTTCCCACTGAGCAGGGAAGTTGTAATTACACCACCGTTACTTTCCTGCTTCCTCAACTAGCACGACTCAACGAATAAACCAAGCCTCAGCAGCAAGGCACTGGAAAGGGCAAGCGAACGGCAAAGTTGGTCGCCCTCTCTCCCTTCTGTGGGAGCAGCTTCTGATAAGGAGGCTTGGAAAGCAGTTTTGGCTAAAAGTGTCCGGGAGGGCAGCTCGGGGACCAGCGCCAGCAAAATTTCATCCCCCTTCTTTCTGATCCTTCTCGAAGCCAAGCTCCCTTGCTCTGTGTCCCTCTCCTATATCATGTGTGCTCACATCCTCATGTGCAACCCGCGATGTTGTCAGCACCTCAGGACCACGTCTTTCACTCGGACAGCAAAGGGAACCGTGTCCCTCGGGAGGCTGCTGTTTGCAAGCTGCTTTCAACATTATATCACGGATTTCCTGAAAGGCTCATGCTATCAGTACAATTACTCCCATTTTACAGAGGACATAACTGCAGCTGAGAGCTTAGTGGTGTCTCAGAGATTTCTCATATGAATTATATTTTTAGCTCAGGAATACATTTAAGTATATACAGAAGTCCATTTACATTGCTGTTGAGGACTACACTATTAAAGACTTATTTTAAAGTCCACTTTAAATCCTGTTGATGAAAGTCCGTGCCTATATGGCTTTCTGAGCGAGAAACCTTCACCAAATTGGACTCTTGTGTATAACACGGATGACTAAAAAATAAAATGTTGTTCACTATAGGCACCCAACAGAGCAAAGAAATATATCAAGGGCTTTCATAGTCGGTGTCAGCCACGATCAGATTCATTTTGGGTCTACCCTCTGAGCAGAGAAAGCACCAGCAGACCTAAACTGTAACACATAAAATAAGAGAAATAACACAACGGTCTCATCTGATAATGCGAATGCAATGTGTTTTCTGTTGCCATCCTTTCCCACCTTGACAAAGTCGTCTATTTGTTTTCCACAAAGCAGTAAGGAATAATAAAACCATTTGTCTAACGATGGGAAGTTTCCTCTCCCATTGTTTGCAATGCCTTAGCATATCCTGCATCATTCCTATTGTGATCAATATGGTCCTAACTGTGCCTCTGTGACAAGGTGCTTTAAAAGATTATGCTCTACCGTCATTTCCCATGCAACTCGTCTGCTCCTTCTTTTTTCCCTCCCTGCACAATGATTTGCAGGACACAGTCAGAATGAGATATTTGTAAAGCCGTCACCTTACTTCATACACACAGATATACAGATCTCTCACAGCAAAATATTGTACAGTGCCTTGAAATAAAAGCCATAACGAGAAGAGTTAAATTGTAGGATGTGTTGCAGTTGTTAAATAGAAACCATAAAAGCCTTTCTCTTTTCTGTCACAAGACATGGTATGTATCTTCACAGTATTGTAATTCAAATAACTATGGAATTCGAGTAGTTAGCTTCGACTTCTGGTTCTTAAACTAATTATCTGCGTCACACTTTCATATTGCTACATTAAAGGACAGTGTTGCTTTGACCTAATGGAGAGAGACTAGTTTTTTGAACCTTTGCCCAACACTACGATTATGTCTTGCTCACAGCACTTCATCATAGACATATGCACGCCCAGATGTGCATACACACATTGCCTAACTCAAGCTGTCAACAGAAGTGCCCTGTCTACCGACAAAACATGACCTTTTGAGGGTGAAATCTTGCAACTATTTAATGGCACGCAGTCATGCACATTAATTTTAAGAAGTTGGGGGCTTGGCTGCAGGGGGAACTGCAAGGAGCAAACTGGTCACAAACTGAGATTTGGCAAAGCCATCAGGATTAATAGTCGGAGGCTTAAAGACAAAGCTGGCTGCAGTGCCCGAAGGTGGGGAGACCCTCAGCTTCATGGCCCACTTAAACCCATTTCTGCTGCCATTTGGACTTGATACTGGCTCAGCCTGGACCTACCAAATGCCCATCGCTGTTTTCTGCAGCACAGGGATATTTTTTCTCTCTGCTTATGCAGCACAAGCTAACAGTGCTCAGTGTACCTGAGCCAGCTCTGGCTGGGCTGGCTCGAGCACAAGAAACAGCCCAGATGAACTATACGTTGTTCCTCCCCTGCCTTGCTAAGAAGCATGTGGTATTGATATAGGCTTCCCACCTAAGCAATGATTTACTTTCTCCTTGCTTAGCATACCAATTCAGACAGGATCAAAGTACTAGCTGACACGGCTGAAAACTAATCAGCTTATAATTTGCACAGGGTACCATGCTAGTATTGTACATCATTAATAAATATGACAAAAATCAGACAACTCTGCTTGCTGATCATTCATATTACGTAGGAAATTGACTGAGAATGTCATTAAAAAAAAAAATCTGTATTCACTCAGAATCGGGAGCACTTTTTCCCATTTTTCTTTTCAGGAGTTGTCCGAATCTTTAAAAATATAGGAGAACAGTTGTTTTGATTTTGTAAAATGTCAGCTATCCCTAAGTGGCTTTTTTCTGGATTATGAAAAGTATTGACAGGTTTCCTCATTTGCAACTCTAGGAAAGTTCCACAAATCATTTTTTTTTTTAATATGATTTTAAGTCAATAAATATCAGGCTATGTGCAGAGGAAATGGGATGAAAAGTGAAGCAGCTGAAGAGTCATCAAGTGAATTGCTTCTTTTCCAAGATCTACTAAATTAGAACAAAATTTTTGACACACTGGAAATCACTCAAAAAACCTTTGAAACAGCTCCACACCCCTTCAACAATAAAAAATATTTTGCAAAAGGCAATCTGAAGAGCTCATCTTTCTCCAACTGTAGGTACGAGTGGCTTCGAAATATTTTAGCAGGGGGCAAAAGGTGCTCCTAGCAATCCCATGAGTTTTCTGGTGAAAACAGTCAGTAAATGAAAACCAACAGAAAATTTAGGATGTTGTCAAAGCGCAACCCAAGGGGGTAACCAGGATGCTGGGTTTCTGCAACGGCTGCGTGGTGCCGCCCACCTTCTACCTTTGTGCTGCCGTCCCACCGGCTGATCTCGGGAGGAATCTCTCCTGCTTTTCATTAAGCCCTTTGCCCCTCTGTGTGCCACCAAGTCCTCTGCCGGACTATTCGCTTCCTCTGCAAAATCGTTTTCCCTGCGGCTGCTGGCCAGGTCCGCGTCGCTTTCTGCGCTACCTGGAGCTTTGTCGCGCATCTCTCCTGGCCGACTTGGTGTGATCAAAGGCAGCTGCCGTCTGACACGTTCGGCAGTTCCACTGCCGATGCAGGGACGCATTTTGTAGTCCAAGTGAAATTTGGGGCTTTCGATGACCACGTCTGGGTAGTCTCTCTCATTAAATTAGCAAGTAGCAGCAAGGGGAAAATAAGTCAGAGAAATTATAGGGTTTTTAAAGGCTAATATCACACATATAATTTTTTAAATGTTTTGGCCTAAGAAGATCAATTAACAAAAAGAATAGACTAAAATAATCTCTAAGTGAAAGCATCATTGAAAAGACTGAATGCTTAATAATTTCAGGCCATGACCAACAATAATTGAGAATAATACTTGTCTCAAGCAGAATAATACTGAAGGATTGCAATGCCATTTTAGCTAGGAGAAGTGGAAGAAAAAAAAAAGAGTTTGGTCTGCTTAGATATTTAGGATGCAGTCTTTGACTTTGTTAAGAGAAAGTTGAAGAGGGAATGAATTATTCATATAAATGTTGCCATAGTAACAAGCCAGCAAATAAAATAATGAACGCAGCTCCTTCTTTTTAAGGGGGAAACTACAAATTTTGGCCTATTGGCTCTGGAAGTTCAACACTTTGTACACTCTGAGGCAACGCTAACTTACACCTACATGTGCAACTTGGATCTGCACGATCCTGGATCCCTCCGTACAATGGTTTTCAGCATTCCGAGGAGTGCAGGAGCGATTGCCTCAGCGAGCCCCATGCCGCGTGAGATGGGTATTTGAGCACCACCCAGAACCTCGTCCTGCAATGAGTGGAGATGGTTTTTTTCCTTTTCTCTTTCTAAATATCTAGACAGCTCCATTCAAAATGCTTTATTAAAAGAAAACTAAGGCCAAAAAAGCAAAGCACACCAAATCAGGAAATTTCAGTGCAAAAATGATAATGAGAAGATTTTCAAAGAACGCATTCTTGTGGAAACGGACACAGAGACATAGCTTGGCATTTCCAAAGCAATTAAATCAATTAGGGTGAAACCCACTAACGGAATAGCGTAGGGTTTTTGTACTGCCTAGTGAAAATCAGAGCCCTGTGCTTGAAACATGAACTCCCATTTGGTGCCTGAGGAAAAGTCAGCACCTAAAACTGTAGCAGCTGGCATGGTGAGACCGGGTTGCCTTCAAAAAGGCGGTGGACAAGAAAGGGGCATCCCAGACGCTCCCCTGGGAATGGGAACCCCAATATTTCAGAGAGGACAGGCCTAGATCAGAGCATTGGTAAGCTGCCTGGTGGTCTCGGATGTTCCTGCTGGCTTTCAGAGCCCTCCCCGACCTCCTCTGCAGGGGGAAGAGCGTGCACACAACTGCTCCTCGCAGCTGCGGGTGCCTACGCTCGTACAAAAACATTTGCTACTCTATGTTTAGTGTTTAAAACGGGGTTATTGTTTGGCTGGAGAACAGCAATACGGCTGGTGACCAGGGCACCACGGGGAACGCTTGCCGGTCAGCGTGGACAACCCATGGCGTGAGACTTGTTTTCCTGAAAGTTGTTGTAGTTTTAATCGTATGTGCTTTGCCTTGTTTTGCAAGTCTATTTCTATTCAGCTTTTTCTCATGTCATTAAAAATCAGCTCAGCAACAGTATTTGGCTCTGTAAATAAACCTGAGGCTAGGCTAGGAGCAATACCAGTTTATACCGCCAGAGAACCTGGCATCTATTCTTTCATATTCTCTCCTTTTTTTTTTTTTTATTTTATTTATTTTCCCTCCTGCTTTTTTTCTGAAAACATTTTTTTTTTTTATTTTAAGCAACTTTACAAAATATCAGAGAAGACAGAGTGCAATGTGGTATCTTTGTAGCACATTACTTAACGTCCCAGGTGTAATCAATCGACAGTCTCTAGCAGTGGATGGTTTAAATAAGGGTCAGACTGATGTCAGGAAAAACTGAACTTCTGCTTTCTAAAAAGTTTTTGAAAATATATATATATTGTTTGCCAGAAAATTTAATATGGATAGGTGCTTTCAAACACAGCATCATTATATCTTCTGTCTGGTGTTTTTCCCGTCATTATCATCTAAGCTTGGTTTTACAGACTACCGTACATCAGATCATTTCAAAGCAACATCTGTTGGTTTCAAGGTTAAGCTTGCTGTTACAATAAAGTACTGCTAAAATGCTAGCTCTCCACAGAAATACCTTTATGCACGAATTATTGTCTCGGAATACTGCATGGAAACTGGAAGAAAAGATAAGCTAAATTACAAGGGTATTTGTTTAGAGTGATCACTTTTGCTTACAATAGCTTCAGCCTGAGAACTGGAAGACCCTGGCTTGACACTATTTTTGAGTCTGTCTTCAGGTAACAGGGGCTCATCCCAGCACTCACGTCCCCAGTCAAAGTGCCAATAGATCACTCCACGGGAGTGACCGCATCTCACCAGCCAATGCAAAGGATGGACAGGGCTGGATGAAGCGGGGCCGTCGCCATGACTTGTGGGGTTTCCCCATAAGCGTCGCACCGCTGGAAATCACCAGTGAGTTCGAGCAACTCCCGGCGGCCGCCCAAAACGGTGCTGATGGGTCATCACAGACCCGTTCCAGGGACAAAGCCTCAGCTGGGGCAGGGCCAACAGAGCAGACAAGTAAATAAAAGTATTTTTGTTGCGTTTTGGCAGTTATTTTCATTCCGCTGAATTTAATAAATTAATATCGGACAGACTCCTAGCAATTTCGTCTTACCAGTTTACCTTGCTTCTTATACACAAAACTGCCTTTTACTCCCCTAAGCTACTTATGAGATCAGCTTGTGAAGGTAGCAATGTTCTGGAAGTAGGTGACTTCCTAGGCATTGCCACTGCTGCATTTGGGTTTTGCGTCGATAGCCTGAAACCCCAATCTCTGAGCGGGGCAGATTGATGCTTCTACCAGATGGCTCCACCAGGATCATGGGTTTCAAAAATTCTCCTTAGCAAATAGAAGTTTCGTTAGAGGTTAGAAATATAAATTGGTGAAGTGACAGATTCTATGATATGATGGAAGCTCAATTATAAGTGGATAACATAATATAACAAGTGCAGATGAAATCCTATTAAGGTCTGAAAATCCAATATCTCATCTTCCTGACTTTTAATTGATCTTTACACATATTGTCATTGCAGTCAAATATTTGAAATGATTCCTGTACACATAAACAAATGTAAGCACATTAACTCTGTTAATAATTTTAACAAGTAATTTGTATTTCCCATTAGACTGTCTTACAATTTGCTTTACTGTAATTAAAGATATCATCAGTGATAAGGCTTAATGTGTTATTTAAAGTCTGCCTGTTTATAAGATTTGCTTTTATCATTAACTGCAGGTTGATAAGATCCACACATACCCTCATTAAGAAATTAGATTTTATGTCTAAAGCAAATAGGATGTTCAGGTAGGGAAGGACTGCCGATTTTTTCATATATCCTAAATACAGACCTTTCTTCCTAAGGTTGATCTGTGGTAAGCCAAGCAAGTTCATTACATCATGGCCTTCGGTCTGCTCTACCAGGAAAAGCAACACTTTTGCCAAACAGCGTATCCTTCACTTGCCACAGAACTGCACGTCTCCCTGCTGTCTAGAGCACCGATGGGCAAAAGAAGTTCTTCACAGGAAGATAGTTATGAAAACTTGCTGTGGAGCAAAGCCACGGGTTGCTTAGCTTTTGGGTGGGATGAAAAGCCCTAAAGAATGAAAGTGCTTTTGCCTGGGGTTCTCAAAGCCCAGACTGCGGAGGCTTTCAAAGACCCAGCTAGAGAAACAAATGGGAGACATGCAATATGGGACGCCAATTCAATCCTTTGCAAATACTTTGCTGCTTACGCCCTTCCGAATCAGATACAAACCACCCCTCCTTTACTGTTGACTAACACAACGGAATCAACAGACGACCCCCCTCTGCCCCTGCTCCGACCTGTGCAATCGTTACGTCCCTCTGAGCAGCAGTGCTCTGAACTGACTTTTAAGATGATTTCTTTCACCTTACTTGCCGAGAAGGGAAAAGAGAATTAATGTGTATGTTTCCAGCTTGAGTTTGAACCATTTGCTTGTGGTACAAATGTGACTTTTGGGAGTCTTTCTTTAGATATACCCAACACTGCCACTTTGTAAACAAACGCAGCTTTTGACACCAGCTATGACTAATCCATTGCTTTAGTTCAGTAAATAGAACATACGTTCAATTCATAATCAAACTGCTGAAATTACCCTGCAAGGCTGGAAAATTGACAAGTGGTTTAGCTTGCCTTTTTTTTTTTTTTTTAAAGTTATAAGACTTTTAGACAGAAGTAAATAATGTCCTAGTAAATAAATTGGCAGAGTAGGTGGAGGTGAAAGTAATTTTCCTCAGTTTATTTTTCACCTGTGGTTTGTTTGGAGGGGTTTTTTTGTCCTCAATTTTATTTTAAGGGATGAAACACTTATTCCCCAGCCTCAGCACCTGCTGCTTTGCTGTTCTTATTTTGTGTAGAGAGGAGATGATTTGGACCTTAATTAAAATTAGAACCACTTCTTACCAAGGAATGATATCAAACATTTTGCTAGCTAGAACTAACATGCAGTAAAAACTTTCTCTTCCTATTATTTTGATGACACTTTCAAGATTCCTCTAGGAGATGAAAAAAAGACTAGAGAGACATTACTGGCAAGTAGTAGATTGATGGTCTTCCATTCCACTTGGCATTCGGAACAGCAAAATCATTTGCATCCTCCTTCCCTGAGATCTCAGCTACCCTTCCTCTGTAGCTTACATTTTCCAAATTGTCAAAAGCAGAACAGATTCAAGTATAACATTAAAGGAGAACTGTTTAACTATTTATGCTGCTATAATTTTGTATTGATTTTATGTAAACTTTTAACCAAACACAGATTGCACTGCTTAAAGAAGACTTTTGGGAGTCCCTAATAAATTGCCTTTCCGATCTTTAATGGAGCATTAGTAATTATCGGATACAATGTGATTTAAAGTCATTTAGAAGCCACAGAACAGTAGCTTGATACAGTACATTTCTGTCTCACTAACAAGCTGAGTTCTATGCAGTTTATATCTGACAAAAAGCTCTAGAAAAAATACTGACAATAATTTGTCTTGATTGTAAAGTTCTATGTGATCATTGTGATATCATACGCTATATAGTATTTTCATCATTAACTACTGTAGTGATTTAAGCATTTCTACAGGAAAAAGAAATAGCACAGGTCGGGTCAGATGCACAACAGAGGGCTGAAGGACAAACTTGTACCTATTCTCAACAAAATCTTAGCCGAGGCAAAATAACCAGGTCCAGAGAAAGTAAGAAAATGAATGGATAAAAACACCCTCCTGCTTGCAGTAGTCAAAAATAAAATAGCTTGCCCATAGCAAGATCAAAACAGGGAGAGGTCTGATTATTCCAAAATGAAGACAGAAATTCTGGTGATGACCAGCTCTCTAGACTTTCCCTCCAGTTGTGGGTTGACAGCCAAGGGAACCCAAGGAACGTACGTCACGGGGTAACAAGGACCCTTGGGTAACCAGAAACTGCTGTGACGCAGCAACCGGGCACTAACGCATTGGCGTGGGACACGTGAATGGCCTGACAAGTCCCCTCTGTCTTATCCATTTTGTTTCCAGCCCTGACAGCACCTCTGATACTTGCTTTTGATGCAATAGACTTCAGTAATTTTCCCATAGTCCTCCTATCGGTCGCCTGGCACAGCTGGTTTAAGGAGGCCGACTGTGCAGCGAATCGAGGATGTGCTGGGGAGAGAATTCACTTCTCTGTGTTACTGTCGCTTTATCTTTTGCTGCTGACAATCCCCATGCTTTCAGCGGTCTGTACCTTAGGCAATGACTTTCTGTTAGGCACGCCGTAGCCATGGGCAAAGGCCCCATCACCTCAGCGCTCCATACGGGCCCGAGAGAGTGTTTCCTACTCGTTGTCCCCAGCATGCTAAGGATGCTACAGCTTTCAGCTCATCCCTCTGTCCCTGGCACAGCTCACTACATCCACGGCCTGCTCCCAACACTCACTCGCCCCATTCATCATTGCTCCCTGCTTCACCCCTCATCCCCACGTGGCCCCGGACCCCCCACCCAAGTCCCCCTC
>JANZLQ010000065.1:14297723-14367573 GCA_026212715.1 Elanus axillaris | reverse complement strand
TCTGACATCATCTCAGCGGTGAGTACCGCAACCTCAGGCAGCTCCCCACCCATGTCCCACTCAGCTGCTGATCCCCCATGTCCCAGCCTCCCATCTCTGCACCCAGCTCCCACCTATACGTATTTTTCCATCCAGCATCTGAATCACCTCTTCAGTCTCCTTTCCCCGTTAGCTGCTTCCACTTTGTCTATCTGGCTGTTACTGCCACTCAATTCTCTTTCATATTTCCACTCTATCCCCAGCAAGCACTGCCCAGCTCTGCAATAAATTTCAGCTAACCCATTTCCTATTCCTTCCATCAATCTCCCCTGATGCCTTTTATCAGTTTCCTCCCTAGGGAATTACTTGCCCTTTACTTGGCCCCTATAACACTGTTGGAGTAACTGTGTTCCTATCAAGTCTACCCATCTATCTTCAGCATTTATGGTGCTCAAGTCATTACAGAGCATAGGTACCGCTACCTTTGCCAAGATCACCAATTACCATTGGAGCCACCTCCTTAAAACTCAACCCATTAATTAGGTATTCTTACTAGCAACCTCATCCCTTTCTCACTACCTCACGTATACATTTCAATACCTTTACCAATCTATAAACAAAGGAACAAGCCTGCCGGACTTGTATTTGTAGTTCTTTTCCGTCAGGCGCAGCTAAACAGGCTGCCATGAGTAACAGTGCTCCCCACCTGCTTTGCAAACGGCCAGCCAGATCCCCAGGCCTGGTGCACAACCCATAAAAATCTGTCCATTGACTGGAATGGTCAATGGAATAGGGTCTGCCGCCTTACGTCTTTGTTTGTTAGAGCAGACAAGAGCAACGTGATTAAGCAAACGTTCTTAAGATTTAGGAGAGGATTTTTTTTAACTGCTCATTTCATGGTGTACCGTAACTCATGGAGGTCATGGGCCTGACTCTAGAAAGCAGAGAGCCCACAAATATTCCATACAGCACTCACTGGTGGAAAGAAACGCAAATGTTCACAGCCAGCGAGCAGCTAGCTTACCTCATCCATTACCTCAATTGGCGTATTCCCATGTGTGCAGGAACCTTCTTAGGTAGATCTAAAACGAGACAGTGATTGATTATGGAAGGAACTGTTATATAACTTAGACATTATCTCCGTTTCCACAACCCTAATCACGAAGTTCCAAATGCATTCAAGTGACAAACCAATTTAAAAACAATTTGACTCCCAAGACAATCACAACAGGGAAAGACTTTAAACTGAGCAGGTATTACAATGCAATTAGCACAATTAACCCTTTGTCACAGCAGCAAATCAAGAGCTTCCACCTCTTAGCATTTCTTTAAAATGTCTGTGATTGGAAAACTGACTTCCAGCAGGGAGGAGTTAACACTATGGCAATCTCTTCCTTACAGATTTTTAACAGTCACCAGGTGGCAAAATCTATTTATACACCATATGTTTGTAATAGGATCTCAATTTGTAAGATACAACATTAAATTTCTTGAATGAATATACCGAACAGAATAGCATGACAACTGGAGCCGCAATAACATGATGAAACATATTAAAATCAGTGTTAATATAATAATCAGCTGTGTTTTGTTCCATACGGCAATTTATGTTAACAGTTAAGCTAAACCCCATCTGTTTCTTCAAAACCTGAATGTAATAAAAGAAGAAAGGTCACGATCATGAACTTCTGCCTCCAAGTCACTCCAATACACTGCGTGTATTTAATAATGAATGTATAGCTCACTGGTTTTCTACGTGAGGTGTGCCAAATTAAAAGGCAAGTTTTTTCCGCATGTAAAAAGTAGCGGTTTGGGAGAGACTCTTGCTCCCTATCTCCTAACTTATTGAAGAGCCTTGAGGAGGTGCACAGATGGCAGCAGAATGGTCAACGGCAATGCAAAGAGCAGACCTAAATTTTTTTCCTGCGCCGAAGATCCTGCCGTCTCAGGGTACACCTGATTCTGCGGCGTTGACAAGACAAATGGTATATTCCACACATCTAACAGGTGTGCTGTGCTACCCTTCTGCTTGTACCGACATGCGCTGACAGTACAGCAATGGAGAACATTTGTCTTTATCTTTATAACAACTGACAAGATGCATGATTACCGCTGTAAGGGTATCAGGGATAAAAAAAAAAAAGGCCCTGTCCATGAGCCTAGTTATTAGTCACATGCTGAAATGCTGACCAGGTCTAGGAGAGTAGAAATTATTTGTAAAATTGCCTTCAAAGAACATTATCTCCCACCCCGCTTCCAATAAGCAGATCAAACAGATCTCACCTGCACCAGCTTTTCATATTCTTTTGTGAGAATTTCTGGCAGTTTTGTAACTTAGCCAACTTCAAACTAGTAATGGCCGTCTGAAATTCATCACATCTGTGGCTTTATTTCTTCAACCTTTGAAAAAAAATATCTCATTATTACTATGATGGACTTTTATCAACACAAACATCTCAGAAGAGTTGCTACCTGTGAATTTGCCCGCTGCGTCAAAAAATATATATGTACTGTGTTTGTTTTCAAAGGCAAACTTTGGCTGGGATACCTTCGAGGGAAATATAATTACCAAGCCCCATATTCAGACAGAGGATCCTCACCTGGGCATCCACCTTACATCTCTCACTGCACTAAGGGTGAGTAAAGAAAGGGTCTAGGTTGTCCGTTTTGTCACACAGGTGAGAAACAGCCTATCGAACACTTGTTGTGCCAGCCCTTTAAATAGCCCAGCATTCCTGAACCGACCTCCCTAAAGTGGATGGATCCCCCCCTTGCTGCCTGGAAGTCAACCCGGAGTGTAACCTTTGTAATTTCTATGAATACATTGATCTGCAAATATAATCCTGCGGCGATGAACAGATGCGGTGTCCTCTGCAACGTGCAACAAATTCACAGTGTGGGTTTCCCGTTTGGATCCAGGAGCTGAGATACAGACGGGTAAAAGTTTCTGTAACCTGGGAGAGCGCTGCGAGCCACACAAATAAAGAGGATTGGGAGCGTAGCTCGTTCCTACCAATTATATTTTAAGCTGCATGAATTGCCTACCAGGGCACGGTAAAGGCAAACGTGGGTTTTCCCCTGCGTAGGAAAGCATAGTTTTAGCTAAACCTTTTCCTACCCCAGTAGACGTTAGGAAAAGGGACAACTGGAAAAAAAAAAAGTCTCGTTCTGTCTTTGAAAAAGCTCTAAGTCCCAGCACCGCTCCGAGCCACGCTCCCGTGTTTTCCCTTACCCCCCTACGAGCCTTGTTTTTCTGTTGCCTGTCTTCTCCGTAAGCTTCTTGGCCAGGTATTTTGTCCTTATACCTGCCTGCAAAAGCTATCAATAAATAGTTTAACCAGGCAAACAAGCAACTAATAAATAATAAGCAATTTGGAAAGTAGGTCTTCAGACAAGTGGCAGTCATGTCTATCACGGGCAGGTATTACCTCAGGAGAGCTGTTGTGGCCTCCTTCCATACGCACGGTCCTGCCCTGTTCTGTTTTATTTATGATAAAGTAAACCAAAAATGAATTTAGAGGGAAATGATAGCACTTCTATGCCATTAAAATTGAGATATAAACTACAGAAGCCAAGATATGCAAAGACACAACTGTCATTTTTCCTGACACCATGCATTCTGACATAGTGTCACACTTAACTTTGAATTTCCTGGCTTTGGTGGGTTCTTGTTCTAACCCCGAGACATCATTTAAATGTAGTTTGTCGTTTCTGAATATAACTGTGACTCTTATATTATCAATAATAATAGGGTACCTTCTGCTCCTCAGGGGCAAACTCTCAAACAAATGGCTTGTGAATCAATAAATACATTAGCATGCTGCAGCTGAATTTATTTATTCATGAGATGCTTATCTCTTGGCAAATTCCTTAGGAAAAATCCTTAATCCTACCATACTGAATTGACTATTTATCAGTTTTAAATTGGACCTTATTAATTTTTTTCCATGCTGGAAAATGTCTCTCATGCAATATATCTTCGTAAGGAATTAAATTTCTTTCTGTCTCCCTTTTCTCTCCCAGGGACGAAACCCAGTGGTTCAGAATGGGAAATAACAGATGGCAACAAGCTCCCATGTACAAATCTGCTGCATCTGAGTGTCCTGTAAGCTCTCTTTGCCATCTACTCGCAGAAGCCTGTATGCCACGGCATAAGCACAGTCACATTTGGCTTCTCACTCATCGGTGACAGGCTGAGCTGTTTCTCCCTTTGTTTTATTGCCGGCTCATTGGCAGCTGCTGTAAGTAGAGATCAGCTCCATCACATCCGAGCACAATTATATTTATAGGGTACAAAGGTACTTACAAACCCTTAAGCATAAAATTGAATTCGATGCTAAGGTTGCGAATCAGGTTTTACCTACTGACTGTGGCAGGAGATGTCTTCTCAAGATCTGGGAACTAAGAAAACAATGTTCTGCTGTGGGCTCATTTGAATAATCTCACCACTCATTAAACACAGCTGCAAGGCAGGGGATAACAGAGTTCAAAGGCAAAGCAGGGGAATATATTAGTAACGAAATTATTGTCAGAGCCTTTAGGTATGTTTCCCCAATATTCCTCAACATAATGCCATTAATTACAATAGGAACAATTTTGTCATTTGCAAACACGTTTGAAAAGGTTAGACGAATACTCCGCGCTGATAGCCTAAATGCCTATTTTTAGAAAAGCTCTTGCTAGAGAACTTCGAAATGTTACACATTTTGATTAAGGACCAAAAGAGGGCTTAGGTTTGGGTGGTTGTGGCCTATTTCATTTTACGTGATTGGTGAGCTGTAGAGCCCAGACAGCGTGCTCTTTTCTAAAAATGGCTGTTGATGTGATTTAAAATACATCGCCTAATCCTAATATTTTCAAGAAGCTACAGACTGCAGGCAAAAAAAAAAAGCACTCAGAGATTCACACAAGGTTATGTTTTGCTTGTGTTTTGACATATTATTATCATCGAGCTACTTCTCTGGCTACATGGCATCCACTGGCTCATCAGAAATGCACCATTCTCCGCCTTTTTGGCAAACATTCCCTGATACACCTGTTAGGGCAGGCAGCGAGCACAGCAATGGGGCAGTCTCTCTCGATTCGGTTCCTGTAATCGGAGAGTGCCAAAATGCTTCAGGGCTACCAAAGTGTTGATGTCTCCAGTGCAATTTTCATCACTCTCTTTGCTAAATAAAATAAGCTTTCCAATATGGCTCAGGAGATTGGAGTAGTGTCTTTTTTCTTCTCTGCAAATCAGAACTGCTGCCATTCTTTAATATTTATCAACCCGAATCCAGAGGGAAATATTCAGCCTCTCATTTTCCAGAATACGTGTCTTTCCTCACCCAAAAAAGCTGCTGGATTCTATGAGGCAAAGAAATTCAAATGCGCTTGATTTGGGAAAAGGGGGATATTACGAGTGCTTGGAGGACTATGTGGCAAGTGGCCATTTTTCAGATCTGCTATTGTAATCAGAAGCAGAGTGACTGGAAGGTATTTTCCATGAAACACCTCTCTGGAGCTAAATCCAGGGACTGGGGCACTGTTTGTGAAAACACTGCCATTTTTAAAGGAAATGTACTTGTTTACATATCATAAAAAGTTTAATAGATACTTCTCCTTTAGGGAGAAGTGCAGACAGCTAGAGCTGAAGAAAGTTGTTTTTACGAATCCTTCAAGTGAGAAGAAGCACTGAAAACTAAAAGGCTGTAACTGCTACTTATGGAGCCTGGCACTTTCAACTTTTGCAAAATTTGTGTCGGAAACGCTTCATACGCAGGAGATACAAGTACTCCCAATTAGACCTTGGCTTACACAGCCCTTACGCACCTGCTTATCTTTCAGCCCGTGAGTAGTAACGTCGACTCCCAAAGGACGTGCTTGCAGCTGAGCTTGGTCTTCAGCCTGGGCAGAGAAGAGGACCGGCACAGTGGCAGTGTGCCGTGCCGTGCCGTGCCGTGCCATGCCGTGCCGTGCCGTGCCGTGCCGTGCCGTGCCGTGCCGTGCCATGCCGTGCCATGCCGTGCCGTGCCGTGCCGTGCCACTGGCTCCCCTCCTTCTTCAGGCCAGAGAGCAAAGGGCCCTGCCAGGCGCTGGGCTTATCCTGCAGAGGAGATCAGCGGCCACACAAATGAAGTTTGATCATATTCACTCTTGATTTTTGTCTTGTTTTGGTCCTGCAGATGTTTTGCTTAACCCTGCAAAGTCATTCACAGGCAAGTTCATAAAGGAGAAAGTCCTTTATTAATGACAAGCCAACACCAGCTGCTTTTAGCCTTTCTGTGTGGGAACAAATGTCATGAAAAAGAAGGAAAGAGAATACGCTTTTTTTTTTTTTTATGGGGAATTAGAAGCACTAAAAGCTATGGGCCTATCTCACTGCACAATTTAATTAGACTATTTTTCAGTGGTTTGTTTAGTTCTCTTATTTATATTTAATGTGGCTGCGAACAGCAAGCAAAGAGTTTGGTTCACCAGCATAATGATGCATTATGCTAGCGACTAAACTCCCGAGACTTTGTGATCCTGGCATTTCTGGTCAGGTCAGCTCCTATTATTCAGTTTCTGGAGTCACATGTGAAGAACATTAGCATTTGTTCTTCCAGCGTGGGGAGGAAGAGCGTACCACCAGCACGCCGGTGGATGCAGTTGCTAGGCAGGAGCCAGAGTCCTGCGGTGGGGTCATGCTTGCTCCCCCCACATGGTATCTGGTGTCATCACAAATTACTGCAGATGGATTGAAGCAAGCAGACCCATCGTCTCTGGAAGGACAGAGCATAAAGAGCGGCTGGAAGAAACGCGGCGTTGAGAGCAAATTGTTGCCATTCGTTGGCAACGCTTGTCCCTGGCTCGTTCTACTGGGAGGACAAACAGCACAAAAGGACAGACGGAGCTGGTTGTGTCGACAGCCCTGACCAGCTCGATGCCCCCTTCGGCCACGGGGAGAAAGTATTGAAACTGAAACACGCACCCAAGCATTCAGGGTTCCGATAAAAGAGAACTGCAGGTGGTGGGATTTGGAAATCTTTGCCCTCGTCATCCCTCGTCCTTGTTATCCCAGTCTGCTGCCCTGGAGTTTATCTGAGCTCTGAGATCTCTTCAGACACCGTGCTCTGGGGTAATAGTTTCCACTTTCCGAGACAGAGAAAGCAGAGTTGCCTGGGGCATCTGCCAATAATACAGGAACGTGACAAGGGGAATTTACATTTTGGTTTTCTGGGCCTCTCTTTTTAGCAACTTTTTTTTTTTTTTTTTTTAACTCAAGCTCTGATAACCTAGCGGATGAGGTACTGATTGATTTCATTTTCTCAAGTTGGTTATATTTTGCAATTTCTAGAGCACATTTCTGTGAGTATATATAACAAATGTTGGATTTCATTTAACAGGAAAAGATATTTTTAGCAAACTTTTTGAGGACGTATAACAAAAAGGCAGGCTGACAATGCCATGGCACCTTTCTCAGGGTTCTAGGAAGTGAAAAGACCTATTGAGAGGTATCAGATATTGACTCTCACTTCTAACTAGTGTAAGAAATACATTTGAAATAGGATAATAAGAAAAAATTACTAACCACTTCTTATGCAGTAAAGTTTCAAAATCTGTGTCCCAGAAAAGAAATAACTCTCAGGGACAATTAATATTCCAATCAAGTCTTACACGCTATTCCAGTCATACCATACAGCATTGGTATAATGGATTAGACTCTGAAGGAGCAAAGGGAATAAAACCAGATAATCTAAAGCAGCTCAACATACATAGGGCTCTACATCCAAAACCAGTGTTGACATACTGTATGTACTTAGCTGGAAAGAAGGCAAACAACTGAAGTCTACTGATGGTCTTGTGCTTGGAGAATTTTTTGCCCTCTCTACATATCTGAAAAAGAACTCTGCTGGCTTTGAAATGAGTGCATAAAAATAGAACAGTGGAAAAATCCATGGAAGAAACTCAAGCTGAACCTGAACACTATTTTACGCGGTGGGAGGCAAAAGTCTCTGCATGGAAAATGGGCAAAAATTCTTAAGAAGGCTGATGAATGTCTTGCTGGTGCTTAAGAGCAGACTCTGTAAAACTGTCAGATGGAGTCAATGCAATACTTTCATAAAATTAGCGTGACATGTTTTAAAACCCAATGAAACTACAAAAAATGCAAAGCTTATAACAAGTTCTGGGGTTAGCATACATGCTGCAAGCAATTGGTAAATGCCGGCCTAAGGTGTGCCTGGTGGGGGTTCTAGCCAAGGAGGCTGTACCCTGTGTTGGGACTTATTTCCTGACTATCTCCCTAAGGAGGTGAAGTGTTGAAAACTCAGCCTTGCCCCATTAGCGAAGAAGAGAAAAGTGAAAATCATTGACCGTATGGGACTTCACCTTGGGATTAGTCAGGCCAGTCAAACCTAGGAAACTACACAACAGATCTACTGGATCTGAATGCCCCAGGATCACACATAGGGAGCTTCGTCAGCGTTGGCTTTGCTTGTCTAGCGAGGACCATCCGGCAGAAAAAGAAGCAGATTAATTCAGATCCTATGGGTGGTTTAATATGAAAATGAAGAGAAACTTCTCAAGAGGAGCTCAGAAATCCCTCAGGACTCTGCCTAAGAGTCTGAAGACCCATCACAATGATTCATCCCTTTCTGTCTGCATCCAGAGTGTCCAAAAAAGCTGTTCTTGAAACACGACCTTGACTTCTGTGTATACAATCAGTTCCGAGTCCAGGGCAAAAGACTGCCATTTCACAGAGCTCCTTGGTCCATGAGATTACATATGAATGTATGTGATAACAATAACAATGGTAAAAATAATGAAAAATTCCATGCGCTGGAAATGCAGACAGACAGACTGACTGTACTTGGCACACGGCGTTTGCATAAAAGGATTGCTTCACTTCATGGCTTTAGAGTGGCTACAGAGCAACCCTACGGAACTTTTTAGCAGCATCAGCAGCGCTGAGTGATGCGTTAAGATGGTTTGTGTTACACAGCTGAAATGATCGAAGTCTAGAGATGCAGTCTGCAGTAAACCAGGCTGGACTGTAGCCAGGACACTCAGCTAAGTCATGCTACTGGAAGCTCATGAAAAGCAATCTTGAGATCTTTAATGACTGCAGAGGAGCAAGCTAACTGCTTCGCAACTCATCTGAAAAACAGTTCATCATCCCGGTGAGACGTTCAGTCTTAGAGTGAAGGCACTGTTGGGCAGCTGGGAGGTCTGGGTTTAATTCCCCACTCTGCCACATTCTTCCCGTGCAACCGTGGGGAAGTCAGTCCATCTCTCCATGACTCTGTGTCCCCCGTGACACACCTGGAAGCGCTGAGCCTCTATTTCCTCCAGCCTTTGCTTACTTTGTCAAACAAGCAGAAAACGGGACGGGACGTGATGTGTTTGGACGCATCCATCCTGATGTGGCCCTCCCCTTGGTGGGGGCTGTTCCTGCTCTGGGAAATCACCTTCTGAGGGGCTGGGGCAATGTGGTGGGACTTGAGCACCATGTCCTGTGCAGGTGGTAAAAGGTGACAAGTACCCCAGGGGAAGGCGTTGGGGTGACCTTGACAAGGAAAGCCCTGATGGAGGCCGGAGCTCTGCCCCGACAGCTGTTCCTGCGGGGAGGTCCCCATGGCGGGCACTCCTCGGTAGAAGACCTGGGCTCCACAGCCGTTGCCGAGCCGTTGCTCAAAAGCAGGAGAGATGCCTCAGCACTATAATGCAAACATGTGAGGAAGAAATACCACCATGAAGGAGGGTGAGGCCGAGGCCGAAAGTAAGTGACATTTGATGGGCCTGGTCTGGGAGCAACAGTAGCCAGATGTTGGAAGAAGGGCTTGTGAAGAACAAGTCAGAAATACTGAGGGACTTGCTGCTAAACATATTAATCTGGAATGAAATAATGTTACGTATTTCAAAGGAGGCATAATAAAATCCCCAGATACATTACTATAAATAGTCTAATTTTAACCCTGTAAAATATTCATATTTCTAAAGTAGTCTGATATTTAAGTCTAGAGATAGGGCATTCAAAGATTTAATTTAATTAGCTATAGAATTATAGGCATTTAGTCTAAATCAAGAAAGACAGCTGTAGTTATTGCTGCAGAATAACACATAAGACTTTAAGCTCATTCAGACTAAAATTGCCTAATCACAAACTGCCAGCAAGCTTTTGAAATAGGTACTACTATACGATGTGAGATATGGAAGAAAACACTTCAGAATTAATCATACTAAATAATAAGCTCAGCAGATTAAGGAAAAGAAAATGTAAATATGCAGGCACTGTTAGGAAACTGAAAACACAAAAGACGGTGGACCAGAAGGACCAAGAAGCTGTTCCACACAAATTCTTTATCAGTGGAAATGCAGCCAACCAAACTGTTACATAAACCAGAATTGGTATGCTAAGATGATACAGGCAGAGAAGCATAGCTATCCGAGTTCTAATAATTAATATCATTAACACAGAGGAAAACTGATTGGGTTAATTCTAACAACCGTTTGAAATCTTTGAATAAAGAAACTCAAACGACAAGCATCTACAGAAACGTATTCGCAAGGTCAAATAGTAATAGTTGTTATAGTAATATAATGAATTAAATGACTGGTTATTTCTCTGTTACAATAAGAATATCTGACAGATATATCAATACTTCTCAATTTATATGAGCAGATGAAATATTTAAGCTAGATATTGAATATGTGAGTTTGTACCTTTTCATTCATGGAAAAGGGTCATTCTGAAAGAAAATTAGACAGTCTATGCAAAAAAAGGCAAGCTAGAGAAACCAAAAAACCAGTTTAAAACCAAGCCTCACAGTTTTGGAAACAAACATATTAAATAATGGAAAGTGCATGGGTTCAGACAGCATTATGTGACAAGTTGCCAGGTTGGAACCCTCGAGGGCACAAAGGACGTGTCTTGGGATCCTGCTGCTTAGTTTTCCCTGTCCTGCTTGGAATTCGGCATTTTGGTGAGCATTCAAAGCAAAGTAAGGCACAATGTCAGAAAAATGGCAACAATTTGGATACCAAGCGGAAGAGGAGAACAAAGGGATGGACTCTGGAGCAAGAGCTACTTCAGAAAACTGGACTTGGAGAGAAGAGCTGCCTGCTGTGGGACAGCAATGGGTAAATGATCTGTGGGCCAGAAAGGGGCAGGCATATCTCCTCACACATTTTATACAGAAAGGCAGGGATACCTGTGCTGTCTAGTGGAAAGCTCACTGAAGCCAGTGGCTGTATGTCTAGATTCCCTCTCAAGTCAATGGAGTGAATAAGCACTCCAAGGGTAATTCATTTCATCCTGATGTAGGTGGCTGGAAATAGGTCAGATTATTCACACTTTAAAAACTGCTTATTCCATTCATGTGGAGAAAAGAGATCTGGCTGATGGAAATCTACATGGATTTCCAAAAGACATTCAGCAAGGTCCTGCTACAAAGGCTCCTAAAGTAACTAAACAAGCATGGGATAAAAAGGAAGGTCGTTGCATGAATAAATAATTGATTAAACAATTGGAAGAAAGGGTAAGAGTAAATGGCCAATTTTCACAGTGGAGGGAGGTCACCAATGGAGTCCCACAGGGACTGTGCTGGGACTCACGCTGTTTAACATATTCTTAAATGCTGTGAAACAGAGGGTGGGCGGTGAGGTGACAAAGTTTGCTTGGAATACTGGGTTATTGAGGGTAGGAGAGTTGAAGACCAACAGTGGAAAACTGTAGAAGGACCTCCTGAAGCTGAATGACTGGACGTCAGATCTCGATGTTGAGAAACGCACAACGAGGAAAATGAGGAAAAAAATTCTGATCTATAACTGTGCAATTTTAGCTGATATTACCATTGAGGACCAAGATCCTAGGCTTCTAACGGATGAGTAGAAAATTCCTTGAAAATGTTGGCAAGGTGTAGAGCTATGGTTAAAAAAAATAAAAAGCCAACCTAAAGAATTATCAGGAATTGAATACAGAACAAACAGAAAACATCGTTCTCCTTTGAAAAGGCAGTGACTGAGGGAGGCACGTAATAGAAGATTATGAAATGGTGAAGGGCAGGGAGAGAACAGCCAGGAAAGAACTATTTGCCATCTATTCCTGTACAAGAACAAGAAAACATCTATCGGTACTCGGAGGTGGTAGGTTCACAAAACCCCAAAAAAAGCAAGCAAGCTGTTCTTCGCACAGCTTATACTTCAGCTGCAGAACTTCTTGCTTCAGATTGTTGGGGATTTACAGAGAAGTTTGCATAGATTTGAAAAACAACCAGTCCAATGTCCCTGCCCAAAGCAGGGGGTTGGAACTAGATGATCTTTAAGGTCCCTTCCAACCCAAGCCAGCCTATGATTCTATGATTCAGTTAAGAGCAGAATTGTGTGAGGCTATTTAAATGCATAACAAATAAAAAAAAATTCCACCTTCCCCCCGGTAAGTTGGTCTGGGAAGCCACTGACCTGCAACTTGTAGGACACTTGGAGAACATTTTGGTATTCTCATAGATGGCCAACAGCTTTTCAAACTCATCCTTTGGCATCTGCTGTTGGCCATTGCCAGGGGTAAGATACTGGACCGGACTTTGCTCAACCCAGTCTGGATGCTCTTATATTATTTAATGTGACCACAGGGATTTTCTTGACAAAACTTTGTCTTTTGTACCACAATGATTTCCGTGTGCTAGAGTTATGAAAGTACTTCTCAAATGCAAAATAGAAAACTGAGTCATTTCAAAGGAGGACAAAATGCAGAACAGAACAAAACGAAACAAAAAGCCAAAGGAAAGTATTTGGAAGAAGAAGCACACACGCTGCTGTAATGGTTACTAGATCTGCAAAACATGCGAGTTGAAAAACAGAGAGAAACTGAGAGTGACAATGCAATGAGTCCTTTAAAAGAAATAATAAGCTCAGACTGGGCTGCACAGAAACTAGTTCCCTTGACTACCGGAGACTTTTGGAATGGAAAAAACCCAGAGGTGACTGAGAGAATGAGCAAGTGCAGAAAGAGGGGAAAACAGAGACTCCAATTAAAATGCACCAAGAGAGTCTGAAAAAGATTCATGAGGACACCTCGGATGGCGTTATGCAAAAGACTGGGCAACAAGCAGACTTTATTGGGCCAACATGAATGCACAGACAGTAAAAATGGTCAGAAATCATTGCCACTGTGCAAAGTACCAGAGACAGAAGCACCGGGAGGCTATGACAATTTGTGATGCACCCAGCCGAGCTTGGCAGCAACCGGCAATTGATGCATTTGAACATGGAGGAAACCACCGCCCGCTGATAATTGATTATTACAGTTGTTCTTTTGAAACTAACAGAAGTAAGCAACACATTAGCCAGCACTCTAGTGAATCACACTGAGGTAATAGTCACCAAACACTGTATTTGCAATGAGCTCATTTGAGATAATGGGTCACCATACACGTTGGAGGAATTTTGAAGATTTGTAAAGTACCGGGGCTTCAAATGCAGCTGGTGGTTCTTATTACTGATAGTTTAATGCGCTGGCCAACACTTACAAACAGCCAAACAGATACTAGTGCAGACAAGACCTTCCTTTAGGTTTACTGACAGGCCCTCATGGAATCAGATGCTTTACTGGCTGAGACGTTACTAAGCTGAAAACTCTGCTCATAAGTCCCATGGCACGTCGCTTCTGCAGCCCAGAGCTGCAGACAACAGCCAAATAGGACAGAGGGGAGCGGAGGGGGAACGGAGGCAGCAAGCCCAGCGCGATCGTTCAAGAAACTGCGAACGCAGTTCTAGGTAACTCAGCGGTAATGACGTGGCTGGTGGCTTCCCTGTGGGGAAGCAGTACCTGTGGAACAATTCACTTTATCTGCAATACAGGTAGAGAGTGGAAAGAACCAAGATTAACCTCCGATGTCAGAAGACAGCTCTGTCCATGCAACTACTCTTCTCCCCCAGTAAAAATCTGATTCCCGATGCTGAAACAGCATCTGAGAAAACCACCAGCTACAACCCCACCGTGACTTTAATGCATTCCCTCTGCAGAAGGGACGTGACTCAGGACTGGACGTCCAGGGATTCTTGAACTATGCTGCGGCACGCAAAAAAAGTTGAAGCCCAAAGACCTGACATCCTAATGCTGTGATTACACAGAAACATCGGTAAGAGCGTCTCCAGTTTTAGGTCGCTTTCATGCACCGTTAGGTAACTGGTACAACATCATTTACAGAAAGGCTCTTAAAATTACTCCAGGAGATTGTTGCCTGCTCTCTTGCTCCGCATGGGTGCCGAGTTCAGATGCTGAGGGCAAAGAGTGGTTTTGAAGAGCCCAAATACGAAAAGCCTGTTTTAAGTTTACATGTGCGGAGCATCATTCAAGTGAGCGGTCCAAATAAGACAAAATAAAGGTCAAATAAATAAAAATGAACAGCTCTGTCTGAAACAGAGATTCACACCCGTGCTATGGAAGGGTTGAAGAAGATTGGTATGGCTGAGCTGGGTCTCATTCATCTCCCAGGGTGAGAGGAAAGCCTCTGTGACACTGCAGCCTCATACAGATATCGCCCCAACTAAGAATCAAGATAAATTAAGGGCCTTTCGAAGGCTACGAAGCAATGCATCCAGGTAGGAAGGTGATTACCATCCTCAGTATAACGGTTTACTGGAAGAATAAGTCCCTTCCAGTGCAGGAGTCGGTTCCGTTCGATGCCCACAGCACTGTCTCTGGGAGCAATCTGGCTGACAACCCACGAGGTCTGCGAGCTGAATGGCTCTTTTGATTCCCTTGTCTCAGCTAAATCTCCACTGAACACAGTGGGAGCTTAGACATGCAGAGCAGATGAAAAGACACGTGTAGGCAGCTAAATTTAGGCGTCCTAAACTGAATGTCATGCACTAGGACTATTTCTTTTCTCCCTTGTGGCTGCCCTTATCCTCTCGCCCTTATTCACCCCAGTTAAAAATGAGCAAAATTGTAATTCATGTAAATGAGCAGAAGTTAACTCTTGTTTCTTTGTTTGTGCAGTCTATCTCCAGCCCCTTTGCCTCTGTCTGACTGGAAAACCTTGGGATAGTTCCTTTTTTTATGCTTGTCAGAGTCTAGCATAACGGGGTCCAGGAACCAACTGGCTTTTTGGACTACATCACAATGTAAGTTTATATTACTGATCCTAAGCTACTGGTTACATATTAGATCCTACATGACGTCAGAACAGCAGAACGTGGCTCTTCATGATGTGTGTACTTAGAATCGCAGTGTGACATCTCTGCCTGGTGGCTGTCAGACTGCGGAATATGAAGCCGATCATATATACATATATATGTATGTACAAACATACACACATATATATATATATGTAAATGAAGTAATTGTGACTGTGCTTATCAAATTTCTGTTCTTCTTAATTACAAAGTAATCACCCATATTCTGCATAAACAGCTGCAATCATTAATTTTTTTGAAAAGAGGATGGCCAATTAATTTTAATTAACTGTACTAAGTTTTCCTGTTGTTATTTTCTTTCCCTAATAACCTTTTGTTCTCCCAGCTTTCTTTAGCCCTCAGGATTTTTTTTAGCTTTCTATTCAAATATTGATGAAACTTAACCCCGGTTAGTGTTCGCATCTGACAAGATCATAACTTGATGTGTACTGTTACCCATTAAAAATCACTTAAGGCAATTGTTGTTACCACTGTAACATGATAAACCTGACAATAGACTGTTAGTTCAAAAGAACCCAGTAATTTCATTTATTTTGCATTCCTCAGAACATCTGCAGTGACGTGAAAGAAATGTCAAGTTAAAAATAACAATTCATGGGTCATGGTATCGAATGTGGTTTCATTACATGATGTCTGCGAGCAGGCGAAAGGTGCTCTGGCGTTCAGACTTCAGGTGAGCCGGTAAGCGAAGAAAAGCCTGACCTACTCTCTTCTAAGATTATCAGCTATTCAAATACCTACAAAGAGTCCTCATTTCCCCCGTGTTCCTCTGCACAACGCGGGGCAGGCAAATGCTGGTGGGCTCTGCTGGCACGCCGAGCTGCGGGGTCTGCATTAACCCAGCGCGATGGGACGCTGCGAGCCCGTGGCTAGCACGGTGCCTACGGTGGCTAGCCAGCCAGCTGCGGAGCTGGGACATCAGCTCGGTCTCCGCACGGTGCCAATGTGGCTCCCTGCATTTTTGGGGGGACCCGTGCTGCAGCCCGCAGAGAAACCTCGGCCGTCTCCGCCTGCGCTCTCCCGCGCCGGCGTGCCTTACCCGGGGGAGAGCCGCTGCTTGAAAAAAAGACCTTCCAGCTCCCTTCTAAACACCTCGCTCCCTATGCTGGAAGTCAATTATTGCAAGGCGGCTACCTTATCACTTAGAAAAATCGACATGCGAATACAAATTGAAAGAGCTGGCAATCTGACAAAAACCAGCAGAGGGGGGTCTGGGTAGCACCTTCCTTCCCCCTTGTACGCGTTTGGTTGCGTTGCGGTATCTAGGACTGACAGGACCTGGTAAGCTCACGTTCTGCCCTGAGACACCTGCGTTAAGAAAGAAGGTGAAGTTTTATCCTTATTTCGGAACTACATTGCTTTAAACCAGCAAAGCTTCAGGGCCGGCCTCACTTTTAGGGAACAAAAAAGGCTTAGTCCTAAGTGAGACAGGCAAAGCCGAAATCTAGCAGAAGAACCGATATTTCAAGACATCCCTTGCTTTAAGCTATCTGCAAGAAAAATGAAGCTTAAATACAAGAATGATATAGGCACTTTAGAAATCCCTGTACAAAAGGGGACAGACACTCAGGGATATGGACGGTTATAGGTGCCCATTTCAGAACATATCCACCTAATGTCACTGCCCAGCGTTTGGGAAGAATGGATCTCATATATAAGAACGACACAGGTAATAAAAATTTAAAACATTCGCGAGCAGGGAAAATCCATAGATGGAGAAGCATTTCACCAGGGTTATTTTTTTTTTTCCCTGAAAGCATCATGTCTGCAGCTAGTGGTTGAGTGCATGCACAAATTAAGTTTACAGATTTCATAAAGCAATTCATTCTGCTTGAATGTAATAGCAGTAATTTTTCATGTAAGTCAGCAAAATACAATCCATAAAGGAAAAATACTGCCATTATTTTAAACTCTATTGTTCTTATTCAATCCAAATGTGAACTGAAGCTAAATAATTTACTGTGTAAATTTCATTTTTAATTTTATGCTATTCCAGAAGAAAAGAGAGTGAATGAGAGAGAAGCTTCAAAGCTTTAAATCCTTGTATCCTAATGTCTCAACAGTAAAATAATCTAAGGAGCGTGCTTCAGCAAAAATGATTGCTGGGATCTATAATAGGATTGTTATAACTCAATAGTGTTTTATAAATTTTTTATTCACTCGGAGTTTTTGACAGCTTGCCAAGTTCCAGTTTTTATCTGATCATCTTTGCATTAATAATACATTACAATAAGTTTCTCTGAAAAGTGGCCACTTTTTTCTCACTGAATATTTTACTTTTGCCAGCAAAATATTGACTTGGGTTTATAATCAATTCCTGTTTGGCTTGATCATGCTTAGCATGAAACTAAAATATTTGCTGCTAGACAGCTGCCAATACAAATGTCATCATTGTTCTACTCTAATGAATTCCATCAGTTGCTAAATGATCTGCCTTGCAGGTTGCAATACGTAACGGACTGAAGCCCAGAGCTTCAAAGACACCAGGATGTGAGTAGTTGTACTTACACGAGACTCCCGTTCCTCTGCTTCAGAAGCACTTTCTCCCAGCAACAGCAGCCTTCCCATACAGTCAGCCCTGAGTCACCTGTGGCTTGCTCACTGACTAGATTCAATCAAGGCAAAAATACTGAATAAAAGAAAAAATGTCAGAAGTTATTTTAGTCACCTTCCCCCACCTTCTCAGACATGAATGAAAATTGATTTTCAAGCCCCAAAAACCCCAACCACGAGAAAAGGGACTTGTTTCTCAAGAAATATTTCAGAATTTTTTTTTTTCAGCTAGATGCAATTCATGTATCCTTATCTTCCTACATAATTATGGCATTTATATAGAGATTAATTATTCTTGCTTGGTATCAGGAAACAAAATAGTCCGAGAAATACTACTGTTTAACCTAACTCAGTTAATGTACTTCCTGAAGGCTTAATCTAATTACCTCTTCCTTCGCGTTAGCATGCCGTCTAGAAAGCCCCATCAGGTTCCGGCACGTCAACCCCAGTCCCTGAGTTTCCCCGCTGGGAACGGAGCCAGAAGCCTTGCGATTCCCTCCTTCTGCCTTCGAAGTTGACAGCACAGCTCTCAGAAAAGTCCAAGATCGACACTGAGCCAAAGGTCTACACCGTCGGCCAGAGATTACTTTGTCACATCGCCCGGCCAGAGAAGACGAGCGTGTACGCCTCTAGAAACTCCGCGATGCTGACGGATAGCACGTACCCTTGGAACGGGGGAAACCTTGCCGCATCCTCAGCTGCTCCCATTTTTAACAAGGGTAGTGTCACTGGCCGTTCTCAAGCCCCAGGGTGAGGACTGCAGAGAGTGAGAATCTACCCGGAGAATGTCAACGTTGGAGTCTGGCCTAAACGAAGCTGTGCTGAGGTCCATCTGTCTGAAAGGGAAAAGGAGCATGCACAAGTGGCACAGGCACGGAACAAATGCCAATCACCCTACCTGATCCTCACAGGGCCACCTTGCCTGCCATAGATCTCCCTTGGACGAGGTTAAATGCTCTGATGCTCTGGCGCCCTGTGTGCATCTGCAAGAGATATCACGTGTTGTTCAGTTCACGCCCAACTTAAATATCCAGAAAAAGTGAGGAAATGAAAAGCAAGCATGTGCCAGCACTGCAAACCAACAGATTTTGTATGTCAAGGGGTGCTTTAGAATTTCATGAAGTCACTCCGGATGTCCAGCCATACATTAGAATTAATTATTACCTTCAGGGTGTGCCCTTAAAAAAGAAAAATAACATAAAAATATGAGTTTACATTTAAAAACAATTACACATTACGTTTATTGTTTAATAAATTTCTCCTCTCCCCCAGGCAACAGGCAACTGGTCTGAGAAATACAACGTATGTGAGCCACTAAACTATGCAGGCCCTTTAAAGTGCTGCATACATCTATAGCGTCCCAGTAGCAACGACACTGCAAATTGTAATGTAACAATATGCCCTTTATCAAAGTCATCTTCCAGATCTGGTCATTACACAGGTACTTTCAGAAATACATTTCATCGTTGCAAAACTTTAGATCCCTTTCAGAAAAGCACGTGAAATTTTGTCTCTGAAAACTGTATGGCTTATCTATGGCAGTCCTGTGGCACATCAGAGAACAGTGCCCCAAGTCTCAGCGTTAGTGATCTCAGGGAATAAACTCCCTTTATATAGTTTCATCTCACTTAGGGCAAACGAGGAAGACAAGAATGTGAGTTTGCTGCAGCTGCTATCTCCTGCCTGGAAGTGGTTGTCAATCAGCTTGAAAGGAAGATGCATCCCTCTCATAGCAGGACACAAAGAACTGAATATAGTGGGAGTCCACTAAATCAAGATGGTAAAAAGCATCATTTGGAATTAAAATTGGAAACAGTTGGGCACTGACCTTCTTTGACATCTGAGATTAATCAATACATCTATGACGAATCAATTAACGGTTGATAGCTGGTATATCTATTATGAAGGTCAAACAACAGAAATAAAATTCAGTTGAAATAAATAAGCCTGCACATATACCTCAGTGAAAAAAAAATTGCTCTGGAATGCTGCAAAACCAGCGCTCGTTATTTTTAATGTATGCTTTCCATTTGCTAGAGATGGGCTTCCCAGTCCTCGGGTTGGGTGAAGGTGGCAGCTGGATGATGCTGCAGACAACACTGAGCACGTGTGAATGACACATGGGACTGAGTTAAAAATTACCTTTTGTCTCACCAAACAATAAAAAGATGACAGTTTCAGATTCACTCACATCACTGTCTTTTTGCAAATCCACAACAGCAACTCCATCACTGCTACAGCGTGCAACGCTCCCCATTCCAGCACAGGCAAGCATAACCTCCATGGCAGCAAAGGAGGTCTGGAAGCAAGAAATGCCATCCGGATTTCCCTTCTGACAGCATAATTTGTATTTTTCAGATTTGAAAGAGTCAGTCAATTCAATCAGAAAATGGATGGGGAAGAAAAAATTCAAAGTCTCTCTCCCTGTCGCGCGCATACAAAATGAGAAATATCAACCCAATGCAATCAAACACATGGAAAATAAAAATTTTATCGTTTATACAATAAAAGTAAGTAAGTTCACTTGAGCCTGGCTTTCCAAACTCTGATTTGTTATACTTTCTTCCAATAGGAAGGATTATTTGGTTTTGGTTTTACTTTCCACTGAAACATAAAAAAGATACAGCTGATCGGTGTCCCCTTTGTCTGTGAACTCCTACCCCGACCTGAGCTGGGCCAGAAGGGTTGATACTTTGCATTTTGTCGCACAGGTGTATCCTTTTGGTTTCACCACAGTGAAGAAAAATGACCAGAACTACCACCAGGCTGCAAAAATGCATCAAATATTAGCTGGGAATATAGAAGCAGGAGTCACTAATAAGAACAACAACACTGGTAATCATTTCATCATCGCTTTGCCAAAGGAGAAAGACGTTTTCTGTTTTAAGGGTTGTTTTTATTTCCCCCTGTTGAAACAATCATTCTTCCATTAATGTACACTGGTCATGGCATTGTTGGTTTGTTTCTGTGATTTCCTAACGCTATGGATGGCTGAGAGGCTCTGTCCAAGGATCTTGACACCTCATTTTCTCTGACAGCAATCAATCCTATCATAAACGCCAGTGGAGAATGTTACAATGGAAGAAAGAGAAATTCGGTGCTTTCATAACCACACGTCATTGTTACAGTGATTGAAGGTCAAGCATCAGGAGTACGCAGGGGTTTGTATGGCTGCAGCAACAATAACAGTGAGTGGCTGATGCCCAGGAAATCACCTTTTATTGTTTCCTTTTGTGTTACAAAGATCCTTGTGTTTTACTGTAAGCTGACTTGACCTGTGGTGAGGTACGCGCCATCGGAAAATCGATATCGTGGTCTTTTCCCCTTTCTCTGTACCACAGGTCAGACAGAAGGAAGGTGTATTTTCTTCTCTTTTTTTTTCTTTGAGAGTTCATCTGAAGTGATCCAGTGGCTATCAAAGAAACTCAAAAGGAAGCTGGTTCCATTAAGAGGAAAAGCGTCCAGAAACATGATGAGTTTTTAATCTATTAGAGGTAGAGCTGACTCACACAATTGAGGAGGCGACCAAAACCCAGGTACTGATCGTAAGAATATCACAAGTCTTCCTCTTTGGCCCGAGGCAACGTGGGCGTTTCATTACCTCCGTGCATCTCACGACGTTTTGTTTATAACGACAGTGCCATATCTGGAGATGATCCCTACTTGGCTGTAAATCACACCTCCTCCGGCTTCTGACTCAGGCAGCAGCCCCTGAGCACACAAGAGCAACAGACAGAAACCGAAGTGGGTTGGAGCCACGTAAATTTGTATTTTTAGTTGCAGATTTTGGACAAAGGCTCGGTTTGTTTTCTAATTGAGCCAAACCAGTTTGTTCTCTCCTAGTGCCAAGCCGCTCACATGTAGGTCCTTGGATTTCCGTGTTCGTGGTGTCTTGGGGAAAGAGAAGCATGTTACGTGAGTGGTCCCTACTTTTGGTCAGAGGTGCTGGGAAGCAGACGATTCTCTAAAAAGCTGCAGAGGCTGTGTCTTTTTCTCCTCTGTAATTCTTGCTCAGCTTCTTTGTTCTCCTAGTTTCCTGCCACTGGCACCAGCATTTCCACTGTAAATGGCGCTTTAACATAGATATTCCCCTATGTCTGCCATTCTTCCTTGGACTAACATTTGCACGGCAGATGGTGCAAATGGCCCAGCAAATATTTACTGGATCAGTGTTAGAAAAGAAAAGCAAAGCAAAGCAAAACAAAACAAAAACACCCCAGCTGCCAGACTGATGACTTTCTGGCATCATATTGTGTGCCACCAGTCACCAGGATGGGGAAAACACCACAGGAAGATAATTGATGTTGGACTTGCTGGATTTTTCAGAGTATCTTTTGAATCTTGTTGCTTGGAGCAGCCCCAGAGTGGAGGTACAAGGACAGGAACTTTTCCCCTTCCTTCTCAGAGTCTGCCTTTTCCTCGTTGCTGACGTGAAAAAGAAGTCTTATGACAGATTAATGTATTCCCCTTTCAAATGAAAACCAGCTATACCTGGTATCAGAATTGTATTAATCACAGAAAACAGATCGAGTCCTTGCAAATGGAGTCTGCTGAAACTCCCATGGCAAGGTCTGGGATAAATACATGAAAGATTTAAATAGTGATAGAAGTAGAGGGAGGTGATCACTGTTAAGAATAACCTCTTGCTGTTGGAAGCACTTACTTGCTAAGGCTTATCACAGGAAGAGCAGAGCAGCGAAGTACCTGCCCAGTGAAGCTGCCTTTTTATTTCCAGGTTCCTCTCAATCACTGTTCCTCTATTTTGCCATTTCCTTGGTAGCTGAGCTAACTGGGTGTGAACATCTTTGGTGGTGAACGACAATGAGATGCCAGGAAGTCTAATGGAGCAAAAGCCCTTTTCTCTGCCACAGTGAGATGCTACATTATATCTAATGGTGCAGAATGGGTGCAAATTATATTACTATCCAAACTGAGGTTATTTTCTAACCAGGTTACATACCCTACAATTTAAAAAACGGTCTGTTAAGATTCCAAGAGGAAAAAAAAAGGAAAAGAGGAAAAACAAAAGCCAAAAAAATGCGGGGCCACCAGTCTGAAAAGCTGTTCAGCAGGTGGTCAAAGAAAGATTGGTATGGAATGGGACGCAAGAGAAGAAGATGGAGCGTATCAGAAATTCTTATTCCAACTGGAAGACCGAACCACCTGAAAATCAAATTACACATATGATACAGACTATTTGTAATTGTAACTGTAATTACAGGCTAAGAAATTTTTAATGCAGTCTTTGAATATACACTTTTTTTTAAGGAGTACGCATTTCCTTCTCCCATCAGTCCCTCAGGAAAGACTCAGTTTCTCTTGAAGCCCGAGATCAGGAAAGATAGCAAGCGAATGTACACACAAAAAATAGCAGGCAAGAGAAGAAAGAAAATTCAGCCTCTTGTGATTGTGTTTTGCCCATTTATCTTGCACTGTAAACTGTGAACTAAATGAGAATATGCCATGAACCGGAAAAGGGAAAAACAACACAGTCCTGATTAATCTAGTTCGCCCCAAGTTCTCTCCTTGATCTCATGGCATTTCGGAAGACAGTGTTCATTAGTTGCCAAGGCTAAAAAAATGTCACTGTATCCTCAGTGCCAAAAGAGAAGAGGAGAGGTCCTGCACCGGCAAATCAAAGTCACTACAAAACCTTTGCTCAAAGGCCACGGGAGGGTTGGGCTGGTTTGGGGTCTTCTCTCCAGGAATGCTTTCATGACTTTCAAACAAATCTTGATTTCCAAAAGTCGTATGCCCTCACCCCAAACCTGCGAACAGCCAAATTCGCATCTGAGATACTCAAAATTGCAGCATCAGGTACGGGTATTCACAAAAAGTGAAAAAGTTTAGCTACAGACACCATTCCGTAATGTAGTGGGTCCTCGTCTCCTACTAGGTAGATTCCTGTAGTCTAGAAAAGGAATATATTCTGCCACAGAGAATGATGTTCAGAAAACCATCAGTGAGAATGGTCTATTAAAGGCATAGATTCACAGACGGGCATGATGAATACAGAGAAGATGGATCAGGTTATTCAAAGTACTTAAAGGCTCTGACCAGTCAAATGGGAAAAAAAAAAAAAAAAAAAGGAAACATGGCAAAAAGCAGTTGGCTTTGAACCTCATGCCTCTCTACTTACTTATTAAAAAAGCTGGTCACCTGGTTCTGGAGGTTCAGACGTTCTCATCTTGCATGCCAGTAATTCTCCGGCTAATCTCAACTTGGCTGAGTTTTCTGCTGGACTTCGGCAAACGTATCCAGCGAAAAAACTGTGGAAGTGGCCCAACCGGCCTGGGCCGATTTCTGTAAAAGAATATTAAAAAATACATCAGTGCTTAAGTAATTTGTCAATGTTTTAATCTTCTTCCAGCTGCACACCAAAGAGATTCTTTCTGCTATCATTTCGACCGTTTCAGTGATTCCTAAAGAGAGGCTAATCTCTGTGACGCACCTGCAAACCGCCACCTTCTTAAGTCAAAAAATCCACCAAAGGATATTGGATATTGAATTTCACTGGCCCAGGGTAGAATATTACCAGATCTTTATTTTAACTTACTGCTCTCATGCGGTAAACAGAAGAGGCCGAGCAAGGAAAGGGAAGATCCAATTTTTCTGCCCAGTTTCCTTTTCTTTTTAGACAAAGGTGGTTTAAAACTACACGTGTTACTAGAAACGGGCATGCAACGGAAGGCTTCAGAGTGCAATATGCAGGCAAAGAGGCCAGGCTTTAAAAAAAAAAAAAATGATTCGCGAGGTTTATATTTTGTAAGCGAATCTGTCCGATATGTCATTAGGGAAGCAGCCATGATGCCACTGGCCCGTTCCTCAGCCGGAGGGACTTGGCAAAGCCGCCCCGGAGCCCCGGGAAGGGTCGGCTTGAGGAAGGGGCTCAGCCTTGCTTCCACAGACACCCTGTTCCTCCCTGGGCAGGACTTGCTATATATACCCCTATACATGGAGGTCTGCAGGTCCTGTATATCTCGTGCACGTGGGGATGAAGTCCCACCTATATAAATACTCCAGGGAAGGTGAGGCACAGCTTCTGCGACTGGGAGGGTCGTTCTTGTAGGGACAGCGCTGCGTTTTCACAGTTTATTGCTCTGTCAAAGGGACCGATGTTTTTGGGGAGGGGGGGTCGCTACCTTTAATTGCACTGGGTTTTGAAATTTTCAGCCAGAACATTCAGCAAATAAGATGTGGGGAGAAGCCCACCTTGAAAAAAAGGTTTCTCTTGAAAGGAGGGAGGAGAAAGCAATTGAAATGAATGTTAAAACCACGGAGAAGTGGAAATGTGGCAGGTCCCTACCTATAAAAGGCAGCTGACCCTGCTCTTCCTAGGGTATTGTAAAGATTCATTAAAGTTTGTAACATGTTCAGATCCAGTGAGAAGAACCAGTCGAGTAGGAAATGAATAATTCTGTCTTTAGAACCATGCCTGAGCAGTGTGCAGTAAATAAGGCCTGGGGCCAAACGCCAAGCAATGAGGATAAAAGAACATATTGAAGAGCTGCTCATTAAGTGAGCACCATCCATCCTGTGCCCTGCTGAAGCAGGTGTCCTGGGGACAAGTAATAGTATGCAACCTTGTAATTAAAACTGTATCATAATGCATATTCACCAGGAGGCAAAATTAAGGATGCCCTGGGAAATTCAGTCTGACATTGCCTAACTTTTCAATGCTGGACTTTGCAACTTTTATGTTCCTTTTGCCATATATATATAAATTATTTTTTTTTTTTACTCTTTTCTGTATTTCAAGAGGTGGAGACATATGGTAAGAGACAGCAGAATATAGTCTTTCTAACCACATAGCCAAACCAAAATAAGAACAACTTCAAGCCCATGGACTGAAACTAAAGCCACTGCATGTGGCTGAAGAGCCCAGAGCAGTGCTGAAAGGAGGAGAGAGGAGCAGGACGGAAAATCTGTAAGCAAGGTCAAGAAAGTCTGAGGGCCAGGGATCATCAGTCTGTGGCCTGCACATAAGAGGCACTGATGTGCATCAGGGTTGGATCTTGGTACATACCTTGTCTGGCCTCACTGTCAATCTGGTTATATTTCATTACAAACTTCAGCTAGCAAATCTTCTATTGAGTAAACTCTGTGTGCTTTGACTGCGCCCTACTCATTCCATACTGTTCTTTCTATCAGTTCTTTCTTTTTAGTCAAGTACATACTTCACTTATCCCAAAGAAATTTGAAACCATTTTCCATGTTTATTCTCCGTCTTTAAGGTATTGCAGCACTTTTTCTCATTTCCTACCCTGGGGTGAACTTGCTTGTTATCAGCACTATTTCTCCTTGATTTATTGACAGTGTCGCTATACCTATGCATATCTAGCAGTGTGAAAATGATTGAAAATGACCGTGGAAATATATTTGTATTAACACATGCATGCAAGTGTGCATATGCACCCACATCTTTGACACGTACATAAACTGGATATTAAAAGAATGTTAATGTCGCACAGACAAGGACATAGTAGTAAACAACTCCATCAAGTTCTTTGAGCCTGAATGACAAAAATTCCTCCTCTTTCCTTGTATTGCCCACTCAGTGGAACTACTTTTGTTTTTTATGAAATGGAAGTTTATTCTTTTGTTGACCTCCAGATGTTATGGCTGAGCAAAGGATGTCCCAGTACCTCTGCAGCTATTTACTTTCTCGTGAGCTTCTGCTCATGGGATTTCTCTGGGTGCTCAACTTAAAATGCAAATACTTTTTTTTTTTTTTTTTTTTTTGGTCAGCAGTATCAAACTGCTGAGGAGGAATCTGTTGTTTGTAACTCACTCAGAGAAGATGGCTGCCTTGCAACTTTCCAGACGGACACAAAGTCTAATTTATCCTGAAGTGGCCCCGACCCACCTCGGGCTTTCTTCTGACCCTACTTTTCTCAGCTCAAGCCCCAGCTAAGGAAGCCCCGGTTTCCAGTCCAAGTTTCTAGACTGACACATCATTCTTTACTAATATATTTTTATATACAACACATATTTTAGAGATTACCTCTTTCAGACATCTTTTGAATCATTGATTTTTAAACACACTGTTTTCCCACCTACTTATTTATAAAGCAAGAGATATTTTAATACTTCAAATGCTATTTTGTAGGCCTTGAGGGAAGAGAAAGCTTATAGAAGTTACCAGAGTGATTTTTTTTGTATATAACAATATGATACATTTAAATTCTAATATCAAATTCTAGTGTTCATTCAGCCCCTTTGAAAGTCTCCCCTTTCCTAAGAAAACATTGCTGGAGGTTAAATCTCAAGAGCTTTTGACTTTCAGCCTCTAAAAGAGTTACAGTCTCTAACAAAATATTGCACATGCTGAGGCTCAGAGCTAGCGCAGTGCGAAGGTGAAATCGTACGAGTCAGAGGAAAGCAGGAAGGAAACAGTGTTGTGCTTTTTTTTCCTTCGGGCAAGTATTTGTGAACTAATGAAGGTGAGTTTCCAACATACTCGTGTCTCCTGCTTGGAGGGTCATGCGTGCACGGTGTGCTGCGAGGACGTCTCGCTCACTCCCGCAGATTTGCTGAAGTCTAGCACAGGACGGGCTCATGCCGCAGCCTTCCCTCCGGAGCGAGCCACTCCAGAAATCTTGGTCCCCTCCTTCTGCTCCTCCTGCATAAAACTTGAAGGATTTTAAGATTTTTTTATTTTTTTTTCCCTTGTCTGCAGTATGGAACACAGAAGCTTATCATGGTCACTGGTGCAAGGGTGCCTGCTCCAGGGCAACACCTGGGCTCGGAGATGAAACCCGTACGGAGGGAGAAAAGGTGAATTCCTGCTCTTGTACGAGGATCACAGGTCGGGCTGTACCGCACGTGGGCAGGAGGGTGTGAATCTGTCTGTGACTGTGCTCTCTGATCGGAGCCTCTATGGCAGATCTGATTGACACTGACCGGCTCTTCACAAGCCATTAGACACAGAAACATGCAGACAGCGTCACAGAAACCTTGTCTGGGGAGGAAAGCAGGGTCAAGATACCATCAGCCTAGAGAATCTTTGGGATGCAGTCAAAGTACTGGGAAGGAGATGGTTTAATGACCTAGACACAAATCACAGCCAATGCCTGTCCCACGGTCTCCTTTAGCTATTGGCCATGGCAGCATCACCAAGAGCTTTTAAGGCTGAGGACAAGAAAACCCGAAAAAACCCACTATGAAATCGCCGCACTACCTTCCCCGAGGTCCAAGCGCAGTCAGAAACTACTCCTGCTCGCGGATCTTCAGGCGGTGTGAAATGAAATGTAAAACTGAAGCATGCCCAGCAGTTACCCCTGGAAACATCACCACCACTTTAGTGGCCAAATGCCGAAACTCCCCCGAGATCCGTGCTCCCTCGCGGCCGATGGCCCCGTGCCTCCAACCTGCGGCTCGCGGGCAGCGGCTCTGGCTGGTGCCGGCACATTTGGGTGATTTAAATATCTTGGAGCCAGGCATCTGAAAGAAAAGGAAAAGGTACAGTGAGATGATAGCGAGAGGCTGGAAGCTACGAGGGGACGTTGCTCTCTGGTCCCGTCTGTCCGACACGGGAAATTACGGCCCCGGAATTCTGGACTTCCCCCAGGCTGACACCAAGGAGCGCTCGCTGCCGGGGTCTTTCCCCGGATTCTGCTGAACTCCCTGCGAATAGAGGGTCTGCAGCTGAGGGACTTCTTCGTCTCTTCTCTGGCTTTATAAAGCCTGCGGGCAGAGGAGAAAGGAGAAATGCCAGTGCTCAGATGTGAGGGAGAGAAACAGAGCACAAGGACATGGCTGGCTCCTCTGCTTTGCATCCCAACTTTCCTGCCTTTAGAACAATAAAGGGGCATTTTCCAGCAAAGCTGTTGAAAAAACCATTTTTCTTGCAGCGTGCTTCACCTGATGCCACCAGGCTTGGAGTGGTGTTCTTCTCACAGACCAGCCAAAATTGCTGCTGACAGTTCTGGAAAGCCGCAGAGACAACAGGAAAAAACAAGGGTGGGGTGGAAAGCTGAATAATAACAACAACAAGAAGAATAAATGATGATGATAACAACGAATATAACAATATAACAAAATAATAACAATAACAATAATAATACCCAGCACCCTTGTTGATATTTAATATGACCAGAGAACAGACAGCACAAACTACAAAACATTGCTGCATTTACCCAGAGAAGGGAACTCTACCCTGAAGCGATAACGAGCGACCGAAGGTCACCGTGGCCGTGCAGGTCCTCAGACATACCTGTGCTCCGGAGGTAGCCCCATCGCTGGTCCGCCACGGCCACAGAAACCAAAGCGGAGTTTGGCCATTTTTTTGTTCCCAGTGCAATAAAGTGGTAATCATGTCACTTCTTTTCAAGATGAGAGGAGCGAAAGGACAGAGAGAGGATTATGAAAGAGCAGTTCAGAAAGTTCAGTCGCTTCTTCCTACTCATTTCTTCTTCTTCATGTGCAACCTTTCCAAGAAGGGTCCTTTGGGGGAAAATATCTGTGCGCTTTATAGTGCCAAATTCCACTTAGAGCACATTGAGGTTGCTGTGTAGCACGGCTTCTACATACCTGCTTAATGATGAGCATTTATTTAAATCGCATCCTTAGTCAGCAAAGGATTCAAATCCCTTATGAGCCTCAAGGACTTGCAATTACTTTTCAGACTGGAGAATAACACATCAGCGTAGGAAAAAGAGACCTTGAAAAGCAGCACTCTGACAAATGGAGTCAGAACCGAGCCTGAAAGGTGCATTTTTAAGTATCAATAACAAGAAGAAGTTATGCATAGCATATGAGAAGAACTGTCTCAGCACTGAATACTTAGTTGTTGTTATTATTCTTCTAACATGTTAATAACACCCTTGTCATCTGGACAAGACGTCCTACAGCTCTATATTGATATTTTAGCTCTAGGCAACTGGGCCATATGGAACAGAAGTCTGAAGCGTGTTGTGGGTGCTCTAGGCCAAATTGTCCCCATCAGGATGTTCATCTACATAGCCAGAAAAGAGCTTCACAAATGCGGACTTGGCATTTGCCCCATGGTAATGAAAATTCACAGTTTGGTGTCAGCACATGCAGCAAGAGCGGAACACGTCCTACAGACTTTATTAGCATTCTGAAGGTTTATCATTTCACTGTGTTCAAGGCAAAAAGACGGAAGAAGTATCACAGACAATTCTCACTGACAGTCCATCGTGTTCCAGGGTAAGGAGCGAAGCTATTTGTTCAGCATTATGGCATTTTAGTTTAGGTATTGGGCACCTCATGGAAGCCTGTTACATATTTATTTATACAAATGTGGAGCTGTGGGCTTTGTAACACGAGAAGATAAAAAGCAGAGCAACATCCGAATTGGACCTTAGCTTTTCTGAGTATTTTAAAGAATAGTTTACGTATTGAAAGAAAACTGAATATTGGAAATAAACAAATAAACTACGAAAATGGCATAAAGATAGTCACTCGCTGATGAACAGTTACTTTGCCTCTCAGTTAATTTGTCTCTCTTACATGAGAAATAAGTTAGCTTATAAATCAATTTCTGCTTTGAAAAAAAAAAAAGAAAGAATTAAATCATGTCCTATACCAATGGAAAAAGTTAATAGAAATTTTAATGAAAGTACAAACTACATAGGGTTTGAACTCAATATCCTTGAAATATAAGGCATCTATCCCCCAGGCTAAACAGCTTTTGGTACCATCTACAAACAAGATGCATGATTTTCACAGGCTCTCCTGAAGAGCAGAGTTATTATCATACATTAGATTTTGCTTCTTGATTAAAAAATCATATTAATTAAATGCAATTAAATTAAATTAAATTAAGAGTTGAAGATGCAGCAATCCATTTATTATTATTTTCTCACAGTGTGGGCCACATTCTAATAGAGCGATCACCCTCCCTCCCAGCCTCCCAGTCACGATCACACGCCATCCCTGGAGCTCTCGCAGTCGCTGTGCGTGCAGAATAGACACGTTACGGAAGTAGTTACAGATTTTAGTTCTCTTTAGCGAGATTTTTCTCGCATGAAGAAAACTGGTTGTGTCATGCCTCCTCTTCACCTCTGGGGTCATGTCTTCCTCTGAATTGTTTTTGCTTTGTCTTGCTGTCTCCGAATTGTCTTTTCTCTGTCTCATTGTGTCATGGCTCCTTGCATTGTACTGGTCTACTTCACTGTATCCACTCCAGAATTCCTGGAAACCTTCTTGCGAAGGACAGACGTCTCCGCTGATAGCTACTCTCGCTGTGTCTGTGTTGTACAATCATTGAGATCGTACATCTCAATGATCCTTGAGAAGAGAGAAGTGGAGAAGAATGGAACAGATTCCTCAAAGTAAGAACAAATTAATTTGGTTTTTTTTTGGTCTTGAGGGCAGGATCAGTCCCCAAAAAGGCACTTTTGGTTGCATGTGCGGACTCCTGAGCAAACTTTAATCAAGTCCCTTCAAGACTAGAGGTCTAGGACATGTCCATTGGGTTGGGGGGAGAAGTTCCCACGCCGGCAGCGTAGGTTGGCCCAGAGGAGACTGCAGCAGGCGGTGGGCAGACGGCTCCTGCACGGGCTCTCTGTCACCTCCTGCTCTGCACAGCCTGGCTGCATGAAACGCAGGGGCGGCCCCGCTAAACCGCAGCTGAAGAAACCTCTTGGGTGCCCTCAACCGCGACAGGAGAAAAGGTAAAGCGCTTCGCCCAGCAGCATGGGAGTGGGTGACGAAGTCCCAGCTGGCTGGCGAACCGCTGGCAGGTGAGGGGTCTGGGGCAGAAAGGACAACCAACCAACCATTTCTTGCCAGAAAAATCTCAGAGCAGTCCCGCTCATTAAAATGAACATGTTCTCCACGGATTTTTATCTTCCTGAAAATACGAGAAAAAAAATCACTAGTATTCACAGTTCTTTGTGGGCGATCCTCATGTGGGAGAACTATTGCGAGCCCAAGCAGCTGCCCCTACAACACTAAAACCAGGGTCTTCATTGATGAACGCACAGACCTGCCACGAAATTACACCAGAGCCAGTTTTTTTTAACACGCGTCTAATAAATAGAATGTGGAATTATTTTCTGCTGTTGTGCTCTCCTTCCCTCCGCTGAGCTGGCACGGCCATCCCCCCTTTTTCCGAAACGCCTGCTACTCTCAGGAGCATTCCCCCCCCTCGACGCTCCCACCATCTGCGAGAAACTTCTTCCTATATCATCTGTCTCACCCATTTTCTATCTCACTTCAATTCACTGCTGGCAACATTTTCTCTCCCTTGCCCTCCTTAATTCCTTTTCCTTTCTCTCAGCAATATCATTTTATATGTTAATATTGTTATTTAGTATTGTCTCAGGTTCCTGGATCCAGGTTATACTGAAGTAGCTTGTTGCATTGCATTTGCCACAGTATCTTTATACATTATGTTTTTATCTCATATGGCAGATTTGTTTCAAGGACATTATGAAAACGAGTCTGTTCATGATTTATATACTGCTGATTTGATTCAAGACACAATTTTGTTTTCCTTTTGGAAAATCATGTTGGCTAAATGTCTTTCTTTTTGATATCTCTGGACAGCTTCTGCATTGTGCTCCCTTATGGCAGTTTGTTTCAGAAACAGATTAAACTATACTGCAAAATAATCTCTTTATACTCTCCAATTCACAGCAAATACTAACAGGGACTGTACTGAAAGGAAGATGCATTCTGTAAATAGAGTGAGTCCACAACAGTTTTTCCTCCAATATTTATACAGTCAGATACATGGGCTTAGAATTTATTCTCCCCCGCATAGCCAAATCCTGTTCAGATCTTCAGCTCGCTTAACTCTGCCATTACTCAGGGACACACCAGCCTGCAAGTCAGAGCAGGGACCATCCAGAAAGGCGAGACCTTCGCCTTACCGACAGAGAGATATGCGCATGTACGCTTACGGTCAGCCTGTCCGCTTCAGCCCTGCGCCGCAAAGACAATCCCTGAACCGAGGTGAACAGCAGCCAGGCACTTCAGCACAACCAGTTCCTCAGTCTTTCGCAGCTCACTTATTCATTTTGAGCACTGCTGGTTAAGACTGGCCTTTTACTCATTATCACATTTGAAAATACTTTTAAGGGTTTATTTGTGAGGTTTATTTGTAATATATATTCACACATGAAGGAAAAGAAAAAAAAAAAAAGCTTGCCAGGTGTCCATTAGTTTTCAAAGAAAAACCTTAACCAAACTAATCTCCTGAGTCTGAGAAATCAAATTGTAAGCCTTTCAGGAAAATTGCACTATAAAATAGGCCACGCATGAAAATATAATTAAAGTGGTTAGTAGTTTTCACTACAGGAGCCCTGTTCTGCTCTCTGAAACACCAGCCATTGCTCCATTCATGTGAAATTGGATCAAATCTGCCATACAACTGCTCCATAGTGATAGTTCTTGGGCGCATGAAAACACGTTCTACTCTATGTTCATCCATTACACCTTCTCCCTCCTGCTGTTCAAGAATCCAGCAAGTGCTTCCAAAGCAGAGGTTCATGTACCCTAGAGGGTTTGCCACCAACAGAAAACCATACCAAACTAGCGCTTCTTAATAGGCCTTTCAAAGACAAAAAAAAAAAAAAAATCACATTTATCCATGGAGATAAAATGCTTAACCAAGAGATCATTCAGCTTTCCACGACAGCAGTCGCTATGCATAGTCTAAATTTCCCCCCCAAAAAGACAAGATTTATATTAAGTCCTAAAATAGCCTGTTTGCTTCTTTTCTAATGGAGGATGGCAGAAGGACTGGTAGTACACCCCTGAAGTTATAACGTGCAATACATAAAACTGATTCAATGTATAAAAAAACATTCAAAGATAGCAGATCCACTAAGAAATATATCGCAACTTTCCTAAATAAAGAGAGTGGGATATTGGGGAAGGAAGGAGAAGAGGGTGGATTTAAAGGACAGGTTGTTTCTTTTCCAGGGATACCCGTTTTCATTTCTAAAGCTTTTGCCCTGCAGGTCTCTTTATCAGGTCACTTAAACAGTGCGTGTACGTAGTTCAGAACAATAACTGTTGAAAGAAGTGAAAGGCTATGTATGATTCCACTGCAGTGCTTTCACATTATTTTCCTAAACCAAAGAATTCTGCATTCACATTTTAAAGTATTAAATAGAAAGATGTCCTGGTTTGTATTATCTAACCAATGAACCAGGGAACCAGCTGCAGATTCATTTTCTCTGTGATTTCCCTGATGGATACATTCAGGATACCGTGGTCAGGAGCTGGTAAAACAGCCCCTGGGAAGAGGTCAGAAATGATGCTATCAGAGAACAGGATGCTGTGGGACAGGCGCAGAAAATTAAAAAAAAAAGAAGAAACAAAACAGATAAGGAATGTGCGGCCAGGGCCACCACTAATGTAATCATTTTAGCTTCTCTTATTTAAATCTCCTTTAATCCTTCATCTACAATTAATAAGATTTGCTATTTAAAAAAAGTTCAGAGGGTTCCACATTTATTGCCGAAACATAAAAGTAAAATTCTGGCCTTTCATCATCTAAAATACATATAAAACTTTGTGAATTCAAAAGTCTCTTTCAAACATCTCTGAGGGTGACAAGTTAAAAAACTGGCAAAAAATGAACAGTTTATTGTTGAAATCCCACCACAGAGTAGTGAAGATATAAGCTAAGATGATACTCGGCGGTATACTGAGCTGGCGTCAAAGAGAGTGAGCATTCCATCTATTTTAGAAAATAATTTTTCATTTAAAATAAAAGGAAACCCGTTAAAGGTGCAAAGATTCTCCTCCTGCTACCGAGCAATGACAGACTAGGTACATGGAAGGACAGAAGCAATATGTAGAGGTAAACGACCCCCGATTTATGTTAAATACGGACTCTCGTAACAGCAATGAATAACAGTATGAGAAAGGAACCGTGCGTACATAAACTTTGTGTTCTCGTAGACCCGGATGAGATCTTTGCACACGCAACTCACACACACACACAAAGCTGTTTTCATAGCCCTGGGTTGCTAAACAAAGTCCTGTTTGACATCCAGAGCTAAACCTGATGTCGTACGTAAGGGAGGCGAGACCCCGCGTGCCTTCCCTGCATCAGCCCAGCACAGACCCGTGCAGGTCCCAGCAGAAAACCACCGCATCCCTCCTTGCCTTCCAGCCTGGCTGCCGGCTGAGGCCACGCACGGTGGGCACATAGCCCGCCCTGCTCACTAGCCTGCCCGAGAAACAGGAATACTGAAGAAAAGGGGAGCAGGGAAGAGCCCAAAGGGCGACAAATTGGGGTCCCCCTTCTGACCAAAGCCAGAGGCTAATGAGAGGACGCTGCTGCAGGCACCGTAGACCAGCTCCAGAGCTACAACGCCATAGGAGAAAAAGATCTTTTCCACCCTTCTCTACCTATTTGTTCTTGATCTGATTGGTTTTTCATCTGTCGTATAGCCAGGACTACCTCTTCCACCCGCCTTTGAATGTCTTGTTGTGTGGTAAGAGTTTCTGGAGGGAATACATAAAAAAAAAAAAAAAAAAAATCCAGCCCAAAGAGCTTAACAGCAACAATAGGTGTAGAGAGACCCTTTCCTGATTCTGTTTCAGAACCTGGAAAGAACCTGTGCCTCTAAAAGTTTGTCCTTTCCCCCCCGTAAACGATATTTCTTCTAAGCTGGTTGCCATCAGAATGACCTCCAGAGTGAGCAGCGGTGCTGCCTTGAGAGATTTAGGACATGGCATTGTTTTAACATGAGAAGAGACATCATTACTCTCTGTCATTTCTATTGTTCTTATTTTATAGAGAGAGATAGATGCATGCAGCCAGGAAAATAAATTAATCTGGATCAGTCCACTCAGTCAAGCACTTCCCCATCTCTCTTCAACAGTGTGTTTGAAACTGAACCAGAAGTTTCTGCATTTTGGAGAGGTTTTCTCCTCTAGCTTTGAAAGCAGATGACACCCTACCGGGATCCAGACAACCTATCAACCTCGTTGCAGCTACAGAAGACGACGGCCGGCACCAGCAAGCTGTTGTTTTTCAGCAGCATACCTGGATAGGCATCTCTCTTGTTTCTACCACGGCGATCCAGAAGTATGTGCTGTCTATCTCATTGGAATGATGTACTGTTAGACGCAGGGACAAAGAGCAAAACACAGCGTACGTGCGTATTGTATGTTGGATATACCTGCCGAAGACTCTCAACAGTGAATTGTTTCTGGTTGTTCAGTTGAATGACATTTAAATAGACCTGATTTGACCAGTAAGCTTTCTGAGATGTCCTGATTTGATCTCCCCTCTTGAGCTGGCAGAGCTAGAGTGGGTTTCACAAACAGGTAGTTTGAAAGAACGCTACTATTTCAGACAAAGTAGGTAAAAATCCCATTATTTGCATTTCTAAGATCGCCAATGCCATATTACTTCAACACACAAAAATTTCTAAAATCCAAATTTCAAATGGCAAAAACCACTGGTTTGTAGTGTGCCTTTAGTCCTATCAGAGATTAGGTTGCGATCGTGCCCAAAAGAAACAGCTGAAAACTACTCTGTGATGAAATCGCACAGATTTCATGAACTGCTCACTGTGACATTTAAAACACTTGGGTTGCTGCAAGGCAGTATAAATACACGAAAGGGAGGTTGCATACCCTAAAAAAAAAAAAAAAAAAAGAAATTTATTACACAATAATTCAGATCAACAAGGAGAACGGCAACTTCCAGATGAAAAGCCTGTCAATCCCCCCCCCCCCCTACAGATGTGCATCTAAGGGAAAATAACAGTTCATAGCTTCCATTAAAATATATATTTAATAACTCTACATGGCTGTAATGATGCTTTGAGATTTTTCAAAGAATAAAAAAGCATTTCCAAATGCATTTCAGGGAGTAAAGGCTACTAGCAAATTCCCTGCCAAAACAACTTAAATTACCATGCCACTTTTCCATGCGTGTTCAAAAGCAAAATGGAGATGAATATGAAACACCAAGTCTAAGATCTATTTTTCAAAGTGTTGAAGCCAAGACATGAAAGTGAAATATTTCTTAGTCTCCCTAACTATAGATCCACCGCATTAATGCAAGACAACGACTAAAAGCTATACCAAAGCATTTAAAGGCTAAAAAACAAGCAATCTGGTTTTCTCAAGGAGGGCATAATAAATTAGCTGTAGAAGAAACAAAAGTGTTCAGGATTCTAAGGCAACTAAAAAACTGCCTGTTAGACACTGAGGAATACCTAAGTGTGAAATTTCAAAACCTGAAATATCTAATTTACTTCTATTTTTAAAATGCCTGTTCCTCTTAGGAATATGAGATAAGATACGTGCACAATAACCTGAAAAACCTCAAGAAGATGCAGAGACAGATGGAAATGTAAACAAGTTTGAAGGATCTCTGCCAAAAGTCTGCTCTAATCCACTGTCCAATCATTAAAGAATAAACACCACACAAACCCCTTTGTTTAGAATGAATTACAACCTGGAATTACTTGGCAAATACACAATGCAGAACGTCATGGAACTAAAGAAATAGAATCTAGCATAGAGGGACATATTTGCAAGTCATCTCCTTCTGTGCAAGATCACAAAAAGGTAAAAAACATGTCTTTAGGACTCTGTTGGCTAAGGCTATAGAAACCAAACTTCTCACTTTTTGCTCCACGGCCCTGGCAGCAGCAGGCTGGAGGCACTGCAAGCGGCAGGCTCCATGGGAAATTGGACTGTCGTACAAAAGTTGCCTCGGAGCTGCCCGGGGGACGTGACCTTCTGTCCAAGCAGGCAGCGAGCCTCCGGGGAGGCTGGCTCATCCTGGAGCAGCCGGCACTCCAAAAGGGACCCGCGAGCAGCTAGCTCGTTGTGGCTGGGGGTGCAGGAGAGCCGAGGTCGCCATCCTCGTACCTGCGTCTCAAAAGTTGCGTCTTCCTTCATAAGGTGTGTGATAAAGCGGCTAAATTTAGTTCTTCCCCAGCTCTAGCCCCCTGGTAGTTTAGTTGGCCAATTTCCCTGCTGTGATTTACATCTCTCTCACAGTAAAATACCTCTTGTTTTAGGAAGAGAAAATATCCTCAGCAATTTCCTATTCACTCCTCTCTCTTGTGACAGCATGCTGCTTAAATTAAGGGTTATCATCGGAGAAGGTGCCCAGAACGGAGAGAGTACTTCATAAAAAGAAGCTGTAGATGTCTACAGTGCAGAGAGCGAGACTTGCAAAGAGTATTCATCAGTATTCAGTTCCTCTCTACCTCGTTTTGCGCTCCCAGCGGTCCCCTTCGTTTGGTGGCATCGGCAACACCTACCAGGAGCTGTCTGGCCAGACAGGAAAATGGACACATTGCTTTTAATTACATGAGTCATTAGCTAATGAAATTAAGTTTGATTGGCAAAGAAATTCTATGTTCTGTTTCTCTTATAGATTAGACTGACTAGATTCACATAGGTAAAATCTTTTCACTTTCAAATTCCCAGTAACTGCAACAGTATCCCAGACACTCCCCATTCTCATATTGTAGCAACTATGAAAGAATGATTTTTTGCTGACAATAGGCAGAGAAAAGGACAAGACGTCCCTCTCATCAATGCCAGCATAGATTGGAAGCAATTCTATTAAGGTCAATGTGAACCTGTCAGACATTACAAATCCATATTTCCCAGGGAGAGAAGAGAGCAGGAGCTGGGGGCAGGAATTCAGTAGGACAGTAGTAGGCAATTGTATTAGGAAAACACGGCATGGGAGGGTATAAAGCTTTGATTATAATTATATATATATATATACATACACATAGACAATAGATATCTGAGCAAGAAAATAGATTCTCTTATACATCTGTTGGGGAGGTCTATTAAGGATGCATTAGTGCCAACCTGTTTTCCTTGTTTAGATTCCTCTCGGTTGGTTTCCCCTTTTGCCAAGGCAATTCGCCTCCAAATTAGGCAAATATTAGGGTCCTCATTCTGTCATTAGCTGTACTTACACACACTTTGTGTGACAGAAGATGTGGCTAAGCCCAGCTGAAAGGGTTCCTTCCCACTGTTTCCCACCGGGCCTTTTGTACCAAGCAGGTAACTTTCTGTGAAGTGCCTGCCCACGCTCTCTGATGCAACGGCAATCATGCCTGCCTCTACCAAAAACATACATAACCCCCTCCGTAGCCCGTTGGCAGGAAAGGTCCAAATACATCCAGGTCTCTGGAGGGTGTGGGTGTGAAAGAGGGGGATTAGGGAAGAAGCTAGCGAGGTTCTTCAGAGACCCGATCTTAAATTTCCCAAGTCAATTCATTTCCCATGGAGGAAATAGGCCAAGACATTGGAAACGTCCTCCTCCTCACACGCATATCCCCAGAGCAGCTGCTGCAGTGGCTGGTGATACGAAGAGGCGGCATTCGGACGCCTTGCAGAGCCCACCTGCGGCGCAAGGCAAGTCGGACCAGACGTACGGTCCCGCTCCATGCCCTCACACCTCTCGTCGGCTCCTTCCCGCGGCCCCTTGGAAGTTTTGCCCTTTCTACCGCTAATTCTGCAAAGCCAAACTTTTACGGAGTTTGGGAGTTGTTTTGCGTGACGTCTTTGCACATCCTAATTGGGAAACGTGTCAAATCACTTGCTAGCTGTAGTAATTGAGACACGCTGGCTGGCACCCGTGAGGTGTGGAGTCCCCCAGCTGGGACCACCGAGAGCCTCGGAGCTGGAAGAAGAAGCTGGGAAGAGCCAGGAGAGCAGGTAAGGAGGGTGGCTGGAAGCGGAGAGAAGGGCTCAGCGGGGGGGTGGGAGAAGCCGGGCAGGGAGCCCGTCGTGCCGGGCAGGACACGACACACGGGCAGAGCCGAGTGCCGCTGCCCCCTCCCCAGCCGCAAACAAAGACGGAATCGCACTCGTGAGGTTCGCTGCGGAGTAGCGATGAATGAACTTGGAGGCCGTTTCGCTACACGGTCCAGGTGGTTAGGTGAGCCCCTTGGGCCTGCGAGACCAACCTTAAATCTCGTGTAAACGAGCTGAAGTGTGAGATGGTGAACGGTTTTACTTCCCCTCCCCAGATGGTGCAGAGCAGTTTGAAAAGACAATGGCTGTTTGGAAAATTCATAGAATGGAACTTTTCAAACCTGAGAAAGACTTCCCTTCATTTTCACTTGCAGATGAGAGCTTGGAACATTTCTTATTCCAGCAGACACGTTGGGCGCACACACACACCCCCACCCCCCGGTAAATGCAGTATTTGCTAAGACTTACAGGCACTCATTCGGGGTGGCAATATTATAGCACTTGGTATATGTGTCCATGTATCAAGGCAAATTGATTTGCAGCATTTCTCTCTATAGAGAGAGCTGATAGTTCAGCTGATCCAATCTAGTACCTATCACCCCTCTCTCACAGCCCCAGGCATCAAATCTCACGGGCATTAATAAAAATATTAAGATGAGAAGAACGTCTTATTTGTTATCCAAGAAACAATCCTGATTTCTTAAGGGTTTCATTCTGCTTGAATTAGCTGTTGACAGGAACCTTGCTTTCATATATATTTTTCTGAGTAAAATTTGTGAACGAGGAATCTGTAGCACACTTAGCTCTTCTCCCCAACCTCTGCTACACAGGCTTGTCTGCCCAGCCGCACACGCTTTACCTGAACGCTCAACACCTCCTTACTCCACGGTCTGCTGAACTCCCCCAGGTTGCACCGCTGAATACAACCCGCCAATATTAGCATCTTACCTTGTTGTCTGGCTGTCAGCCCTGTGCATGCAGATGCTTCCACTGGTCTTTAAACCTTCCCAAACTGTGTGACCCTGGCACCGAAAAGTGCCGGAGTCTGCAGTGGCACCGGGTTTATGTATGTGCGGAATTAATTCCACCACCCGGCGGGGCAGAGGCTCTGCAAAATTACCCTGATACTTAAGGGGGTCGCAGATTTCTCAGGCACCAGCATGCTAAAGTGGGGGATGCTCCTTCATTCACTTTGCAAGCCTCACCAATGAAGTCTTAGGAGACAGTAGTTTCCCGGCTTTTTAATTGCTACATTCCCGGGAATGATGAGGCTCGGACGCAGCGCTCCCACCCGCTGCGGCAGCGCACGGAGGCGAGTCCAGCGGTTCCTGCGCTGCAACGGGGTGCACCGTCGCCCATTGCTCAGGTGGCTCTGAAACCTACACTCGGTTACGTCCACCTTTTACTGCGTGTACAACCACCCCAGGGAACTTTCCCAGCCCTTCCCAAAGCCCCTCCCCAGGACTCGGTTGGGAAGGAGCCCCGGCAGGGCAGTCGCCACTGGCCATCCCAAGGAGAGCTCCTGCTCGCCCTCGCGCTGCCAGGACAGGGACAAGGCTCCACCAAGACAAATCCCTTGGCTTCGGGCAGAAATCATGCAGTTAGGCCCAGAAATCCCGGAGAGAAGCTCTTCGCCTGCAAAGCCAGAGAGCTGCTCTGAAGGGTGAATTTGATTTTTAAGTTAAGACCAGGAGCGCGATCGCCCGTCGGGGAGGTGACTCGGTGAATCCCATTAACTGCTCATCTCTCCCGGCGATCTGCAGGTACTGTCAATACACCTTCCACCGCCTCTCCTGGGATAGCTGAGACACTTGGCAATTAATTTGCGGGATCTCAAGCAGAAAATTATCTCTCTGTAGAATGAGCAAACCCTGACTGGTCTCCATTTTAAGACAGCTAGTACAGAAATGGCTGCTATTCCCATGAAATCCTGGGCGTGCATCCCCCTCTCCCACTTATCCCCTCTTGCTCCTTCTGGGACTTACAGAGGTGATGAAGGACAGTGCTGTCGTATGGAAAAATCCCAGCCTGAGCATGGCCAGAACTGCACCCAAAGCTGAGCAGCAGCACTTACGGAGCCATCTGACTATCCCTGCCTGCATCTGTGTGAAAACGCTGGAGCCAGCCGGCTCTTTGGAGCAGGCTCAAATAGCTAGGGATACAGAAAACGTTTTCTTCTTAATTTTCACCATGGAAAACAGCACCTTTAGCACACAGGAATCGGGAGCGGCACGCTGCAGACGAGAGACAGGATTTCTATTTTCTACAGGCAGAGAAAGCATTGAAGCAAATGTGTTTTATTGATTATTTTGACTGTGGATCTGGAGAATAGGATCTATTCCAAGTGACATCTGCCATTTAAAACTTCAGCAACATGATAATTAAATAAAAGTCAGTTAACTTTTAATTCATTTCTATCAAGTTATTTTCCAGAATCACTAAACTGTGCTCCAGACTAGATAGTGTCCTCCTTAGAATTTAAAGTATATCATATTAAGGTTCTTTATAGATACTTGGACTTCCCTTGCGAAATTGAAATCTGTTGCTATGAATACTCACGTTCAATACAAGTAACTATGCCTCTTGCCATGCAAACCAAGAGGAAAAATGATTTCTAATTGAAAGAAAGGGTTTTCATGGAACAGCTTCACAGGGATATCAAAAATGGTAATAAAATGGTGATATAAAAATTAAATCAATGTATACAAACTGAAATGTTAAATGCTATACTTTCCATTTAATATTTTATCTAAAATAAAAATCCCACCTTCCTGTGACTGCTGCAATCTGCTTTCAGTTATTATAAATCTGATAACACCTATTCTAAGAGGGATTTTCTTTGTCTGTGGGGTGGGAACTTTGTAAATTGATCAGGTATGTGAAGAATAAAGAAGAACCAGATCAGTGCAAAACCGCTGCTACCGATTGTTTTTCCCCACCTCCAGCTGAGTTAGTTCACAGCAACTCAGCAGCTTCGGATTTACTTTCTTAATGAAATCGTGAACATTTCTTTAAAGTTCCCACAAAAGTGATTAATTCATAATCAGGGCATGAGCAGTAACTTCCTTTTCTCTCACTTAACATTAATTACTTAACATTAATTAATGTTAATTATTTTACCAAAGGAGCTTTATTCTCCCAAGCTCCCACTCAATTAAAGCCTCACTCATACTTTGAACAGACAGACCTGAAAAATAAACCAAAACAAATCCCAGAACACCTGGAAGCGCTCTCTCGTCTGGGAATGTCGTGGCAAAATCTGTCTGCGTATCCATTTGAGATATTGACGTTGCCTCCAACAGCAAGCTTCCCGAGTACCTCTCCGGATTAAATGGGTTTACCGCCCAGCCTCTCTCTGCCATTATCCTATGAGTCAGAGAAACAAAGCGCAATGTCTGTCTGCCCTAATTCGAGTAGCTAAAGTTAGATGTCACCCCAGGCTCATCCGCTGACTAACCCTCTGGAAACATCCTTGTCTCCACCTCTCCTGCCAGGGCACCGCAAAGTCATCGGCTCAGACGTAGATATCTGAATATTAGATCAGAGTCCGATGAAAGGCAGCCCAGCCTAAGGGTGATTTACCCAAAGTGCAGTACTGGGAAAAAGATCTCATCTTTCAAGCCCAACTAGCTACTAGACCATTCTTTCTCTTCCCCAGTCCAAAGTGGAGCAACAGCCATTGTTTCACGTAGTACCTACACAATTTACAGGTTTTTAATGCTGTCTGGTTAACTGGACAGTGATTCCTTTATATGGAAAAGGTAGAGAGCATTTTGCAGAAAACCCACCTGATTTATATACTGTTTGGGAGGAGTTTGGGGTTTTTTTTGTACATTATCATCACTTAAAATGTTTCTAATACAGAATTTACTGTATCTTTCAAAATTAGATAAGATTTTATTATCAATTATATATAGGTGGGTATTCATAATTCTGTTATTGCCATGGAATTATTTGGAGTGAATCTCAGGGGGGTTCAGTGCATCCCATGTTCTATATACAAATTGCAAGAAATTACCAGGGAGTTTAATGAATTGCATACTTGTCCCACATGTTTATGAGGTGAAGCAAAAGGCTACGAAGTACAAATGGTAACGAGGACATGAACAGTGTCAACATAAGTAACCTGTCAGGAGGTACGCTGTAAGATTTGGTTAACCACTGGGTAAAAAAAAAGCCATTAATCTTTTATAATCTGTTTATAAATAGAGCCTCCTCGCAAAGTCTCACCTTAAAAATCCATAAGGATTTAAAGAAGCATGGCGTCAAAAATATCCTCTCGCTACTTTAACTGAGAACGCTGTGCTCGATGTCCCCAGCCCAAAAGATGCATCTTTCCCAGTCTGCCCCAACTAAAGCCAACCAGCAGCCGTGCGATTGTACACGGAATTGACAACAGATACCAAAAAGGCTGTATATAACCCAGCAGTCACGTACTACTTATGTTACAGACAAGGAATAAACGCTCAGCAAAGAGATTCCTTAACCGGACGCAGTTTGTTATGCGTGCGCTCGAGGTCAGGGAGATCTGCAAGTAACAAAAATCCTTTGGATCATGCCCTGCCTCTTCCACACCCCCCGTATTTGTTCGCTTTTCAGCCTGGATGGAGCCACCCCTCTCCACTTTCTGGTCTGCAGGTCGATGCAGTTGTTGGCCACTCGCTGGCAACTTTTCAATGCCCGTTGAAAAGATGGCTCTGTACATACTGGTTTTAGATGGCTTCATATACGGTACGGCTACAGCTATAATGGACAGCCCCTTTCCGTCTTCACTTTCTCACTTTCAGACTGCAAAACAAACCAGAAACATCAGCTCTATTAAAAACCATAAAAATTACTCAAGTTTGGAAAATTGCTGCTGGTGTAAGGACTGCACCTTCAGAACATAGGTGCTAAAAATCTGACTGCATAAAGTTCACAAATTTTTTTTAAAACTGTAACAAGAGAGTGAATTGCTCCTGCCTTATCATTCACAACATAAGGTGGATGTGAACTGGGGGTTTCATATCAGGAAGATGCTTGATTGATTTTAGAATAGAATCTTCAATGTTTTTTATAGGTTTTTTTCATACACCAATTGAAGTAAAAAGTCAACTCTGACTGTACAATTGCCTGCTAAGAAGGAAAAGAACACAGAGGGGTTTTGCAGGCATTTATTTCTAGTCCTTATGAGTCTCCTGGTATGTCATTATAAACTGAGGAGAACATGAACCGGAGATATTAATGGCTTTGTTCTCATTTTCTTGTCTTAAAAAAGGATAAGACAAAATGAACCAAATTCAAACGTGGTGTGAGCCTCATGAATTTACATCCAAACTGATGGTAGAAATAAATAAAATTAAATGCTTCTACTTTGATGAGCTACGCTGTTCATCTTGGATAGAACTGTCTTCTATATTCTCCTGGACATTATTTTTTGTAAATTCCTGTGTGAGGCTGTTTGTTAAACATTTTCCATCAGTAACTGTTAGGGTAAGAAAACAACATTTTACCCGATATGTGAGTGAGAACACACTGTAAACAAGATATAGACTTTAAAAATCTTCCTTGGAGAGTTTCCAAATCCAGCAATGAAACACCAAGCCCTTTATTTCCTTAGTTTAAAAGCCCATTTAGAATATATCGGTTTTCATTTCCAGCAACAAATAGCCTCCTAAGATAATTTTGATTTAAAGGGTCATATTGCCAACCATAATGGGCCATACTGAGTATGTCTGATAAAGTCTCCGCTGAGATATGATTTCTGATATGCAGAAATCATAGCTTGTTTAAATATCGCGGAAATCCCAGTTCAGGGTTTGGCTCGTGCAAGAGGCACGTTTTTTTCCGGTGACTTGCTGGGAGGGTTCTCCTCCCAGAAAACCTTGTGTACGTTCTCCCGGAGAAAAACACCGAGAACCATACTCTTGATTGTCCAAAACCAGGTGGGGGAACAACACTAAGAAAACACAAAAACCCACGAGGGAAAAGTAACCGTGTACGAGTGGGTGGGCTGTACGGAACCACGGTGTTGCGGACACGGATCCTGCTCAGCATCCGCAAGACAGGCCAGTCGGTTCCCTCCCGCCCGCAGCGGCACCGACGGACACAATCTCCCAAGTGAAGGAGACCAAATTACAACAGCTTAATAACTTACAGCCTTTCGGTTGGGTGACCAAACCCCAACTTTGATTTGATAGAACCTTCCCCAACGATGAGCCAAAATGCCGTGGCTGAAACGTCTTCCTAACTGCATTAACCTCGGAGTATTTTACTGAGGTTTGGACTAACCCCCTTTACCTCCCCGTGGAGCCAGGCTCACCCTGTGCACAGGGGCAATTAAGGCAGCTCCTCTGACGGGTGGTAACGCATTGCACTGCCAGCACTTAACCTCTGACCACCGCATGCTAGTCTCGTCTCCAGCCAAAGCTTAATTCTTCTCTAGGATAGATTATTTTTACTGTATATGGTCTTAAATCATCCTGACAAAACACGCCTGCTTTTCGTCTTCAAACACCACATCATACTAGTTTCTTAACAATAATACTACTGCATAGCATGAATAGGAAATCAAACATATTGTTAGCATATATATTTATATATATAATTTTGTTATCTACTATGTATTTATTTATATTCTTTATCGGTATATATTATAGGTGTCATAGGCATACCCTCCAGCCACAAGTTCAGCACCACATTTAATACCTGCCATGTGTATTTTATTCCCTCTCTGCTCTTCTTTCCAAGGGGAGAGCAGGGAGCGCAGTGGAGCGCTCGGTTTCGTCAGGCCCTTCGGTTTGGTTCTGGTTTTGGACAGACGTGTTGCTCCATGCCTGTGGCAGGGGCCGAGAGGTCCAAGAGGCACTTCTTGCCCTGGAGCAGCCGGTGAGGAGGTGCTCCGGGCTCTGGCAGGAGGGGATTCGCTCCCCCTGCCCCAGCCTGGCACCCCAGAAACCCGCAGCCCTCTGCATGGAGGAATTCTGTAAGCTAAATGCATGAATTCCCGTGTAAAAAGGAAGCTGGTTTGCAACGCAAAAGCGCAGCATAAACGTCCAAGGGAGCTTTCTATTGTAAAGAAGTAGTTGATGTGCCGTGATTGAACGTGCTGCCTTCTATTGTAAAGAAGTAGTTGATGTGCCGTGATTGAACGTGTTAACACGCTTGAAACTGAAATAGTTTCGCTGAGCTGCTTTCTCGGTACTGGTCAGAACCGGCATTTGGGCAGCGGGGCAGGAGGAACTCGGCTCTGTCACTCCACCAGTTCCTCCCAAGAACAAGCAGACATTAGGGAATGTGACTATAAAATAGATGCCTCCAAGTAAAATGCCCTCTGCCACCAGCACGGTGAGTTAATTTTGGCAAGCTGACATCTCTGATGATTGTTTTGCTGGGAACCAGCACCTCCTGTGCCTGGGAATTAACTTTCAGATTTCCAGTGAGGATGGGAACAGACTTTCCTCTTGTCACCCATGGGTTGCAAAGACAGATCTTGTGACAAGAACTAAAAATCTGGAACTCATTTTAGAAGTATATCTGATATATCTAGCCATTGGAATACATCCAATTTATAATTACAAGACTGGAAAACTTTAAATTAGGTTAAACTTCAGCTCCAGATTAGAACGAAAGCATTCAAGGGCTTAACGCGTACCAGCAAGACACGCCACGTTGCATCTGCTTTCACACTGGCTACTTGAAGGTTAAGTTGATATTAAAAGGAAGACTGTTAAATAAGTGGATTTCTTTTTAATCTAGAGTTGGTGTTTTCTTTGCTCATCACTTTGTGCTAGAGGGCCATGAAACTATCTCAGCAAAACTGTCAGGGCTTGCAGTCTCCATAGCCTACTCCCCAGTGAAGCTGAACTACTTATTTAGCTGTAAAAATGTTTCACTAGTTGGAGTTTCTAAAATTACACACGGAAACAAGAAAAAGGTTTGACAAATCTCTCTTGAATATAATGGCAAACCTCAAGCAAATTAACTTTAAAAAATTTATTTACCAGAGACAATTTAGCTTAGATGAAATATTTGCTTTTCCACAAGGTTTTGCTTTACCACAATTGAACAGCGAGGTTGACTGCTAAAAAGAAAAGCTGGCGCGTTGCCACAAGCCATGTAATGAAATAGTGGCTTTCTTTACAGTAGATGCTAGAACTCTGATGACTCCCAGATTTTCAACCAGTAGATCGTCCTGACATCCTACTGGGGACTGGTGGGATCCCAGAAGGAGCCATACTGGGTCCTTTTCCTCTTCCAGCCTAGAGTGGCAATGGCATGTGGAGACAAGTGGTGATGTCCCCTGCTCTCTGTACTAGCTGCTGGACACAGCTCTAAAATGGGCTAGTAAGAAATAAAATAAAATAAAATAAAATGAAATAAAAGAGTCAGGAAAAGAGACTTAGTTAATGGGAAAATAATTTCTGTTTGGGTTGTGCATGAAATCTGCAGGCTTTGGAGTGAAAAAAAGCCTTCTTTAAGCCAAAAGAGCAAGCAGCGTACATTTTTGTTGTTTCTTTTAAAATTCCCATTTTATGACAGTAAGACTAGCGAACTCTACCGTGAACCCACCTCTCAAAGACATTTCATCAAAGTAACAAGGTTACCTACTGGAAATCTAGCATCAAAGATATGGTGCTGTCATACAGGGCAGGGGCAAGAAGTACCGAGAATTCATTGTTTCCAACTTAACTGCAGATAGCAAGGAGGAAGTTCAGTGATTATTTTTATAGTTTTTTTTTCATGTGTGTTTGAAGGCAATTAGACCAGAAAATAATAATATAAAAAAAACCACAACCCAAAAACAAACCAAAAAAAGCCCCCCAAACACCCCCCCTCACCCCTAAACTATATCCTGAGAAGTTATCACTATACCTGTTCAAATATATCTGGATCTTTTCCCTTCACCTATTTTGAGACCTGAAATAGGCTGCAAATATTACACATTGTGTTTAGATAGTACAACAGAGAATTGCTTGAATTAATTAATGAAAACTTATTCTCCACTTTGTCCAGGAATGCAAAAACCAAATGTAACTAACAGATGGGCAAAATAATAAATATTCCATTTTATTTTGACTTCTAATCCCTTCCCCGTGTTGTATTAAAAAGAACATGGATAAATAGCCCCTTTTTGATATGAGCATGCTAAATATAACGTTTTCCTTAAAACCATAAGAGGCAAAAATAAATGACTTATTTGAAATGGAGCCGTTAGCTTCTTGAAGCTGTGGTAGTAGATAGAATATTTGCTCAGAAGTTTGGGATTCTGTTTTGTTGATTTTTACATCACAGACTATCTTGGTTAGGTTTAAAAAAAAAAAAAAAAAAAAGAAGAAAAATAAACTCCAAAGAGGAAGCAACCATTAAAAAAAAAGGGAAACGGGCAACTACTTAGTTGGGGCTGGGGTATCTCTGCAGGTATACCTCTGCCGAAAAATCCAAGCCCAAACACTTGTTTCACCTTCTCTCCGGGTAATGATGGTCTGGGGGCTCTTTGCTTGAACACCAGACCCGTGTTTCAGCGCCGGGTTTCTGCTGGGAGGCAAGGCACAAGCCCCGCCAGCCCACCCTGTCTCCGTCCCCATCACCTCCCTCTTCGAGATCTGCCTCCCGCTCTCTAGAAAATCAGTGCAATACCTGCTCACCATCTCTTACCTTCAGGGTTGGGTTTTTTGGTTGTTGTTTTTTTTTTTTTTTCTCCCTGGTTTTCTTTTTGAGTGGTACTTTGTTCAACATGGTGCTTGTGAGTCTTTGATGGCGTAAGGCAGGAAATCATCGCACAAAGAGTGTAACTCCCGGCAATCTGAACTCTGCTTTTAACGCAAAGCAACATTAGCTTTATCAAAAGATATATTGTTTCTACCTGCAGTTTAGAACCTTTTTGTTTTCCTTTTGCCAAGCCGGTCCTTATGTTTCTTTCAACAACTGCCTTTCAAGAGAGGAAAGGATATAGCTTTCTTCCTTCAGAAACAGACTGCCCAGACAAATCCCCCTTGCCCTAGAAATCCTTATTTAGGGTCAAATTTCTTTCTCGGATACTTGATTAGGGACTTGCAGAAAAATCAATGGGAGCTGCTTTCAGGCCTTTAAAGTCTGGCCCTGCTGAAGATAAGGAAATATAAAATTCCAACAGAAGAATACGCCTTTTCAGAAGAAAGCCTTTCAAACATTGAAGTTAACTAGAAGCTTGTTTTTCCAGTCACTTTGAAAGAAACAGGGCAGTACACTTAAGTACAGCGATCTAACTCTTCTTTTAAACAAATAGACAAATAAGAAAACAAACATCGTCTTGAGCCCTTAGTTCGAAAAAACCCAACCCCTCTCTCAACATCAGCTGCGTGAGGAAATGAAATAGGGGCTGTATTTTCTTTGGGGAAAATATTGCAGCCTTTCACCAGGATGAAATACACACACGGATGTGTGGTCATCAATTTGGGAAATTTATATACGTGAAATAAATACCAGCATAGTCAAATACACTGTTGAAATGAAAGTGAGTCTTTTACATGTTATAAACACATCAGTCCCATTACCCAAGGGCAACTTTCACATACATTTAATGACAAATAATCAAAAGCTTTGAAAAATTAGTGTGCAGTTAGATCTAAAATGGCCAGGGTAATGAACTAATTCTCTTACAACATCATCTCTGGGCCACTCAGAATATCTTCTCCTGGCACTTAAAATAAACACGCAAAAATAAAGCGAGGGAAGAATAGATACTAAAGTGGATTTCAATATAAATTTGGCCATATGTCCATGAAGAAAATACCGCTCCGAAGCATGAATTGTTCACTTAAAGATAAGACCATTGGCCTAAACAAAACAACTGTCCAATAAAGATTCAATGTTTTACAGGACTGTAGTCACAAGGGAAAAATGAATGCAAAAGTGTATATATTCCATACATTTTGAAATCTGCACAGCACACGACCCCCAGTCAAGTAAACTAATTTGAGCAATTATTTCATTAGTCACATGCCACCATGCATTGCTAAATTAGCAAGAGAGCATTTAAGATTTTTAAAATTAATGGCCAGGCTTTCGTCGAATGCTGTAAGGTCAGGATTTCAAGTTGCTTTTCTACATATACGTTAAGCATTTTTACCAAGACTAGTACTGCGGAGCTAGTGCAGAGCTTTGGAAGAATGATCCAAATTCTCCTCTGCATTGCTAGCAAAGGTGCTGGCAAGCATTCCCAGAGCGCCCTCTTTGCACTGCATAAAATTTTAAGTAGAAGAAAAAAGTCCAGATCCATCTGAAGATGTTAGAACTTAAGATGCTTCATGTTCTGTCTTCTAAACTGAACATGTTTGATATAAAAAGAGTGAGAGGTACATTGCATGAGGATTTTAGGAGGGTATAGTAAAGGATTATTTTTAAGCATAATTATTTTTTAAGGATAAAATAAATATTTTCATACTTTGGGGTTTTTTTGAAAAAAAGTCTATAAATAGCTGACATTTCATCCCCATAGTCAAGAATATCAAGACAACCCCCAAGAAAAAGATGGGATTTCAGGATCAAAACTAATTATCCTGAGAGTCATCTTTGAAGTTTTCAGAGAAAGAGTACTGAAAATGTTAGAAACAGGACAAATGAGTTTAAAAGTTTGCTTATGGAAATAAGTAAACAGCAGAACCCTCCCAGGATGGTTTCAGTGGTTACAAACCAGCTGAATTTATGAAGTGACATTTGGAAAATGAATAGGAAAAGTCAGCTATCCCCTTCATTTGTAAGGAAAAACGATCATGGCGTGCTGTTCTCGAGGCTGCTCTGTGAACACATGCACATTAAGAAAAATAATAAAAGAACACTAGTAAAGTGATACCTTGCACAAGAGAATGTCATATAACAACAGTGAAAATTGAACAGCCTTCCAAGCTACCATAAAATAAACAAGTATTGCAAAATTCACAGAAATAGACAACCATCACTGATATACAGAGATACACACCAGAAGATGTTTGACTGACGAGAAAAGCACATTTTCAAAAGAATTCACGCACAAAATTTACAGGCCCAGCACTGGGCAGCGCATGGGCTTGGTGCAAGATTCCCTTAGCACTCTGCCTGCTCAACTCAATGCCTTCAATTAGCCACATCCTATACTTGTAGGGTGTTACATCTTTTCAGGACGGTGGAAAAGCTGGGGATGGAACTGAAATCTATTTTACCGGTATTTTAAATGCACAGAGATCAATGTGCCAGAGTGGGTTGCAGGCGAGGGAACTGGTTATAGATCAGGAAATCACACCTGAGGGCGGGATGGATCTTCCCGTACCTCCGTCTCGGCGAAGGAAAAAATACGGGCTGTCTGACTCCCGTTGATTCTGGTCTAGAAGGCACAGGCGGGAAGTAAGCACCTCCCAGTAAACAGCATTTGTGTTTCTAAAAATTAATGTTTCTAAAAGTGCGAGATGATCTTGTAAAACAAAAGTCTTTGCATGCAACACCGATCACCGCTGTAGACCTCAGCGCGACAGTTTGTTTCGCACCCCGGGAGCGGACTCTTGCCTCGGGGCAACTGGGACGGGAGGTTACATCAGGCAGAATCTGTCCTCTTCCTCGGATGTGGGAGGAAGCACACATTTTGAGGACTCTCAAATTTCAAATTAACATTTCTAACATTGTCCCAGAATAGAGCACGTGGCTACGAAGATCGTGTTAAATCTGAACCTGTGCGCATGTTTCAGCTTCTACAAGACGATACAGAAATAAGGAACCCAAACTGGACTTTAGTTGGTGGCAGAGAACGGGCAGGTGAGGTGAGGAAGCTGGGAAGAGAAGGGTAGTGCTGGACACGGGGGTACAAAAATTGGCAATGAGGGAAAGTACACGCTGGGGTTCAAATCAAGCAGGTGTAGGGAGGCGAAAAGAAGAGATTTATCTCCTGTTTTACCTGACGTGAATTGGGAGTAAAGCCCCCCTTTAAGATAATTCCACCAATTTCTCTTATTTATAAATGCCAATAACAAAGCAGATATTGGATACCTTGAGACCAACCACTAGCTCAATGACGGGCTGAAGAAATGATTGCGTCGATGGATAGCACCTTCTTCAAGAATACCTCATAACGTGACCGCCTTCGCACTAGCTCAGCCAAAGGGTGCGTGAAACAGCTTTCACACACATCACTCATTTCTGCTGGCTCTCTGGGGAAAACCAGATTCACCCAGGTGTGCTGCCTTCACGGTCATCGCGTGGCCCGATGCAATGCCGCCTTCTCCCGCATGTCCCAGAGGAGCGCCTGGGTGGGTGGCACCCTATGGGAGATCCAGAAGGGGAATGACAAAGAAATACTATTGATATATGTTGCTTATTTCTCTACAGTTCCCTCCTAGTTACTGTTTCCACACTTGGAATCGTGTTACTTACTCAGGCACTGTAAAAAAAAAGAAAAAAAAGAACAAAACACAAAGGAACAGATTAAAGAAAAAAAGGAAAAATAGCTGAGGCTAGTAATCCAAACACTTCATTATGAATAACAAATATTGTTGGGGTCAGAAAGCAAAAGGTTGGATTTCTTTCTCTTAGAATATTTATTACAGAAATTAAATCACTGTTTTTATCTCTAGTTTGGGGAATGCACTTGGAGAAAAGATGAGTTCACTTCTTTTGCTATCTACCAGCATGATAATGTCCCATTTCATTTTCCTGTTAGAGTATTACTTTTCTTGTGATTATAGCTGTGTCAAAGTGTACTTTCTTTAAGCACGCAGAAGCAGCATAATATCTTTCTATGTAATGAGAGAAACTCTAAAGTTATTTGAATTGTGTGATCCATTATAATGTAATATCTGGGCCGATGCAGTGGCACATTAGCTAGCTTCCTCTACAGTCTGAAATTCTTGTACATACTTACCCCTGTGACACAGTTTCAGACCCAGTAACACACCAGTGGTGAACTTATTTAAATCTCAGTACTCAGAATTCTAAGGGAATATTTTCTTTCCCATTTCTGCCATTTATTCTTTCCTACAGTGTGTCATTAAGGAAATTTTCAAGTGTGTGACTTTAAAAATATTTAGAAATTTCAAAAAACCCCACTATGTACTCTGGATGTTCTTGTGCAAATACTCATACAAAATTAAGAGTGAGAGTATTAGAGCTTCTGAAGAGCAATTAAAGACGGTGAGGCAAAATTTTGGATCTACTCACTTTAATGGCAAAATTCCCAGTGGAATTCCCAATGGTTCTCCCTACAGGACATTTACAGTCTCTGTGTTTTTCTCTCGCCCGTTTCGACACTTACAAAGGGATGAATAACTTCGCGAATTTCTAGACTGAAGCGTGGATGGTAGCGGCTTAGCCGAGCTTGTGCAGATGAGGCCGATGTCACGGTACACCAGACATGTTATTCTTTTGCAGCTGAAGTCTACAGACTAGAAGCTGCGTTAGATCTGAGCTCTTTTTAGGACATGAAAAAGCCTCGGAAACCCCAAAGCTGACTCACAGCTCTGATGTTAGCGCTCCGACACAGACCCAACTCTCTTACTGCCAGGCGATTACGGTGATAATGAGCGGCGGCTGGGAACGGTTGTGGGGATCGACCAGCAACCTGAACCAGAAGAAGATACCTACTGGCCTCTGATGGATTTCCAGGCACGGATCTAAATACGTGATAAAAGCCTTCGAATTATATCAGACCATTCAAATGTCTGGGTGGCCTCTACCAAAGTTATCCTGTACCAGCTCACTCTGTCTGTGGCAGCCTCTGGGTGCCGGGGGCTGAGAAATTCCTTAATCGGGTATATTGCCTTTTAGTTAGATAAAATCCTTTGCCGTTTGGATGGCACTTCTTTCTTTGGAAATAAATTTCTTCAGCAGAAATTCCACATAGGTAAGATTTAGATCTCCCAGTAGTTTATTTTCCAGTTTGAAGACAACTAGAATTCAAACTAGGTCTCAGAATTAAAGCAAACCAAAATAAGGATAAAAAGACAAGTAAAATCAACACCGGAAAGGTGTAATCCTCCAGCTGAATCTCATCAAGCATATTTCATTATACCCAGTGTATGATAATACATCAATATAGCATAATATAATATATCATAATGGATCAAAACAGCGTTAAAAAAAGAGATTTAGAACTGCACATGTAAGAAGTTTAACCCTAACCTTAACTGCACCCTGGCCCTAAGTTAATGTAAGAATCCAGGTTCTAGGTGACCTTTCATTAAAAGAGGGAAAAAAGACTATCCCTTTGCAAGCACGAATCCCATTGAAAAATGAAACTATACAGGATGCGCTACAGTAATTTTAACTGCCAGCAACAAACCCTTTACAGAAAAGGACCTTAGTTTTTAGAAATAAAAACAAGAAGTATACTTCTGCTTGTTGATTAGTGGCATGCAGAAATTACAGTGAATGGTAAGTATCCTAGTCATCCATTCTAATTAAAATTTAAATTGAAAACTAGGTTCTAATGAAGAGGACCTTAGTGCTGGTCTTGAGGGATCTCCTGTCAGTGGGCAGAGGAAATAAGTGCACAAAGGCAAAAGAGATTTCACTCAGGCGTTTGCTTGGTGTATGCTGCACTCTCATATAAAAAGGCGTGCACGCTGCCTTTTCGTTGAAGAAGAACCAATGCAGGCACAGTTGCTCTGCAAGGGACTGCAATCTAGGGAGAAAATCCAAGTCTAACAGAGGAGCACACCGTGATAAGGAAGAAACGACCCTATAATTTTATCCACCCTAGCAAAGTTGTTCCGCTATTGTTCCTCTTGGGTTGTTTGACAGCTCCACTCCAGCAGCCCACCCAAACTGCTGAGATTAAACAGAGTGGGGGTGAGTCCAGACATACCGTCCTACACCTGCGCCTGCTCACACCCTGGGTCTGAAGGGTCAACCTTTGCTGAACAGCTACAAAGAGCATTGAAGGGAAGTGCAAAGCAAGCTCTTCAACACACTTTTGGTTTGAAAACACCAGCACATTTGTTTTTAAACTTTAAAATGATGTTTTAATGTGTTACTAAATGTGATAAAAGCAAAAATCCATCACACCCTTCAGCTAAGAAATTGTCCAATGCATTGGAAAATTCCCTATGCATCAAATGATAACCTGCTAAATGAATGAAAATGCTAAAGCCATAGCATCTTCCAGAAATAGCTATGTATCTCTAATGGTCTAATACAAGATAATGGAAAACACAGCGAGCATATTGTATTTTTAAAGCCTGTTTTGGTGTTACCTTAAAAGCAGAAATTTAAATGAATTGCTATAACCTAATTCAATGTCAATACCTTCTACCAAGGGTTGCCAGTAGCTGTGATTTTAAAAGAAAGAAAAAAAAAATAATTAGAAGAATGTAGGAGCTATAGAAGATCAACCAGAACACCTGAGTTCATACAAGAAAATAAGTTATATTTCCCTGTGTGGACATTTAATTATGCTTTGTGCAAGTGTAATAAATTACCTTCTTGAAACCCAGAGCTCTCATTTGTTGCAGACCCCTCTTTGCAGGGTTCCTTTTTGGTTTCTGTTGCTCCCCCCCACCACCCCCAACAAGGTAATAAATGCGGCATTAAAACAGTCTCTCTCCCGGGCTGTGAGCTTTCTGTAGATGAAAGTTAACTCCTGTCTTTCAAAACACTGTGAGTGGCAGGTTGCATACCAGCGCGGAAGAGAAATCTCGCCGCTAATCTATCACGAACAAAATACAATGTCTCCCCACAAACCTCCTCTGTCACTGTGCTCAGAAGGTTGCAACAGCAATATTTCTCTGGCTATTATTTACAGTAGAGGATGCAGAAACCATAAAAAAAAATCACAAGGAAAGATTTGGCATGGACAACCGGTTGAGTTTGATTAAAATATACTAAAATTGTATTTTTTTTTCATTTAAGAGTAAGGTTCAGTCAATGTTGTTTAATGTCAGTACTGTTAATGAAGTTGTCAAGCTTGTCACTTCCACTGAATACCAACTTTGCTAAGAAACTGGAACTACAATTACCTCCAGCTCTATACGATTAAATTCATCAAAGCACACCAAGGGTCCAGATTGTGCCAGACCTTTGAAGAATTTCCCCATGGCTTTGTAGTCTCGTCCATCAGAACAGTTCCACACAAAGCACTGCCAAAAGAAAAAAGCTTAAAAAGATCTTTTTTTTTTTTTTTGTTATTTAAAATGTATAGGATTTGGCAACATTTACTTTTACTCCCTGTAATTCGGCCTCCCCTACTGCCACTCCCCAGTGCCGGAATTTCCCCTTATTTATCCAATCTGAGTCTGTAATATAAAAGCAGCTCATGCGGTTCTTAACTAACTCGATCTTTCACAGTAGCATGTGAAATGCATTTACACACAATTTTAAAAATAAATCTCTAACAGCAGGAAGACAAAGTTAAAAGAGTACCAGCAGCAGTTTCATGTCCACCCAACTCCTGCACTTGAACATGCTTCTCAGCCTCTGTCAATAAAGAAATCAATTCTTTTAAAGAAAGCACATAACTTTCAGAAAAAAAGAAGAAAAAAAAAAAAAGAAGATGCAAACAGCCTCCAACACTAGTGAGCAAGTGAGGGAGGAACGCTTCTTGGTTGAACAAGTCAACGGGAGAAAAGAGGTTCCCGGATTCCTCTCCTCTCTCCGCCGACACAAGGGAACCCCGCCGGGGAGAGATGACTGCTCTCACCACGAGGCACTGGGGTCGGAGCTCACCTTCTCCTCCATCCCCGTGTCGTCCTCTCCCACCAGCCTGCCTGGTGGCCTGAGAAGGACCAAGCGTCTTGAGAGGAGCCCAATTCCAGCTGAGCATCCCTGGGGTAGGTCCCTCTTTGGGCAGAGCCTGGGCTGGGCACTTCTCCTTGGCAGCTCCTGGGGACACAGCAGCAATACGGCAACCCAGGTGTTCCCTGAATTTTTCAAGTCATTGGTTTTGCCCCGTGTTCTTTATACCACCCTGGACATGAATACGCACCATCTCCTGAAGATCAAGCAGAAGACATCACCGCCCACAGATGTGGTTTTGTGGAAGTTAAAATACCTACAAAAACAAAGACATAAGACACGAAAAATCTGAAAATAAACATGCTGATTTACGCTGTGCTGGACGCATACTTGTTGCGCTGCTGTAGCTGGGTTGAAGAGTGCAGAGGGTGAAAAGGTGAATGCTGTACCACCGGTGTCAAAGCTAATTTGACAACAGACAGCGTAGTCTAGAGTAAAGCACAGCGCTTGCTTGGGCTACAATACACTGTCCAGAATAAAATTCTCAAATACGTCCTCAGAAAAGAGACATCACAAGGAAAGTAAAGTTCTGTGTCTACATTGCAAGCTCAAGACCATGTTGTGATTTCCAGACAGCGGCTCACAAGTAACCCCCGCTTTTGATTTGTGAACGGGTAACGCAGATGGACATCCAATGCAGCTGCAGAGAAGTTATTTCCTCCTGGCTTCCCACTTGCTGCACTTCCCTCTCTGGACTCTGCTTATAAATAAAACACATCTAGAACTCTCAGGTTTATACTTCAAGACAAATGAAGCAGAAGGACTTTGACGGATAGATCACCTGTGGGGCCATCACGCTCCAGCTCATACAGAGGCAGAAAGCACCAAGTAGGGTCTCACCTGCCACTCTCAGGAACCTCAGCTCCAAAGTACGTAGATACATAAGGAGGTGCAGGAACAGCCCAAGTGGGTCACACCAGTAGCCCCTCTAATCCACCAGAGGTCAATCTTTGCACGTGAGCCAGTAAAGCCTATGTGAGGTGTCTTTGGGATGGAAAGGGAGAGGTGACAAAGAAAGCAAGCCAGCATGGATACATGTTAGCAGGAATTATCTGGTCAAGCCATACATTTTGGGAAGATGGACCTATTGGAAATAGGATCGGGGAGATGAGGCGAGGAAGAGAATAATGGAGCAAATTCAGTGATTATCTTAGGTGTCTGCATACCAATCCACAAGTATATGGAAAAAACAAGAGAAGACTGAAGTCTTCATACATGATCAAAATTATTGCTTACTTGGCCCAAGAGGCTCAAGCCAATCACATTCTCAGAACAGTATATGAGGTGATCCCAAACTCGCTCAAGAAGTACAAGTAGAGGAAGAAGGAAGGATCTGATATTTCAAATATTAAGGACATATTTATTTGCTCTGAGATCGCAGAATGCAGAGAGCTTTTGAGCAGCTAGAGAGCTCTTAAGTAATGACTAAAGGGAAATACATGTGGTGAGGAATCACCCTGGTTTCGGCTGAGGTAGAGTTAATTTTCTTCCTAGTTGCTGGTACAGTGCCGTGTTTTGAGTTCAGTATGAGAAGAATGTTGATAACACACTGCTGGTTTAGTTGTTGCTAAGTAGCACTTATCCCGAGATTTTTTAGTTTGCCACGCTCTGCCAGCAAGCAGGGAGGGAGCACAGCCAGGACAGCTGTCCGGAACTAGCCAAAGGGATATTCCACACCGCAGAACGTCACCCTCAGTAGATGACCGGGGGGAGTTGGCCGGGAGGCGGGAATCACGGGGGTCGCAGGGATAGCGGGGATGGCCGCTCTAGCACGGGTCAGCAGCTGGTGAGCCATGGCATTGTGCATCACTTGTCTTTTCTTGGATTCTATTTCTCTCGCTTTTTGTTATGGTCCTTCTCATGACAATTATCATTATTATTATCATTATCTTTTATTATTACTATTATTGTATTTTAGTTTAGTTTAGTCATTAAACTGTTCTTATCTCAACCTAACCGTTTGGGGTTTTTTTTCCGATACTCCTCCCTAACCCACTGGGAGTGGGGAGGAATGAGCAAGTGGCTATGTGGTGCTTAGTTGCCGGATGGGGTTAAACCCCGACAGGAATCTATTAAAGTGCACTGAAACAGGATAATCCGGAGGAAGAGGCTTTTATGAGCAATAAGTGGAATCATTTAAATGAAAGGACTTGGTGGTGCTCGAGCATTTCAGCTACATAGGCAACTAGTGGAAACTGGATATACCAGGACACAGAACCCCATTCTTCTTCAGATGCTCTGGCAACATCTACTAGATACAGATGGCAGAGGAAGCTCCAGAAACAAAGTATTTCTATATTTGATTCTAACTAATTGCCGAGGAATTTGAAAACCTGAATATAGAAAACAGGTCAAGTGAGCATCATTATGGAGAAAGAACAGCAAAATGGAAACCAGTGGGTTTCAGGATGTTGGTAACCTCAAAAAATTGACTGGTCGGCTCTCCAGGAACTAAGCTGAAAGGGAAAAATAGGCAAGGAGAAACGGCAGTTCCTCGACATGACAGTATAAGGACACAAGCGCAAACTCTAAGACAGAGAAACTAAGAGAGAGTCCAGTAAACAATAATCTTTTCACTTACCAGGAATACTTGAAGACATACAGGAGGCAAAAATTATGTCAGCTTACAGGCAGGCTTACAGAAATAGCAAAAAAATGGTAGACACAGACTTGCAAAAGCATGAAAGGAGATACAACTATGAAGTGACACGGTGCGTAACTAGAAATCATTCAAAAATATTAGTAATACTGAGAGATGAAAAAATATGTTGGAACACAAATTACAAAGGAATACTTATCCACAGGTAGTGATGAGAAGATGAAAACTTACTACTTCTTTGCATCTGTCTTTACTAGAGAGGCCAGCCACAATAGGGTGGCCAGCAATACCAATGGCAGGGGGGTAATACCTCAGGTTAATGCAGGCAAATAAGAGGTTAAAAAGTAATTAGCTCAATTATTGTATCTAAAGATCTGGCTGAAGCGACATCAGCAGCATTACCCACCACCTTTGAGGATTCATGGGTGACTAGCGAGATATCAGAAAACCGGGAAGGGCCAGGAGAAAGCTGATATTTATACAGAAGGAGCCAGAGAATTACCAGCCCAATTTCAAATCCCTTAAAAAGCACTGGAACAAACAATTAAACAAAGGCCTTTTCATAAGCCCTGAAAAGAAAACAAGATAAGCAACAGTCTGAGTTGATTTGTCAGGAACAATCACATCACACAATCTAATTTCCTCCTGTGACAGGAGGATGACTAGTTGGTATGGAAGCTATAGTAGATGTCACACACCTTCTCTCTTCGGTAAGGCTTTTGACACTGTCTCAGGAGAAAGGTAAGGAAAACTGTTCGGGGGGAATTTATTTCAGGCTGGGTATAACTGCTGGAAAAACACAGTGGTTGATTATCAGAGGACTCTATCAAGCAGGGCTCTGCAGTGCGTTGCACCCGAGTCTGCTGTTCTCTGATATTTCCATTAACCACCTGCATGACAGAACAGAGTGTAAAACCTAAAAAGCATACCGCCTTACTAATGTGAATAACCAAAGCCCTGTTGTTTCAAAAATGCTCTCATGAGAGGTCAAGAAGCATAGAGAGATGCTCACAAAATAGTTATCCAGCACTGAAGAATCTCCAGCTAAAATGCTGTGCTGAGTTTTGAAGAGACTGAACAAAACTGTACACCACTGGAGAACATCTGGAAAGAGAAATGGGAATGTTCTACAGTGGATCATCTGAAAAGCATGGAAAAAAAGCTTATTTATTAAAAAAAAAAAAAGACAGTCTATTTTTCCTGACAGTGGCAGATGAGCAGCCTGTGGAATGCCCACGCTTTGATCTTAAAGAGAGACAAATGTGCGTGAGGACACATGGCTTTGTTGATCCAGCTCTGTCGAAGAGAGGGAGGCTGGGATGATCTTGAACTCTTTTCTCAGTCTATCATTTCACATGATTCTAAAATCAGAGAAAGGTGCAAAGCGTGTGAGCTGATCTCAGACAAGAGCAGTTTTACCTTGCATTGCCGGTTTTGGGGCAGCAGGCACAGTGCAGTGCCATGGTGACATACCCAAATTCCCTATAACCGCAGTAATCCCCGGTGCCCGGAATCACAGAGAGTGCGGTTCTGGGTGAGATCTCTGCCCAGCCTCTTGCTCGGTTAATTCAGTCATATCTGCACAGCACTCCTTTCTGCAGTGGAGACATGCACCTGGCACGTTCATGCCCAACGACTTCAGTTTTTATAATCCAAATTAATAAGAACTGTGTAAAAAGAGCATCCTGTCTGGAGAGAGGGTGGAGGTTTTCATTGCCCATGCAAATGTTCAGTTCTTGTTTCAGTTCCCGGGATCTGGAAGTATCTGTAGTGACTGGATATACTGGGGGTTTTTTTGGGGTTTTTTTGTTTTTTGGTTTTTTTTTAAGTTCATTGTTTTTCAGCTTTACTTTGTCTTTTCACATACGTTTTTAAGGAAAAGGGGACACGGGGCTCCTCTAGGCAGCGGCCCTTCCATACGTAACAGTCCTGAGACTTTTCAGCCTCTTGTCATTCCAAAACCATAGAATCACGGAACAGCCCAGGTCGGAAGGACCTTGAAAGAACATCTGGCCAACCCAGAATCTCACTCTGTCTTAAACTATGCAAGAAATTTGTCTTTTGAAGCCCCTCCCTCTCGTTGTTAATATCTTTCCTAGACAGAGCTGCTTGAGCTGAGCAACAGGATGGAGTTGGAGGGAGAAGGGAGTCTTTTCAAACCATGGCACTGTGGATGTTTTCAGTATTATTCTATATCTAGATCATTAGATAACCACTTTGGCTGCGTTGCTTCTTAATTGACTGCTTCACATTTGCATATTAAGCAGAGGTTTACAGTGACCTGTCCACAGAGATATCCTGCTCCTTTTCCTTAGTGATTACAGCTAATTTCAAAGCAGCAATGTGCACGAATACCTCAGATTATTCTCTCTGAAGTCCATTAGCCTGCTTCATCAGCAGAGTTTTCATTTGCTGCTGCGAAGCCTGGTGCTTTTGGCTTGGTCTGCCCCAATGTCACACTTTGCTCCATCAGGGCACAGGGCTGGAGACCAGTGGGGAATGGGGTTGGGTTGGGGGGGTTGGATGGCAGGGAAGGGGCTGCAGGGCCGGCTCCTGGGAGAAGCTGCTCAAAGCTTCCCCGGCTCCAAGTCGGACCTGCCGCTGGCCCAGGCCAAGACAGCGGTAACACCAACGTGGCCGCCAGTCCGTGGGAAAGCGCGCGCTGGAGCAGGCTGGGCCTGAAGGACTGCAGCCCGGGGAAGGGACCCACGCTGGAGCAGTTTGGGAAGAACTGCAGCCCGTGGGAAGGAGAGGTTGGTGGAGGATTGTCTCCCGTGGGAGGGACCCCACGGCGGAGCAGGGGAGGAGTGAGGAGTCCTGCCCTGAGGAGGAAGGAGCGGCAGAGACAAGGTGGGATGAACTGACCCCAACCCCCATTCCCCGTCCCCCTGCGCTGCCGGGGGGAGAAGATGTAGAATTGGGGAGTGACATTAAGCCCAGGAAGAAGGGAGGGGTGGGGGAAATGTGTTTTGAGATTCAGTTTTACTTCTCATTATCCTTGTTTTGATTTGACTGGTAATAAATTACATTGAATTTGTTTCTTCCCCAAGTTGAGCCTGTCTTTTGCCCGTGACCATCAGCGGTGAGTGATCCCTCCCTGTCCTTGTCTCGACCCACGAGCTTTTCGTTACTTTTTCTCTTCCCCATCCCACCGACGGAGGGAGGAGTGAGCAAGCAGCCTCATGATGTTTTGTCCCCGGCTGGGCTGAAACCACGACAGGAATGGCAGAGGCACACAAATCTCCCAAGAGCGGAGACTGAACACCAGTGTCTTAACTCTGAGGAAAGGCCAGGGCATCACCATCACTACTCTAGAAGTCGACCTGGGTCTGCTTTCCTCTGTGGGTCTGACACACGTGCCTACTCTGATAAAGCCACTTCCAAATACCTACAAAACCAAGTGATGGAGCTAGCCCAGCATCTGTTACCAGCTGTTCTGAGCTTTTTGTATCCCACAACTATCATTTCTTTGCACTGCATTCTCCCTTTTGTTCATTCCCCTGCTTCCTTCTGTTACTCTGTGAGAACAGAGGTGTGGGTAATCCATTTTGTCATTTCTTCTTCAAGGTCTCAATTATTCTTTCTAACGTTTCCTTCTCTGTCAGCATTCCCTCTTGCTCCTAACCTTTTGTTTTCTTCCTTCTCCTATCTGCCAAAGACTGATTTAAATAAATCCTTGGGAAAGTAATGTGAATGGGGCTTTTGCCTGCAACACTAAAAGCAAGTGACTTGCTCCGCTGGCACTACATTTCTGTACCATACGTGCTGCAGAAAGCTACGTTCAGGTGGTCAGAAAGGGCATGTATCTGGAGACAAGGAGGAAAGCGGATTAGAGCTTTTTGTCCCTCAGAGAAGCAGCAGCCCCAACCATCCCAGAGACAGGGGCTCAAATGACTCCTTGGAAATGTCTCAGCCAACAGAAGCATTTAATCCTGACCATCACATGACACATGAAACGGGAAATCCCACGTTTCAGTCTCTTTGACTTTCTAATGAAGTATCTTTCTCTCCAGTGTTTGTATGACTGCATTTTCTGAACCAGCAATGTCTCTCTCAAAGCCCTTTCGGTGTATGTTTTGTCGCTCTCCCTCTCTCATGCTTTCCTCCCCATATTGCGAACAATTCGCTGGCTTCTTAGCTTTTCCCTTTACCTAAAGCCTCTAGTCTCTTTTCAACTCGGGAAGATTGAAGAGTTGTGCCATTTTGCACTGCTCGACAATTGCCATCCTCTGAGAAGTTAACGCTTTGCTGTTGTTGAGCAAGGAGCGCTGAAGAGCTGATGTCTGTCTGCCAGGAACTGGAAAAGCAAGTTGCTGAGCACAGGCACGCCTGTTCTTCAGTTACAGGTTTTGGCTCTTCCTTCCGAGCACCGATCTGTGACTCTCCTGACACTTCTCCATGAAGTAGAGGCTGGAAGCAACAGCAGAGCATGACAGAGAAGTCAGGAGGCTCCTTTCCCGGAGAAGCCAGCACTGGCCTGAATGGGTAAACAAGGACCTATAAGAGGGATTGCAGTAGGTGGCTGGGGACACCGCACTAGTAGTTAGCCCGATAGCATTCTGCTTAACCAATAGAAATAAATATGCTCTTAAAGTTAAGCACACGCTGATGAGTCAAAATTAGCTTGGAATTAGAAACCAGCCGTGGGATATTTTGCTATTACATATATGTCTATGTTGGGACCTTTTTCTTTTCATTTGCATGTGTTTATGCGCTTAAGAGGTATTCATAAGCAAATCCTCCCTCTCCTAGATGTTTATTTTCTTAATGAAAATATATTGTAATTTGTTGCTTTAGAAGCACTGGACTTCTATCTGTTGGATAGAAGAATTATAGATCATTTCCTTACGTCCTTATTTCTGTACTTCCTTCTGCTTCTGTTTTATGATTTAAGAAGAAGATGAAAAGCTATCAACAAAAGATATCTAAGTGCCATCCGAATGCATTATTGTAAGAGGAAGCAAAGCTCCCAGTCACTTTACTATATGTTCCCAGCAAATACTAATAACTGTCTGTATGCATAATAAAAATATGTATGTATAAAACATTGTATATAGAGCGAAGCAGCAATGAAAAATATCCCTCTGGGACTTATACCGTTATTGTCTCAATGAAATTCAGATCCTCTTTTCTCCACTAATTTAGCAGCACACAAACCCCGAATCCTTCCAGTCCCACACTGTGCCTCAGAAACGCCTGTGTACACAGACTGCGTTTCTTTAATCAGTGTAAATTCACCCTGCAATTTTCTCTCCCCATTGCTACCCCCTTGAGCAACAGCTTAATAAATAAATAAATAAAATCCGTTTAGCTGCTCCCCGAGTTGAGTGCAGCCAGACATCCTCTCTAGGTCTTTAGGTAGATGAGCAACCGTGCTGACTCCAGTGACTCACACACTTGTAATTATGTGCACACAGGGAATCTACATCCTTAATTTGTTTTTTGCCTCCTGTGGTGCTTAAATCATGAGGCTTTTTTTTTTTTTTTTTTTTTAACCTGCTTGTTGTTCTAGTTGGGTCTTAGCAAGTTTCTCTTTTCTCTGTTTTAGCTGGCTTTTCAGGTGCTCCAACAAAGTATAAGTATAAGGCTCCCACCAGAGTCCTTAAAGAAGAAAGATTTCCAGGGTGAGTATACTATATTAATAAATGAAACCCAACCTCTTAAAAATTACGCTGTCAGAAAAACCCATTAGGCTGTAAAAGAGTTGAAGTAAACATTAGATTTTAATATCTACTGCTGCTTAGATTTTTCTGAACTGAAAATCTCCAGTGAGCACTTAAAACTTCATTACTACGCTGAAAGGTTGTGAAAGGCTATTTAAAGGTTTTCAATTTTGCTGAAGTCTAGAGGTTATTACAGCTTGAAAGAATACAAACCCTAATATTACATGGAATGAAAGGAATCAAATTTATGTTCTCATCTCCCCTGTAGTTTAATCCTGTTCTATTAGATTCAATGGAGAAAATTAGGGCAGGTTGAAACTTTTTAGAGGGCTGATGAAAAATAATATTTGGTCATTGTAGAAAACATTTCTGTCTATTACTCACACTCTAAAGGATATTCCTATCTCTCGGTCACAACTTATAGTGTTATCAGCCTCCTGCTCAGAAACCCATGGGCTATGACCTGTGTCAGACTCATACCAAAATGTCCAGAATTACACAAGAAAAATGAGGATATCTGACTCCATCTCAGAGCCGAGGTTATCTATAACTTGATATGCAGGCTTTCATTATAAATATTTTAAGCTCTTTTCCTCTTTTACTTAATTTGGGAAGGAATATTGGGTGACTCAAATGTTATGGGCTATCTATCATCATAGGAGACAGCTATAATGGAAGTTGACCAAACAGTGCAGCGCAAATTATGATAAAGAAGAACTTTTATGCTCATCTACTCAGCAGTCCATCAGACTCCAGGTTTGGTCGGTCCCAAGTGCTACATGAAGAAAAGCATGTGCCTGGTGTGCAGCTGGAGCTGTGTGAAGCGCTGCTCATCTCTAACCCTGCTGGGACTGGAGAGATTGGCAGCCCATTTCTTTTCATTCCGATGCTCTAGCCATCTCAAGCTTCCACAGCTGAAGGAGGTAGGCACCCAGCTACAGAGATTTCCCTCAGATCACATTATCATAAAATAGTAAAAAATACTTTGAGCTTTGCTTAATACTACCCATACCTGAATGTCTCTCTGCTGGCATTTCTACCTTGAGCCAACATACTGCCATTTATTTTAAAACACGCCTGGTGCTAATTGCTTAAACGCTTGTACATGACTATAGCTGTCTTGACCTAACTCCTGAAGGGTAAAAAAAAAAAAAAAAGGAAGAAAGAAGATAGCCAAACAGTACTCTCCATTTAAAAGAATGCCTTTAACAAAGCTGTGCCTTAAAAGAATCCCCTTTGTAGAGACAGGGTCCCTGTAAGAGGAAATAAGATGACTATACTACCTTTTAACGGCTTAAGCGTATCACCCTCTTAGACGTAGCAGTCATGGTGCAGTTGAGAAGGGCAGAACAAATAAGAGTCCTGGTGATCTTTCTGCCTTCCTTTGCTTGCTGCTTTGGGGCACAGCAGGAAACAGATCAGCCCGTGAGGCAGCTATGTGAGGTGCTGGTGACCTCACTCCTGGAAGGATCGCGCGTGGCGGTATGACATGCCGGAGCTCAGCTTTCTCCATTGCTGCTCCCCCACCCAGCTCTCAGGAAGACCGCTGCAGAAGTTCAGCACTACCCACCAACAGCACCATCCCCAGGAGAGCGTCACATACCCATAGCACACTTTTTACAAAACTGTTCCTCACTCTCTTGGAGAGGTTCAGTTCCAGACGTTGGTCCTAATTAAAAAAGGGGGTAGAGACGTACTAGAAGTTTTGACAGCCCTAACCCTAACAAATCTGAACCTTTGACTTCTCCCCTCACCCCTCCTCTGCATCGCCTATTAGACCTTTAATGCCTTCACGAATTACACGATTCTTAATGCAAGACGTGCACGAACTGGCAAGGAAATACAAAGTGTTTCATGGACTCACAGGACAAAGTAGCTGGAAGGGATCTCCAGAGGTCTTCTGGTCCAGCCTCCCGCTCAAAGGGGGTCCGGCGAAGGAAGGTTGCTCAAGGCCTCCTCAAGTTGAGTTCTGCATCTCTGGCATGGAGGTACCACCGTCTCTGCAGGCCTTTGGGTGTAAAATAGCATTTGTCTCTATTTCTATATAGGAGTGTCTCCAGCTATAAAGACACAGAAAGACATACTACATTTCCAACAATTATTTCCTGTCGTGAAACCCAGAAGGCATGCGAATAGTCAGAATGCTACTATCAACTGTGCTCAATGAGGTATAGTGATTTTAAGAGGCAAATTGCTCTTCAACTTCAAATCTTAATTTCATTCACTTGGGAGAATCACAACTTGCTCTTAATATGTGGACAGAAACTTACTGGCATTTTTCTGAGAGTGCTGGCTGTTACAAAAATCACTTATTCAACACATCATTTCAAAATATTCATCAACACTTCAGAAGTGATACATCTTCTGCATCATTCCAATACATCTTTAGATTTTTATTAAGTAGGATTTCCTCCCTTTGTTGGAAGGAGAGTTAATCATATTTTTTGCCATAATAATAAGTGCCAGAGCACAGATCCTGCTCTTTCCTTTATGTTTGTTTAGAAACTAGGTATAAAAAGGCATTAATTTCCTAAATATTGGCATGTGTGCAGTTTTCACCATTCCTGTAAAGGTCAGTGAGTATGTTGTCAGTGGAGGAGAAGGAAATAAGTGTTCCTTTGCCCAGGAAGGCAGGTGTTATTCGAATCATTCTTGCTAGGCAATTCTCATCTTCCTTTGAGTTTATTACTTGTGTCAGCATCAGCGACAATACATCAAGCCCAAGTTGCCTGTCCGCATGGACACTTCTGTTGTCTCATAACGTGGGAAGCTAATGAGGAGGAGGAAATGACACTGCATGGGTGATAGAGGTAAGCGTGCTCCCTCGGGGAGGGTGTGAGGACAGTATTTGTCCCAGCTCCCACCTCTTCCAGTGCAAGAGACATGGTTTATGGGTTGCCTTGGGGCCATGGACCTCTCTGCCCAGCAGTTTCTCAGCCGTGGAGTCCAGCTGAAGGTAGTGAAAATAAAGATCTTCAGAGAATCTAACTTAGAAACAGCGCCTTGGGATCACACAGGAATACAAATTTTATATTAGCATATATAAAGTGCATGTCCTATACTACCACAGAAGGTTCACATTAATTTTCCGTCCTCAGAAGTACTCCGGTCTTTAGGGAAGCCACAGCTTCGCTCAGCTGGATCTGAGTCTAACCCAGTCCCACGCCATTGGCAGTGGCTACCTAAACAGCAGCAAATGTTTCTTTAGCCTGACAGTTTCAGGTCTCTGTTCTTTTCCTTAGAGCCCTAAGCGAGCACATAACAAGTTATAAGCTCGGTGGCTTCCGAGCCCGGGGTTCTCTGAAGTAACTGTCTCTTGTAGGGACGCAGTGCCTGGCAAAATCCAACCTTGAATCCAGTGGGGCTCAGCAGCGTTCAAGAAAAAACAGATGAGTATAACATATACAGATGCAACACAGCAATCTGAGAAAAAATGTAGAAGTTTTTAGGGCTTTTTTAAAATGCTTCCAGCAGGCTTTCTTTTACCCCCCTCAAACAAAAAAAACAAAAAAAGAAGGAAGAGGAAAGAAGTATTTCTGCTGACACCCTGTAATAAACACATAATTTGCAAGCAAGGAACTTTGCCTTTTATGCTCATACCTCCTGATTAAACTGAGTTGAAAGATACACAGTTTCAGGCTGTCTTCCCTTTTGCTTCTGGTGTTTCCAGAATATGGCCCCAAAATACAAATTTCAGAATTAACAGGTGCTGAACAGCTATTAAATGCAAAATCCGTCTCAGTTTTAACCATGGACTGCAACAGATACCTCCATAGCTTCCTCAGAGAAAAGTGGTACATTTCTATACTACTTCAAATATTTTTTTCCGGGAGTTATATAAAATGGGCTGCTAATGCACACACGCAGACAGAGCAAGGCAAATGCAGTCAGCATTACTGGGCTAACTTTATAATAGAGAAATGCCTTCGCATTAGCTTCGCGCCCTTTACGGTGGAATCAGCACTTCCTTAACCCATCCAAATGCTTTGGAAGGGGAGTTGTTTCTCCCGTCAGTGCTCAACTAGTGCTTTTAGTAAACGCAGCGAGAGGTCTGAGAATGCAGCCGGGAGGAGACTTCAGCTCTGCTCGTGGTCTGGAGCACACGTGTCCTTAACTCGGGGTACGTATTCCCTGCGCAAGGCTGTCGCGCGGGTTCCGGGGGTGACGTCGGGGGGCTCAGCTTTAAGGGGTTAAATATATAATGATGATACACTCAAGTTTCTAATGTTAATGCTTAAATGGAATCTGGTTGATTAATGAGGTCTTTCATTTGCAGTCACTACAAAAATATTTTTTTTTTTTATCTTACTTGCACAGTCTACAGTACTTTCAAAGACACCGGCTGCTCATTATGAATAATCACACAGTGTTGATGAAAGAAGAGTACACTGAAAATGACAAAATCTCCAAGTTATTAATGTGCAAATATTCAATGTAAAGTGAAAATTATTTATAAAAAAACACTCTGAAATGTTGTAATGTCATTTGTATAATTTCACGAGGC
>JANZLQ010000065.1:14252408-14297623 GCA_026212715.1 Elanus axillaris | reverse complement strand
GGGGGAGGAGTGTGCATCCCCCCCACATTCCCCACCCCTCTCACCCCAGGGACTTCTCCAGGGCAGGACGTGCGAACAGCAGGCTGCCAATAGTGATGGTGCACAGTGCTGTACAATCAAACCCCCAAAGGCAAGGCGGGGGGGTGAATGGGTGCCCCCCCTCCCTCCCCCGGGGTGCACACCCCTTACCTGCCAGGGTGCAGAGGGCGAGGAGAAGGCCATAGCAGTGCATAACGGTGGTGCAGGGGCTGGAGTTCCACTCGGCTGCCTGCACGGCAGCGTTCTGGGCCTGGCGCCCGGTGGGACAGCTGTCCCCTGCCACCGCCGTCAGCTGTTCCCAACAGCCACAGGGGCTGGGGAGGGACAGGTGACCACCCACCCCCACACCCCCCCCCAGCAGGGTGATGCCAGTTTGCTGGGAAGCTCCTCTGGTATTTTGTGCCGGGGGGGTTGGAACTGGGTCTGCGGGCAAAATGACCTCCATGCCTCAGTTTCCCTATGTCCCCCACAGAGGGATGCATCTCCCTGCAGCAGAAATCCAGGCGCCCATAGGTTGTGGAAAGGGGATGCCCCCCTGCAAGCACCCCCAGCAGTGCCCTGTTCCCCCCCATGGTGGTGGTTGCCCCCAGGGTGCAGGGTGGGGAAGGGGCAGGCAAGTCCCATCATGTCAGCCTGGGGAGTGACACCTGCCTTGGGGGTCCAAATCCTGCCAGGCTCTGTGTAGGGGGATCAGGGCGAGGGGGTGGGAGGAGGGGGAGATTCCTGGCTCAGCAGAGAGGATGTGACAGCTGTCCGGCAGTCAGCTGTGCCCCCTGAAACCGGAGCCCCAGTGTCCCACTGCTGAGCCAGGGAAGAAGACACCCCTCTTGGCCCCCAGCTGGGTGCTGCGGGATGGGGTGTGCCAGCAGGGATGCTTGTGGGTCTGGCTGGGGGGTCATGGGGATGAGGGGTGATGTGGGCACTGATGGCCTCTCTGCCCACTTCAATGGGTCCACAGGGATGGTGCTATGCTGGGGGGTCCAACCCCTTCCCCAGCCCCATCCTGTCCCAAGTGCCCAGCCTAACAGGGGTAGCAGAGCTGCTACCACCACATCCCCTCTGGGAAACACCCCTTCCAGCCACAACTGGGGGCCACCATGCTCATGGCACCCAACAGCACCCATTCCCTAGGTGGGCATCACCCTCCCTGGCACACATGCAGCACTCACATTGGGCACCGTGCCCAAGGGGACGCACCGAGAGCAGCCACCAGCTCAGCACCCCCATGTGGTGAGAAGTACCCAGCTTTATTTTCCCAAGCCAGGGCAGATGAGTGGGTTGCTGGTCACATGGGGCCCCCCCACCCCCCTAGATGAAGCGCTTGTTCTCCTCCCGATAGTCATAGGGGTCTCCGGCAAAGGGCAGCGGTGGTGGGTGGTTGTAGATGCCCATGAGGAAGATCCAGAGAGTGCCCACCACCAGCATGGGAGTGATGAGGAAGAGGCAGAGGCGGTCCAGAGTCCGGGCCACATGGTTCCAGTTGTCCTTCTCCTGGGGAGAGAGCAAGCAGCTGGGCAGTGGGGGGCACAGTGGGCACAGGGAGCCCCCTCTTCCCCCCTTCATGACCATGGCACCCACCTCATTGTAGCTGTTTTTCTCCCGCATATGCTTGACAATGAAGTTAGCACCATCAACAACAGGTTTTATGTGCTCATAAAGCTGCTCCTCACCCGTGTCCAGCGGCACCAAGCCTGGGAACAAGGGGGGCAGTGAGATGGGGTCCGAAGGGCTGCCACCCCCAGAAACCACCACTCTGCCACCCTTCCCAGTGTCCCCACATCCCCGCAGAGGGTCTGCGGCTCACGGGCAGGGGTCACACGGCTGGCCAGCCCGTGCCGCTCCGACTGCTTCTCGAACATGAGCTCGCTGCGGGACTTGACGCTGAAGTACTCCTCCGCCTTGGCAATGTAGCCAGCCGAGCTGCAGCGCCGGATGCACGGAGTGCCCGCTGGGCTCTCGGCCGGTGGTGACATGCCCAGCAGGCGGGGCAGGCTCTCCAGGAAGACCTGGGGCATGGGAGAGGGTGTCAGGTCCCTCAGCCACCTCCCTGGTGCAATGCCACCCTGTTCCCATCTTCTGCCCCCAACTTGGGTGTGCAACCCCTTGGAGCAGCACAGATGGGACACCCCGATGCCATGCTGGGTCTGTGCTGTCCCATGCCCTCCATGGGGCACAGTGCCATGCTTGTACCCATCAGTTCACCCACTCCAGCCCAGCACCCCACTCACCTCTTTGACCCAGTCGGACATGATGTGGGTGCTGGGGGTGCGGAAATGGAAGTTGAGGACCACGACACAGATCACCACCACGGCTGTCACCAGAAGCATGATAAAAAGCAGGTACCTGTGGGGGACACGGACCTGGAGCTGGCATTGCCACAGGGTCTGGGCACAAGCAGAGCTGCCCTCTGGCACTGTGGGGACCCTGCAATGTCCCCACTGCATCCAGCGCTGCCCAGGACTCACTTGCCAATGAGGGGGATGGCATGGGAGGTGGCAGGCAGGCGCTGGGAGATGAGCAGAAGGAAGACAGACTGGGCCAGGAGCACTGAGATCACCAGGGTCATCTTCTCGCCACCTGGAAAATAGGTGAGCTCAGGGCAAACCCAGCTCCAGGTCCCCCTCCCCGTGCCCCCAGTGCCAGAATTGCCCTCCTAGTGTCCCACCATACAGTGACCCATACAGGGTTTTCTATTATGGAGGTACCCCATGTCCTACATGGGATATCTTGTGCCCAAGTGTGCCCCCCTGCCAGGGTGCCTGGCTGGGATGATGGTGTCTTACATGGAGGTGTCCCAGTATCAGGATGTCCCCATGCTGGGCACTGGGGTGTCCCCATGTCCCAGGACTTGGTGCAGGTGTGGGACATGGTGGTGCCCCATGGGGTGACTCCCGTGCCTGGTGCAGGTGCCATGGGGCTCACTCACTGTCAGCGGGCAGGTAGAAGACAAGGATGGCCATGAAGGCAATGAGGATGCAGGGTGTGACAATGTTGATGACGTAGAAGAGCGGTTTGCGCTTGATGATGAGGTAGAAGGTGATGTCCTGGTGCTCGCTGCTCTCAGGGGGGTTGTCAGGGTGGATGTTCTTGCGGGCCGGGCGGTGGATGATTTCCCATTCCCCATTCTCTGCCAGGGCACATGGGACAGGACATGGAATGGGGGACCTTCACCATGCCCATCCTCACCAGCCCCACCAGCACCGGTCTCCCTGTCCTGGGTTTGGGTAGCTCCAAGCCTGGTGGGTTTGGTGCCAGGGTGCCAAAGCCCCAGGTGCTTGGGTGTCTCCATGGCAGGGTGCCCCAATGGCAGGGTGCCCCTGAGCCCCATACAGGGTGTCCCACTGCCACAGGACATGGCAGAGAGAACAAGCGTTACCTGTGAAGCCTTCAGGGTCGATGATGATCCACTCCACCGGGTAATACTTGCCCGACTCCGGGTCACTGTCTGTCTTCAAGTGCATGCTGATCTCCAGGGCACTATATGCCAGCGAGCTGGCCGGCAGCCAGGGGGGGACAGGCAGTGAGGGGCTGCACCTGCTGCTTGGTACCCACCCCCCACCCACCCTGACCTCCAGCTTAATGGACTCAGGCCACTGAGTCACCTGAAAACCCCCACCTTGCTGTGCCCCAACAGCAAGAGAAGGTGCTGGCAGCAGTGGGCACCACAGTGGGCCAGGATGCCCACCCTGCTGCCCGCTCCTGCCCTCCCCAGCCAGCTCCCCAGCACCTGAATTTCAGGGTGCAGTTCTGCCAGTCGAAGGGGAAGAAGTCAACATTGATGGGACAGGCGCTGCGGAAGATGGCAGGTGGCAGCCAGTAGACATAGCCCGTGTTGTAGATGAGGACGTTGCAGTAGTAGGCGATCTCGAATAGCCCATCGTTGCTGTGCCAGGAGAGAGCCAAGGTGATGGTGGGGCTGGTGATGGGCAAGGGGAGCCCTGGGCACTCATCGGGCACAGCTCAGAGGGGTTTGGGAGGGGAAAGTGAGGCACAGCTCACTTGTTCTCCAGGACTATCTCAGGCAGCCACACCATGTCTGGTGGCAGGCGGAGCACCTCAATGTCCCCAAACTCAGATTTGTTCCACTGCAGGCGGTAATCAGTCCAGCCCTGGCAGGGAGGATCCCCAGGTCAGTCCTGCACCACATTGGGCCTCCCTGTTGCGTGTGTCTTGGGGCACAGCTGATGCTGTGATGCCTGTCTCTACTCACCTGCTCGAGCCATAGGTTGGTGGTGAGTGTCTCGTCCACCTCTTTCTGCAACGACAGCATGGGGCAGTGAGACACCAGGGCCATGCCTGGCAGCCGCCCCCCCAACCCAGGACCCCCAACCCTCACTACCCAGGGTCTGGGGCAGCAGCCTCAGGGCTCCCCCCACCCAGCCAGCCCTGGGGTTGAGGCCTGGCGGGGGGGCACCCCACAGTGGGCACTGCCCACTGGGTCTCACCAGTGAGATGAGGTTGGAGAGCGTGAGGGCCAGGTAGACATCCACGACCTGGTCGGTGGAGACAACGGGGCGCACATCTTTGTTGTAGCCCTTCTCCTCAAAGAGGTGGTGGATGAGCCGCTCCTCCTGGTTCACGCAGAGCCCGCCTGGGGATGTGGGGTCAGGCAAACCAGGGGGGGCTGGGGGAGTTGCTGGGCCCAGTGCCACCCCACAGGGATGCTTGGTGAGGGCAGGGTGGTGTAAGGGCGGAGGGGACACGAGCAGGCCAGGGCATTGCACGTTTGTGCTGCACAGGGGCAAGGACAGGGGACATGCAGGAATGACAGACTCGTGGGGCACATGGGCACACATGGGCCTAGAACAAGGACATGGGCATGGACACAGAGGGACACACAGATACAGATCCAGCATACACAGTGACACACAGACACGAGACACTTAGGTACAGACACAGTAGCACTGTGCACATAGGTGGATGCACACACAGAGGCACACAGGGACATGGACTCAATATATGGAGGGACATGTGGTCACAGATGAGGTGTCACTGTGCACACAGACAGGCACACACAGGGACAGACAGACGCAGTGACACTGTGCACAGACAGACAGACACACACACGGCCCAAGCGGGGACATGGCTCTGGGTGGCACAGCCAGGACAGAAGCACACTGGATGCTCAGTGATGGGACTCTGCCAGGCAATACCCAAAATGCAGCCCTGGGGACACCTGTGCCTGGCTTGGACCCTGCCACCATCACCCCTCACTAACCCCATCAAGAGAACCCAGAACGCCCCAGCAATGGGACAACCTTGTGCCAAAGAGCCCAGGACCCCGCTCACCCGACAACAGCAGCGCCCCGAGCAGGGCCAGCCACCCCAGCAGGTCCCCCATGCGGTGCCCACGGTGCCCTCGCGCAGTGCCAGGTCCTGGCCACCTCCCCGCCTGGCCTCGCCGAGCGGATGTCCGGCTGCCGGCCGGAGTGGGAGATGGATGGTGCCAGGTGCTGAGGGGGAAGGGTGCCGGCACCGGATACCCGCTCCCACCCCTCTCTTCCGGCACCCCTGCGCCCAGAGCAGGGGAGACGGGCAGGCGCAGCTGGCCTTGCCAGTCTGCCTGCCCTTGCTGGTCCAAGAGTGTCTGCCCATCACCCAGCGCCTGGGCACCCCAGCACAGGCATTGCTGGGAACTGGGAGGAGCGGTCCCTTCCCTGCTGCTCAGCAGCCCCAGCGATGCTGCTTGGGGACAGCAGGCTCCCCACGAGCAGGAGGGGTTGGTACCCACCGATGCCCAAGCACGGGGGTGGCACGATGCTGGCTTTTGCCACTGGCCCAGGGCACACTTGGCCCCTGCACCAGCAGGAGGTTTCATGTGGGTCCCCAGTGGGGTTGCACCAAGGGTAGGCACTAGTGTTGAGCTATGGGTGTAGTGGTGGGCAGGAGCAGGGGCTGGGGAGTCTGTGCCAGGCTGGGCACAGCACCGATGCCAGGGGCAGGAACCGAGGCTGGGGACGTTGCTTTGGGGTACAGGGGAATGGGAAGGGGGAAGCAATGGGATGTCATATCCCCCATGGAAAGTCACCCCTCTGGTGCCCACCTTGCCGGCACCACATGGCACAGCACTCGCTTCATGCTCACCAGCTACCGGAAAATAGAGCCCTTCTTTATTGAAAAATAAACCTTTCTCTGTACAAATAAATAACAGTCTGAGTGCCTCTAGGGAAAATGGGGTGGGGGTGGGCTTGCCAAGGTAGGGGTTCCCAGGGAAAGGAAGGCTGTGATCCCAGGCTGAGATGCTTCAGATGCCCCCTGGCACCCCATTGCCCCGAGGAGGTCAGGCATTGCTGGTGGGAAGAAGGAAACTGAGGCACAATGGCGACAAAAGAGTAGAAGAGCCTGAGCTGGGGAGGGGGCTGTGTTTGAAGGACATGAGGTATGCCTGCCCCAAGTGCCCTGTCCCCATACTGGCATGTTGCCCCAGGGGCACCATTAGGTTTTCAGCGCCTCGAGCGCCAGAGCAACGAGGCCGGGCATGCTGCGGGCCAGCGAGTCGCTTTCCAGCCCCACGAGGCCAGTGAAGGCCGTGGGGCGGCCACCCACTGTGGCCCGCACCTGCGCCCGGTACAGCCCCTTGTTGTTTTTGGAGCCCAAGTCCACCAGGATCTGTGGGGAGACGACAACACTGTGAGTCCCAAGGGAGGCAGGGGCACAGTGGGACAGTGATGGTCTGCGGGGTGGCACTGCCTGGCTGCCAGAGTAGGGGGCTCAGAGTAGCTGGATGGGGCACTCACCTCCTGGAAGGTCATGGCCAGGTCCGGCTCGGGCACCCGCAGCACCCAGGAGTACAGCTCCCACACCGCACCCACCCGCACCACCGACTCATTGAGGCCGGGGCAGGCTGCAACCCGGGGGACGGGCAGGAGAGAGATGGAGGGAGGACATCAGGGGTGTGCTGAGGTGCAGGATGAGTCACGGGGCCACCATGCTGCTGCCCGCCCCAGGGAGGAGCACCCATGCTCTAGGGATGCCAGGGAGCAGGGGCAGAGGGTCCCTGTGGAGTGGGGGTATGGCCGAGGGCTGTACCACCGATATGGGACGACCAGCCCTGGGACCGGGGCGCGAAGCTGAGGCCCGTCTTGCCACCATCCCCATGGTGGCAATGGCATCCCACAGTGGCCGGGGGCTTACCTCTGCCTGTGCCTGCCTCTTCCTCCTCCACCTCCGGCAGCTCCGTGGGCACCAGCTCACGTTTCTCCCTCGGCGCAGACCCTGCCACCCAGAGAGCTGTGAAAACCCTGGTGGGGATGCAGCCGGTGGGCACTGCCCAGGCATGGAGCTGGCCAGTGGATAGGCACCCCGCTGTTCTGTCAGCCCCAGCCCCCCAGGATCCCAGCACTCACGGGTCGGCATGGGGGTCTCCGCCAGCTCTCCATGTGCCTCTCGCAGCTCCATGGCTTCAAGAGGGGTGCCAAGGTCTAGCTCTGCCCGCAGCTGGGCAAGGAAGGCTCGTCCTTGTCCCACCAGCTCCTCCACCACCTCCTCGCTCTGCTGAAGAGAAGGGTGGACAGTGGGGCACCCATGGGCATGGCCAGGTGAACAGTGGCAGAGTGCAGGGCATAGCTGGGCTAGTGTTGGATGGGGCACTGGGGACATGTGACGTCTTTATGGCTGTGTTAGGTCAGATACTAAGCTGTGGAGTCAGACCCATGGCTGGCACTGTACTAGTTGGACTGGGAGCACTGGTTTCTCCTGGGGAGGGTGACATGTGCCCTCTGTGGTGGCAGAGTGGGAGATGCACAGGGGACGCTGGGCCCAAGGGATGTCAGGAGGGGACACAGGGGAATGCTGGGCTTTGGTCCCTGCTGGCACTGTCACCAGAGGGGCAGGAGCTCCCCCAGCCCATCCCTCCCCGAATACCTGCAAGAAGAGCCATGTCTCCCCAGGGAGCTGCCCTTCGTCCGGGGTGGGTGCCGGGGGGCTGCCCCCCACCATGTCCCTCAGCGTCTCCACCCAGTCCTGCAGCCGGGGCCCCACAGCTCTGAAGAGCCCTGCAAAGGGGGGGGGCTGCCCAGCCCCCCACCTGCAAGCACAGCGGGGGGAGCTCAGGCAGGTGCCCAGTGGCCCCATCCCCTGGGCAGTGCCACTCCATGCCCTGTGCAGCCCTGGTGGCACATGGGTGGCCCTGGGCACTCCGGGGGGGGGCATGTCCACCTCCCTCCAGGTGTGCCCTGGTTGCAGGAAGAACAGGAATCCAGTGCTTTAGGCTGTCCCCAAAAAGCCACATCAGTGCCCACAAGTGTCTTGCCCCCAAACCCTGTAGCCCCTTGTGCCTCATGGCCCACCATGCCTTACCCGGTGGGGGGTCTCTGGGGTCCCTCTGCCATGGGGCCGGACTGGCCCCCTGCCACAGCTGGGCCTGTGGGGACAAGAAGGGGACAGGAGGGACGAGAGGTAGGGGAGCCCCATGGGGGTGCCAGGGCAGGCTGCTGGTACCCCGGCCACCGGCATAGCGGGGACTGATGGGACCCCAAAGAGGCACGGGGTGGCCCAGCCAGGAGGGTACCTGGGGCATCCCTGCGGACACGGGGTGGGAAGAGATGCCCATAGATCTTGCCCAGGAGCTGAGGCAGGGCGCGGGTGAGGAAGGAGAAGTCAAACTGGTTTCGGATGAAGTCCCCAGCCCGGCGCAGGAGATCCACCAAGGTCTGGGCGTAAGAGTGCAGCTCTGCAGGTGCAGTGGGAGAGCCATAGCCCCGGCACCAAACCCACACCACTAGAAATGGGGTCCCTACCTGCACCCTTGCCCCCAGCATGACCCCCTGGCTCACCGCATCGTCTAGTCCTGGCGCGGCAGGTCTCCTCGGCCATGCGGGTGCAGGCGGCCCGGCCCTGGGGGGCCCGGCAGGACCCAGCATAGAAGGAGCAGAGGCGGGCACGCTCGGGTGGCTGCCGCTCAGGGGGCAGCTGGGCCAGCGCGAGCAGGTCGAAGCAGCTCGGTTCCCGGCTGCCAGGGGCAGCTGCAAGGACACCGGGGCTGCCATGAGGTGCTGAACCCAGATCCAGGGCAATGTATCCCCACAGCATCCTGAGCATCTCTGTCCCCTGACTCCCAGCATGGCTGGCAGCACTTACGGTCCATCTGGAGGCTGAGCCAGTCCGCGAAGGCAGCGACACGCGTGTAGACGCCCGGTTTGCCCCGCTCACCACAGCCGTCGCCCCATGAAGTGATGCCATAGAGGACGAAGCGGTGCGAGGAGGGGTCCTGGCATGCCAGCGGCCCCCCCGAGTCACCCTGGGGGAGGATGCCTATGCATCAGTCGGAGTTGGGACCCCGACCGCACTGCTGGGCTGCTGTGCATGCCCAGGGCTGTGTGCCACAAGAGATTTTCGAGGTTTAGGTCTGGCAGCTCCCCAGCCCCGGGCATTACCTGGCAGGAGTCGATGCCCCCAGACAAGTACCCGGCACAGAACATGGTGCTGGTGAGCAGGTCCCTGCCCAGGGCACCCTGACACGTCTCCTGGCTGAGTAGGGGCACCCGTGCCTCCATCACCACGTCAGCTGCTGGCCCTTCTGCCAGGCAAGACACCCGTTATGGGGTCTCCAGTGTCTGGACACCCCCCTCTTTCTTTTGCATCCTCCTGCCCTGGCTTGGTGCATCGGCACTGCGCACCAGTGAAGGCACCGAGGGGGACAACCCACAGACCCCACGGGTGTCGGGGTGGCACCTACCTTCGTAGAGGGAGCCCCAGCCCGCAATGTAGCAGGTGGTGCCAGGGCTGGGCTCCACAGGGCCGCTGGGAAGGCACACGGGGCTGACAGTGGGTGACGGGGCCAGCGTCACCGCCAGCTCCAGCAGTGCCAGGTCCCCGTGAAACGTCTTGGGATTAAACTGGAAGGAGATGGAGGGCTGTCAGTGGGGGGCTCCGGGGCACCCACAGGGAGGTCGGGGGGGTGCCTACCTCCACCACCTCCACCGACCTTGGGGTGAGGCAGGATGCGCCGGACGGGCACTTCTTGCTCGCCTGCACCCAGCTTGCCCAGCTCATGGTCGCCCACCACCACTGTCCACGCCAGCTCATTCTGGTTCCTGGCGGGTTGGGGGGCAGCTAGTTACAGGGGTGACAGGGGTGCCACCCCATGCCCCCCCCTTGCAGGGACATCATCCCTATGTTGCCATGCCCCCTGCCATACCCAGCAAAGCAGTGGGCCGCAGTGAGGACCCAGGAGCGTCCCACCAGCACCCCTCCGCACATCAGCTCCCCGTGGAGCCGCACCGACACCAGCCAGGGCCAGGCCCCCCGTGGGGCCACACTGCCGCCCATGATCCGTCCTCGGGGGGCTGTGGCATTGGCTTGGGGTCCCCCACGGTGCCCGCAGCTCCCTGTGGGACAAACCAGGGTGAGAGGGGGGGGTCCCGCAGCCCCACTGCTGGGACACCCCCTATCCCGGGTGGGCATGAGGTGGATGGGCACGGCAGTGCTGGGATAACCGCAGTGGGCAGAGGGGGTGGCGGACGACCCCCAGGGGGGTCAGGCCGCGCCAGGCGAGCTGTCAAGCCTCATTGTGCTCACGGAGGCGAGCGGGCGGCAGGCCGGGGGCACCCTGCGGCCCGGCAGCTGCCGACGCTAACCTCTGCCCCCCAGCCCAGCAGGCAGCCGGGGGGCTGGGGGCACCTGCCGGCGTGGCGGGGGGGTGGCGTGGGCACTTCAGGGCTGCCCCAGCTCACCTGGCATCGCTGCTTCTGACGGTGCATCGGGGCCTGGGGCTGCAGCTGCCATCCCTGCGGGGACAGGCTCTCATGGCATGTGGGGGCACCCCCCCTGATGTCACCACCATGTCCCTGCTGTCCCCAGTTCCCCCTGGCTCCTCTCAGTGCCCCCCAGATCCCCATCATCCTGAACAAGCACCCCTGTCCCACCCCAGGTGTCCTTGTCACCCCCAATGCCTCGGTGTCCCTAGTCTCCCCCTTGCCCCTTTCCCCCATGCTCCCCACTACCACCCCAGATTCTCCATCACCCCTCAACTCCCCATCCGCCCCCAATCTGCTCCATCAGTGCCAATGTTTCCATTCCCCAAATCTGCACATCTCACCCCAGATGTCTCCATCTCCCCATCCCACCAGAGATCTTCCACCATCCTATCGTACCCCCGCCTCCCCGGTCTCCCCACCCCATCCCAGCACCCCATGTCACCCCCAGTGCCCCATATCCCCTCCAGGCAATCCAAGGCATCCCCTCAGGGATGCTCCATTTGTTATCGTAGGGTCTCCCATCTCTGGGAAGAGCCAGGGATGACGTGGGTGCCCACTCACGGCACTCCTGGAGGCGGTGGCGGCAAAGTCGGGCGCTGAGCTGGGTGCAGGCATGCTGGGCCCCCTTGGGTGGGCACAGGCGCTGGTAGGGGGCACAGGCCTGGCTCAGTGCCCAGTTGCGCTGGGGCAGCTCGGGCAGCGCCTGGGCATCCAGCAGGGCCTGGCAGCTGGGGGGCACGGTGGGGGGCACGGCCAGCACTGCAGGGACAACAGGGATGTGGGCATCCCCATGTCCTCCTTGCCCACCTCCGCCCAGGCCACCAGAGGATCCACTTTGGGGCAGGTGGGAAGAGGGCATGATGGGGTTGTGGTGTTGGTGTGTCTTGGTAGGGTCTCCTGGGTGCTGGGATATGTTGGGGGGGGGGGGGATCTCTGAGCAGGAGACAAGGCAATGTTTTGGGTAGGGCTCCAGATGATGTTTGGGTAGGATCTAGAGAGGATGGGGAACTGCTTGGTAGGGTCCCTGGGTGGTGTTTTGGTAGGGTCTCTAGCAGTTAGGAATATATTTTGGGAGTCTGGGCAGTGTTCTGTTAAAGCCTGTAGGGTAAAGCCTATAGGGGAGGAGGTACAGTTTGGGTAGGGTCTTGGGGTGTCATTTGGTAGGGTTTCTAGGGGATGAAGTGGTGCTTTGGTAGGGACCCAAAGCAGTATTTGGGTAGGGTCTCCAGGCGTGGGTCTGTGTTTGGGTAGGGTCTCCAGGCATGGGGTGGTATTTGGATAGGAACCCTGAGCAGCATTTGGATAGGGACCCTGGGCAGTGTTTGGGTGGGCTCCCTGGGTTCTGTTTGGGTAGGGTCTCCTGGGGATGGGGCCATGGGAGGCGGGGGGCCATGACTCACGTGGGCAGTAGCGGGTGAGGTTGGCACAGGGGGGGAAGAGGCAGGGTGCACAGACCCCGCAGGCACCCTGCTGCCGTTGCTGCTCGGCCATCGCCCGCTCCAGAGCCAGCAGCGCGCTCCTCAGCGCCGCCTCCAGCACCAGCGTCCCCCGGCTCGACAGCGCTGCCAGGCACACGCAGGGCGCTCAGACCCCTGGTGCTCCCACCACTGCCTCCCACCACTGCCATGGGGTACCCTCAGCCTGGCCGGTGCCCATGCTCCGATATCTCCATGGTGGGAATCAGGCTGGGCATGACCTGTCAGCTGTTGGCATTGCCGAGGGGGACAGGCACGACTGTCACCGCCCCGGTGGGGTTGGCACATGGGCACATGGTGTGGGGAGGGTGTTTGCAGGGCCTGTGTGTGCCTGCTGCACTTGGAGACCCTGAGAACACACACGTGCAAGCGTGGGCATGGAGCAGGGTGTCAGCCTGGCCAGGTGTGCCCCCGTGTGTCCCTGTGCATGCACCTCTGTGCCCGTGCCCTGGGAACTCACTTGTGTGTGCCAGGGTCCGTGTGCCTGTGTCTGCATGTCCCTGTGTGTGCAGTCCTGCATGTGCCCTGTATGTGCATCCCCACGTGTGCCCGTACCTGTGCACACCTGTACCCACCCACAGCCCCCCTCCTGCTGGCCATGCCCTGGCAGAGGGTTCCCCAGGGCAGGAGAGAGAGCTGGCGGCCGTGGGACATGAACTACACCATTCCCCCCAACCCCTGTGTCCCCTAGTGCCACGGGCAGCACTTGCCACCCAGTCCAGGCAGCATGGGCACTCCTCGGGGGCTGGGGGTCTTTGCCAGGGTCCCGAGCATCCTGCTTGCGCTTCCCCCCTTCCTGAGAATGAACCCAAGAGTCCTGGCTCCTACAGCCACCCCGTCCGCAGCCAAACCCTCCCGCAAAGTGCCCCCGTCCCCGTGCTCCACTGACCTTGCAGGACACCGGCCGGCATGGGGTAAAGCCCCTGGCCCAGGGGGGCCCCCCCCGCCAGCTGCAGCAGCGGCAGCAGCAGCAGCAGCACGGGGGGGACCAGGCAGACCCCAAGGAGAGCGCCCCGTGTTCTCTTCCCTCCTCGCTCCATCCCCGGGCGGGCAAAGGGGGGCAGGAGGGGGGAGCCCCCGAAATGCCCGAGGCGGGTGAGGAGGGATGGATATATACGGTGCCCCCCGGGCGGTGGGAGGAGAGAGGGGCCGGGGGAGCACAAACAGGCGAGTTCATTAATGTCGCGCCAAGATGCCAGCTCGGGGCGGGGGGCGCGGGGGGGGGAGGGGGAGGAAGAATGCAGCCTTGCTTCTTATCATTTTTCTAATAATTCCTATGCCCAGAATTAATTTCTAAGCAAAACGTAAGTCTTCTTTTTAGACAGCTGCTGCTTTGAGACTTAAAAAAAAATTAAAGAAAACAATTTGCTTTAAGAGAGTAGGTATATAAACACTGTACAATTAGCTGTTAATGACACTGTAAATCTGTTTCTTAAGAAACGTATTTAACTCCCGATTTTAGACCTAATAGTTAGGTTTACACTAAAAACCTACTCGCAATTTCTGTTCTGACATTCAAAGGTGTCCTTTTTCCCTGGAAATATATTGATACAGAATTACCTTGTTTTGTGAGCTTCTGTGTTTCAGGTATTAAAATAGCAACAAAGAGAAAGAAAGCATGGGAATATGATAACATCAAATTTAACAAATTCAAGGAAAGATCCCTTCCGAACGGTGAACATTTAGCCTATAGAAGACTTGGAAAAATAAAAAGCGTCTTGGAGGCAAGGAATAGGCTTCAAGGTGGGAGTCAGCCTGCCGCTGTTGGAAGCGGGCAGCGAACTTATTAGGGCGGAATACACCGTGCCTGCTTCGGGAAGGAATCCCTACCCTTTCCACTGAAGTAGTTGGTAACAATTAGCCATATGAAAATAGGCGTTTAAATGTAGACACCTGAATTTATACCAGTTACATTCCATCTGTAGTATATCTAAGGTATCCACTACCTCAGACCACGATCCTCTAAAGTATCTCCCATTTGAGATGCCCTTTTCTCAGAGACAAAGTTGGGAGACTGCGACATTGAACGTGACACGCTGTGGTTGACACCTGAAGGTCCACCCAACAAAACAAGGATCCGGCCTGGGTATGTCATGGTTGAAGTAATGCAAGTTGCAGCCTTGAAGGAAAAAAAAAATATATTGAATATATTTTTATATATTGAAGCCCACAGATATAATGAATTTTCTTAATTTTCCTGTCATGGAGCTATTTGCTGGCATTTGTTTGCTTATCTGGCAGTCAGATTTAATATTTGACGGTATTACTTGACACGCCTAGGTCTAGAGCTCAGAGATTTCTAGGAGATTTTTTTTATTTCCCGGATACAAGAAGTACACGTACCTTATCCTGATGCAGCTCTCCACCTTTCCACCATGCTCCTCAGTGATACCAAAAGAAAAGAGAGGTAGGAAGGGCTGCGACTTGAAAATCATTTTAGCCTCTATAGGCTTTTGAAGGCCTTTGAAATGTGTTCTGAGTTTCATGTAACACCATTTCTTCAAAGCAATGAAAAGCTTAAATTAGTGTTGCTTGAGAACATTTCAAGACCAATTTTTCTGTAAATTAATTTCTTGTGCTATTTTCACTGCTTTTGGCTTGCAGTAATTTAATCAGAGTCTGTAATCTTCTATCAGTTATTGTGCCACCCTATAACGTTCCTTTACACTTGAATGCAGTCTCTGAGTATGCCTCCGACCTATTGAGGGGACACATTCTAGGTGCTGCTGGTCCCAGACTTCATGTTTCGGTGTCTGAGAAGCACAGAAATAATTAAAATAGGTCAATGTCAACTTTAAAAAAATCTATTTTTCTCCTCACGTGCACTGAGGATAAAATGAGTCCGTGAGGGTAAGTTAAGTCCTGTATTCTATGGATAGTTGTTTCATGTCTCAGCAGAGATTGTTTTGAAAGTATGGAGATTCCTTAGATAGGAGTATATGAAATATCCTAAAAAAGAAGAAAATAAATCCTGATCGTGCAGACCAGTTTCACAAAAAATTGTTTCTGGCTGTAATTTTTATTTGCTGTTTACAGCAATTTACAATGGGCTTTTGCCACAAATCCTAGGCAGAATCTATCAATCTTTCTGCCATGATGTAAAACAATGCTTCACTCCTGTTGTGTGACCCTGGTGCTGTAATATTTTTCTAATTAAGATCACTATAAAATTCATTTTTCCTCTACTTCCTCCTCCACATCCCACTCCCAATTTTCTCTCAGAATAAGAAGGCTACCGTTTCTGTCTACTACCAACATAAATCAATTCATAGCAAATAGCCTAGTGTGATATCTATTAACTTGTCACCAGGGATAAAATTTATTTAAAAGTTAAGAAGTGTTTTGCAATATAAAATGCTACCCAGTGCTGCAGTAAATACTATATGCTTCCTTAATAAAGCACTTCTTCAGGCACCATTTTTAGAAAAACAATCTACCGATGCTGGAAGACTGACTGCAATTCATGTACCATGAACATCTTTAGTAATTAGTGCCTCAAGAGTAACACTTACTTTTCTGGACAGCTTGCCTTGTATTATGTCAATAGGATTTTCCATTGGTTTACTGTCCCTTCCTTTTTTTGCCGTTTTCCCAAACACGCAAGTAGATCACGTCTTTTGGACAGGGACCTACGAAAAATACAAAGCAGATGGATAGTCCAAATAATTTTCTGATACAAATCATGGCATGGAACTCAGCTAATTCCATTTTTCTTTTCTGTAGGTTTTATGGTAATTTGATTTTAGTTGCACAGATATGAATGCCTTTGTTAATCAACACTGGCATGTCCAAAACAGTGTAAGAAATCTCCTATTTTCTAAGCAGATTTGAAAACCTCTTCTTGGAGGAAACCACCCCACTTGATCAGTGTATGAAATAAAGCAGGGTAAAACATGCGCTACAGCATTTGTTCGCCTAGTCACATCACTTGTATTTTTCTGGTTTCCTCTGTTTATTAATATCTAATGAAAAGGAAGAAAGAGAAAAAGACACAGAAATCACATAAAAAAAAGAAAACAAATGACAATGAACCAGTACTTCAGCAGACTACATGCAAAAAGGAAGAAAAGAATTCATCTCCAAACACTTACAAGAATCTTTTTAAAGATAACAAGCATAAAGGAAATAGTTGGCATTGCATGTTAAAGTTCTCTTTAAAATCCCATTCATTTGTAAAGGAGAAAACATCGCTGTATTTTTCCAGTTCCTTGTACCACCCTGTGTTAACTTCTCCTCAGAGATATGTTGGATAGGTCATTTAGCAATTTTGCATAAATTGGAATGTTTCAGATTTCCCTTATCTAAGTATGATTCATTTAGCCACTAAAATTGCTATTGAAACCCATTTTGCATCATTAGCTGGTATTACTAAATCGTTCAGCATGCTCAGAAAACACAACCATGGGAAAACATATGTTCACGTGAAGCACTTTTGATAAGCGGTTATAAAGAGAGTTCCAGTACATAAACCCATAACTTCTGCCTATAAAATGAAATGCGCAACAAGTAGGCCAAATCCTGATTATCTCTCTGATATTAAAGGCACAATTTTGGTTTATTTTGCCACATTGGCGATTACGCCATCTGTGACTGACCGCTTTAAACTCCTCTGCAGTCTTCTGTACAAGTGAGAAAGAGCCATTTTTATGGTTTGCTTTCATTTAAGATCTAGGTTTCGGTTTAGACAATCCCAGTTCATGATTTCTGCCCTGGCCTAGGACGAAGGGCAGCTCAGGTTTTCCTCACAGCCCGCTGGCCTCACCCCTGCCCAGCAGCCGTATCGCAGCTCTGGGACGAGGGGATGCTCCCGGAGAATTTCCCAATTAACAGAGCGTGGTGGATACATCTCTTCCTTGCTCGTAGTAGTCAAGCAAGGCAAGAACCATCTCTTTCTTATTCATCATAGTCAAGCAAGGCAAGAACCACCATAAAACATTTTTACAAGCAACCCGTTGCCACAGGGATATCATTTTTCTTTGAAAATCTGCAGCAACCATATTGATTCTTTGCTGGGAAAAGATACAGGAGAGCCAAAGCGATGTGTACCTGCTCCTTTGACTGTATGATCAAAGCTCTTCAAAATACAACAGGGGCTCCTTTCCAGAAATCCCGTTAGTGAATGGGCATAATTTCTACCTTGCGGGTTTTTGCACCTTAAATCAAAAGACAGAGCATTTCCACGATACTGCCTGGACCGAAGCTGTGCTCTGGCATTTGGCAGCAAATTTGCTCCGGCCAGTCGCTGCTCCATCCAGCCGTCCTTTCCCAATGGCTTGCTCCTGGCCGTGAATCATCGCAGCCCTGCTGCTGCCCTTGGGTCCAAGTGGTCAGGTAGGCTGCGGAAACTTGATACAGCTGAAAAATAACCTCTGGAAGAAAATAATAAAAAAAAAAAAGAGTGTTTACTTCCCAGCCAGCATGGAACTGCAGGATGAGGAGGGAGGCATGAAACACAGGGCAAGAGCCAGCAGCAGGGGCGGCTGCTGCTTGTGCCGGTGTGGCCACCAAAAAGCCGTTCAGCTTTGATTTTCCTCCTCCTCTCTCTAATTGAAGTTCTGTCTCCTTGGATTTCTCAGCAAGCAATTCCTCTGTGTGTAAAGGCTTAAGCTCCACTTACCACGAATGCCCCTGTTGCTCTGCGCGGAGGGAGAAGCGCCAGCACCCGCGCAGGCAAGTCCGCGGAAATAGCCGTCCTTCCACTTGGTCAACAGCGTCAATGGGGTCATAACTGCGGGCAAACATTTCTTCCCTGGCTCGATCTATCAGCAAAACAAACCTCTCACGACACCCAGTTAAATATAGCAAACCCACTGTTTGTCTTCCTCCTTGAGAGATATCACAAGGACATTTGGAAATTAATCTGAATGATCATTAACCATCTTTCTGACACAGGGTGAAGATCAATCTCGCCAGCAGGTAGCACACACAGGTTGTCAATGAGGTGTCCTTACAGAGGAAGAAGAAGGGAGGTGTTGAAGTCCTCAGGGATGAAGTGCTTCCCAAAGCCCTTTCAACCGCGTTACGCGGGTTGTTCTCGTGGCTCGGTTCCTTCCCTGGTGACAGATAGGATCCTGCCGGCTACATTTTGCAAGACAAGTTGCGTGCACTAAGCAGCGCTCTAGCAGGCAGCCAACCATCAGTTTAGAAATATTAGCAGCCCAGAGAGCTAATTTGAAATAGCCATAAGCAGTGAGAAAATGCTCAGAAACACCAGTGTCTGCACTACCCGACTCCAAGCACGCCGGGGAGGGAAAGGGGGCTGGAAGCGGGATACCTCGGGCCAGGAGCAAGTTGCCTTTAAACATTTTTGAGGGCTAAGATGAACCTTCCCTTGTCTCTCCGGTCCCCGCAGCGCCGAGGCGAGACAGAGACAACCCACAGCTGATGAAAAACCCAGCAGTTTTACCTAATCTGTGAGTCATCCAAACAATCTTGTTCCCTGACTTCTGGTGAGGATAACTCCTGGGCAAAGCCGATGATGACGTGCACGCCGTGTTTGCTGGAGACTATCACCTCCCAGTACGGGCATGCAAAAAGATGAGAGTTTTTTAAAAAATACTGAAATGCCACCACTGTACGAACCCCCACAAAGAGGACTGGACAGATTTTCTCCTCTTTGATGGCAGAGCGGACCCACTTAGTACAGCTGCTTAGGTGCTATTTTTGTATCGTACCGCTCAAACCCACTGCGTCTCACTGCAGAGAGGGGTGTTGGGGGATAGGATGAAAGAGAAAGACTGATGCTGTGTCTGAGGAGTGATTTTAAAAGCTCCATGAATCCAGTGTAGCTCCACAGAGGAAGGGAGTGCTGCTAGCTGACTGGATACTCTCTCCCATTAATTAAAGCCTGTTTACTTAGGGATCATATCTTGGTGCAAAGGAAGAGAATTATTTTTAGAGAGATTTCACCTTTATTGCCATTGAATGAAATTAACGTTAGCTGAATGGCTCACTTGGAAACATAAAAAGCAAAAGCATCTTAGAGTGCCAATTACAAGCATAAGGTCTGGAATGGCTCTCACCAGCAAGCAGCAGCTACCGGTCCTTCTGCAACGGCTCCGCAATGCCCTCTCCCTCTCCTTCCCGCTGCTGAATTTGCTGGCTTGGGATTCTTCAGAACAGCTCATTTCACTGCAGACAGAAGCAAGCACGATTAACCGACCGTCCAAGCTGACCAAAAGCTATCCGTGTTCATGGCAGCACGGCTACAACCCCAAACCTGCCCCTTTGAGGGAATTCATCATACAATATTTATTCTGAGCGGTTTGCCCGATTTTAGAGTGTATGTTTTGATGAGCTGGAGAGGCACCTTTCCCTGATGAAACCAGTCAGTGCAGGGACAGCTTTGATCTTTGCATGTCTTCCGCCCAGCAAAAGGATTTTGCAAACAGCAACCTTGAAGGAATTTGGCTTTTAGCCATGACCAGGAGAAAGTAAATAGTACGTGTCCGTTGAGAATTTTATAGGGAATTTGAGGGGGAAGACTTTTTTAATAGAAAGCGAATTTGGGAGAACTGAAATTTTTCTGTCATGTTTCAATTTCCAGCATACAAAATGAAAATGAAACAGATTGGCTTAGGTTGGATTGATCCATGCAGAACTAATTTAGTTTGCTAAATACAATTAAAATATCTTGTCTCAGGACAGTTCAACATTAATCTTTCCTTGAGCTGCCACGGTGCTCCACAGGAGCTACAGTTTATTCTCTTCTGAGAGACAGGTACCTGACAGGTCTCATGCCTCATGGTCCACACAGTTGTCAATCGAGGCTGGGCAAAATAAAGCCATTGATTCAATGAATTTAATTTTTGTGTATTACCTTTGGTTAATCTGAAAATGCAGTGAAAGTTTGGATGAGAATTTAGGAATCCTCCTGCCTGGAAAGCTAAATATTTTTTTGGACCAGGGTCTGCGAAGGGTAGAAGTAGATCCTACTTGGCCCTTGAGGCAGGTGGTGAACCGCCTGTCTCTTTGGGAATGAATAGCTTCTGCGGGTAGGTTTGGAGAACCAGGTCAGCGATGCATAAACAACAGCTCAGATTTTCCTCAAGCTGGACCAGGAAAACAAGCTCAAGGTACATCACCTGGACTTTTACATTGCAACGCTTCTGTGCAGAAATCATCCCCCATGATTGCCAAAGCTGTGATTTTATTGCTTTAAAAGCGCTCTGAATTGTGCCATTCAAGAATAAAGGCAGCAGCTCTCCTCTCCAAACATCTTTGCACGGCTGGATACCTTGTCATCGAATACTTTCTCTCAGGTTTTTTTTTTTTTCTTTCCAGCACAGTTTCAAAATTGATCCCTTTTCTTTCAATAAGCTCAGGATTTTGAAGCATTTGGCTGTAGATGTAACAACTAGTTTTCACCACTAAAAATGCAAGGGTGGAACAGTACACACTTAGAAGTAGAGTTTCCACATTTTACTTTCACAGAAAGGCTATTTCTTTCTAGGGCACTAATGAGGAGAAGCCTGTATAGGAAAAAAAAAAAAAAATTCGACATACACAGGTATCAAAGAAACTGCAGAAGAGTTTCACCCTTCAGAGAAGGCACATTAATGCCAGCCCGTTGTTACTGCAGGCTGCTGGCTGAGCCGAGCCAGGTTGCTCTGATCGCTCCCACCGGAGTTCTCTCTCCTGGGGGGACCAGGAGGGCAATTCGCCCGGGGCACTCGGCTGCCGCTGGGCACTGGGAGCTGAAAACTTCCAGTTGGTCTTCTGCCATGGGGCTTTGAAAACACTCAGTGGGTTGTTTTGGGTTTTTTGTTTGGTTTTTTTTTTGGGGGGTGGCTTACAATTTTATAAAAATCTTCTCCGGTTGAATGGTAGGTTCATTATTCCAGTGATAACTTTGAATCTACACGTGCGTGCACACACACATGCGCGCACACACACACACACTCCAGCACACTGTTCACAAGATAAGAAGCTTAGAGATGAACAGTTGCCACCTTTTCACTTCAGCTATACCACAAGCAAAGACAAATACATAATGTGACAGATCCCCGAGCAGTGAAGGACACTGATTTACACCAGCTGAGAACGGAGAGTGGAGTACTCGCGTTCTCTTTTCTTAGGGAGAAGATTCCTTCTGTCTTTCCCAGGACTTGTCCTGTAGGTATGTGGATCATTAGAAATGAACTAATTATACAGAATGTTTTAAAGATATTTTATTTAACTAGTGACACACTTTTAGTTTAATTAATACCATATGACAGGCCATACATTACACTGGATGGAATTAGGTGTTCAGCATGAATCAAGAAATGGCATTTCCCTTGCCTAACACGTCTACTTACTGGCATCTCACTGCAGGTGTTTTAACTTCCACAATGTAGTAACTTCCTAAATTTTGTTGAGGGGCTCTGTATCAGAATCCAGGTAAAGATTAGTTAATATTTTACTTATGAGTTTATGCCCCATTTTCAAATCTAAGCCCTTAGGTCTCACCAAAAGTCAGTGGTAAGCTTTTAAGTGCTCATTATATTGAAAAGTAGATTTAGATGCATCCGAATAACTTATCTACTACCCAATGCAAAATGAATGTTAGCAGTGAATGAATTATTATGCTAACATTATTGTCATATTATTTTTAAAGCTTTTTCTGGTCACAGCTTCATGTTCTGTGTAAGTGAAGCTTCATCTGCACTTATTGATTCAAGTTGTTATTTAAAAAAGAACTCATTAATAAATATGTTTTCCTGTTCTTCTCATTTATCCTCTGCAATCACAATACAGAATTAGTTTTATCAACAACAAATTCAGAAATATAGCAAAGAAGAATGACAAAGTTAAAAGAGATCACTTTTAGGGGTATAAACTTCAAATCATGATTATCCGCTGATGACTGCAAAGGTATTCTATATTTTAAGTACTTATACTTGCGGGCTTCTATTGGTGGTAAAAGTACTGTGCTATAAATAGTGCCTTTCCAAAGGAGCGTATTGGCAGACAGCACAGTGGGCATGATTCTGATTTCTCTTGTGTAAATACTGCAGTTTATCCTGCTGTGAATGACATCTGTGTGCTGATATTCTCTACCTCTAAATTTATTTCACCATTTTCTACTGCATTATCCTTTACTTTAAGCCTCCTTTAGTTTGCCTTCTAATTATTTTTAATACTACGCCAGCTGGGGAAAGGGGAGCTCTCGCTAAGAGTTCGCAGAACCCCCTCCTGCCCAGGCCCGGGAGGGAGGGATGCCAGCAGGCGGGAGATGTTAAGCCAAGGGGAAGAGGTCAGGATTTGTCTTCATTTAATGCATCACCTCAGAACCCATCCAGTATGAAAAGGGTCATCCTAGCAGGATTGTTTGAAATATTACCTCTCGATCGAGAGACACGTGCATGTCACGTGCAGGATGAGCACCTGAGAACGATGGAATTTTTCTCTGACTGCGGATGTTCAATCCACAAGCGCCCCGTCCCGGTCCCCACCCCTCACAACCCCTTTTAGATTCTCAAATGTGGGCCTTGAAATCACACACAGGTTAAGGAAAAAAAAAATCTTACGTTTGACAGGAAATTTAAAACGTTTTCCCCGAGCTGTCAACTCAAGCTCGAATGAGCTGGAGAGGAGAGAGGGTGCCATGTTGTGCTGGCTGCCCTCTCTGCTTCAGGGGAAAGAGAAGAGAATAAACCTGGCTGCTCCGCGACTGCCTGGGTTAAGACGAAATATTAGAATTTTGTTTCAATTTTTGCCGAGACTGCAACTAAGAGAACAAAACAGATGAGAAGAAAGGGATTCGGGCATGGGAAAAAATGTGAGAGAAGGTGTCTGAAACCTGCATTCACGCCTCTGTTCTAAATCAATCTGTGCACGAGCAGCATTCTGCCTTTCTTGCCATTATCCAATATTCCCTGAACCAAAGGGAAAGTCTGAACACAAGTATTATTGACTAGCATGGCGGAGACCCTCTCCTAATCTCTGACTGAACCCAGCAGACTATCTATCTTTTTAAACGCAAAGGTATCACCCTTGCTGAAGGAAACCCCTGGCCCACTGGAAGCTCAGGGAATATGAGCTGCCTGCTCAGGATTTCCTTGCTTCTCCGCCTGCCATTGCTGCAGACAGACTATTGGATTTGGAGTATTATTGATGTCACCTGTTGCATCCTTTTTGGTGTTCTTAGAGGGTAAGGGTTGGACCACAAGCTCCATCTGGACCTGAAAAACATCTCTTAAAAAAAAAAAAATTTAAAAAACTGCTAAATCTGGTCTAGTAATGCAGAAAAAATCCCATTTCATCAAATCCGCCTTCTATAATTAAAAGAGTGCTTTATGCAAATACTCATGACCAGATCCAATGTCTACATTCTTGTCAGCTGGGGAGCTCAGAGGTATCTTCAAGAGGGGCTGGACTGGATTTTTCTCAGTCCTGCTGAATTCTTACCTAAAAATAGTACCCCTTTTTTCACAGTTAGGACAGCCTAGGAGAAGGGAAACTAAGGAAAACCTGAGACCACTGGGGTTTCTGCCTGAGTTACACCTTCTGCAAGATCACCAAAGGTAGCCACACTAGCAGTGAGTGACCCCAACAGCACCAGAAATGGCACCTGGGAATTGGTGGCCATGCCAGGGTGCCCCCCATGTACCCCTCGCTTGTGGAAGAGCTCCTCAGGCTCTGGCACTTCCCGGGATGGTCTTTCTTGTCCCTACACCGCTCCGATGCTACAAGCTGAAAAGAGGGAGCAGAGACACGGCTAACTGCTGCCCAAAGTATTTATGAAATATTTCATCGGGATCTTGTGATAAACTCAAAAAATGTTCAGACTGATACCCAACAACATTTTCCCCCCAACATTTTCATTACTGTGGAAGGCAGGGATGATCAGACTGATCATCTCCTTGGCCCATCCGGCGCTGCATCCCGCCTCGGGCAGCCGGCAGCTCGGAGGGTGCCAGGCGAGGGGCAGCAGCCCCGCACCAGGGAAACTCCGGTAGGTGCCGAAGCACGTAGCAGTTCTGATATATAAGACTACCGTTTCTTTTACACACACGGTTTGTACACTGCTGAAGCAAACCGGCTGGAAACCCAACCTATTCAGTAAGGTTTCCGGGTAAAACATTTGTATGTCATCTCTGTAACTACAGAAGCAATAGGAAGTGAATGAGCTGCAGTGTGAAGCATTTTACTGCTGTTGCAGGCAAGAAGTCAAAAGGTCTGGTGCTGTGAAGGATGGCAATCATAGAATCATGGAATGGTTTGGGTTGGAAGGGACCTTTAGAGGACATCTCGTTCCAAGCCCCTGCCGCGGGCAGGGACACCTTCCACCAGACCAGGTTGCTCCAAGCCCCGTCCAACCTGGCCTTGGGCACTGCCAGGGATGGGGCATCGACCGCCTTTCTGGGCAACCTGGGCCAGTGTCCCACCACCCTCATGGTGAAGAACTTCTTACATCTCACCTAAATCTACCCTCTTACAGTTTAAAGCCATCACCCCTTGTCCTATCACTATGTGCCCTTGTAAAAAATCCCTCTCTGGCTTTCTTGTAGGCTCCCCTTTAGGTACTGGAAGGCAGTAACAGGGTTTGGAAGAGAGAACAGCCCTCCATTATGGTCCTCTGTAACCAAAGAAAGATGGCCGAGATATACAGCTAGCACATTTTATCATAAAGTAGCATCTTCAGATGCCAAACTTATTTACTGAACTTACAGTTCTATGTTATCTCCTACAAGCAATGCAAAAAAGTAATATACTTCCTATAGATTAATCCCTGTAATTCGACACTGCTTACTTGCAGAGATAACTCTCACTCACTTTGTCTTCTCATTATCTAAACAGACATGCCTTTCCTTAAGTCATCAACAGAGGTCATCACACAAATGCCCTTGTGGAATATTCATTAATCAAACAACTAATTTGAAATGGATCTTCAAAGCATTATTCATTCCCCATCATTCTTCATACATCAATTTAAATGCTTTATGTGTATAATGATTAGGTTGATGTTTAATTAATTGTGAAAATGTGAATTAAAGCTAAATTACAAGACAAATTATTCCACAGCACACAAAAAGCTTAATTCTCTACTGCTAAGTTTCAAAATCTCAGCAAGTTTCCATAAACACCTTTGTCAGCTTCGTACTGTGAGATTAGAGCAGATTAGTTGGCTACACTGTTTAATAAAGGTTATAGTCTCAATGCCACTAATTTACTTCCTCCAATGGCAGAATAAACAAAGGTTAATGCAAATGTACATCACCTACTTGTAATTAAGAATAAATAGGATATTTATTATTTGAGAGGCAACTCAGAGGGCCTAAGACAGAGGGAGATACTTTGGAGATGTCCTACTTCAGCTTGAGAGTTTGTCCAATCTCATAAAGCCCTTAGATCTCATAATTAATTTCTCAGAGATCACCAAAGGTAATCCACCACCTGTAGAGTATGAAGCAGGCGATACACTACGTGACATGGATGTCTCAGACATAGCAGGAGTCACTTGGGTTTATGACAGAGTAGCGTCCAAATTACAGCACGTTAGTTACATCTGTCCTATTTACAAACCCGTGGCTCTACGTTTCAACTGGATAAACCATTATTTATGTTCCTTCCTACAGGTTTTCACACATTGTTGCTCTTGCAGAATGGATATTGCTTCTGAATGCCAGGAGGGCATTTTGTAACTGGATGGCTGGTCTCAATACACCGCAGCCCAAAGTATTTTAGTATGCCTTCTGCTGAAATACATCAAGTAACAATTCAGTAAGCTGATTTACAAAAAGAACTTCCCAAATTTATACATGAAAAATGGTCAAATTTTTGTATGTAACAAGAATTAGAACAAATTAAAGATTTCTATTTCAGTATAGCTGAAAAACCTATGTATATATGCATATATATATATATACAGTCAAAGAATCTAAATATAGCCAAAGAGGTGCATAGCATGGTGCATGATTTAAAAAATTATTATGGTATATAAGCATCACATCTAATTTTTATTACAAAAGTAAGTATAACTTCCAAACATTTCTTTTCAGCTGGACAAAAAAGGACAAAAAAGGGCCCTTGGATTAAAAATTCTTCTGCTGCTCACAAAATGAACATGGCAAAAGCTGTGCAAAAGGCATCATATTGTATTCAAACAAAAAGCAGGACAGGGAATGCATTTTACAGGACAGGGTGCCAGCAATTGTCCCAGCGTGGCAAGGCAGTCAGTACGGGCATTTGCTGGCACTGAGTCTTTCTTGCACAGAGTTCACATCTGCTCCAGCACCGAGATCTAAAACCACATCCTTTAGGCCTATCCGTATGCAGTATTGCACCGAAGAAAGAGCTACGGTTTCATCACATATGTGTTTAAATGTGTTTTATAATAAGGCTACATTGTTGACTGGACAAGGCTGGAAGGATAAGCAGTAAGAGTTGAACGGAGCTGCTCAGGATGAGGGATTTTTTCTTTTTTTCTTTTCAAAAGTCTGCATGAGCTAGTCTGGCACCTCCTTGTTTGTATGGCTCAATAATGAGAAATGCTGAACGTCTACAGCTCTCACTGACTCGGAATCAGATGCACATCCAGTAATAGACCAGTTCTCTTAGATTTACTTTCCGTAAGCAACCAAGGGAAAACACCGACTTTTACAAAACACTGCTATTTCAGCAGCAAACCCTTGAGTGCCCAGACCTGGGCCACCAAAGTAATATGAATATTAAGGATGCTGCCTATTAGTCAAGATGAAATTTCAGATCAAATTAATGTCAAAATACAATGCAGAAAAAGCAAAATAGTCAAGCAGCTTTTCATTAATTTTCCTGTTTGGGGAAAGTTCAGTAGAGGTCTTCAGATGAACCAAGAGTTTTCAATTTGCTCAGCTGTCTTGAATAAGAAGTACCTTTTTCCCCCTTCCATTCTTTTTCTTTTTTTCTTCCCCCCCTCCAGCTGGGATAATAGCTTTATGGTCTACAAGCCACACATGCTAAGAAGCAGCAATGTCCAAATTCCACTTCAGCACATCACAGCCCTTAGCAACTGATAAAGCAACATTAATAAACCTGGTCTTATCCATGTCAAAGCAGATATCATTCAGAAGATGTAAAATACAGCAAAAGGGATTGAAGTGCATGTCTAGTTTTCAGTGATTTATTTATGAAATTCCTAGGGGACATAGCCTCACAAAGGTCTCAAAGCTGTGGTCTGTGGTAAATAGTATGTCATAATATATTTAACGAATGATAATTCAAACCACAGAAAACTATACAGGGAAAGGTTCAGAAAACGTTTCTTAGCCAGGAAGTTACTGAACACTTGGTTTTAACAGTTTTATTATAGCTTAGGGGTAAAGTCACTGCTGACTCTACAAATAAATAATTCCCCCTCTCTGTAGTAGCAGAATTTTTTGCTATCATTAAGATTGTTCAAAACCTAGGAAAATTATAGGTCGAGATGTAGAAGTTTCCATGAAAATGTCCCTGTGGATGATCAGACACTAATGAAGGAACAGTTTCATATATGGCAGTAAGCTTTCAGGGGTTATTCAGAACCAATAACTATAACAATAAAATATGAGCAAAAGAAAATTGATTTAGCATCGGAGAAAACCTCAGGTGGTATATCAGCCCCGCTCTCAGAGTTAATCACTGAAAAATAAAGGGCAATACTGTACAGAATTCTGTATTTGATTCTGTAGCGCCAAGTGTCTGTCCGCAACTGTAAATGCACCACGCGACTATGCTGCTTCTCGAAAGGTCATTTCCTCATCTGGTATAGCTGCTAGAATCAGCATTTGCAAGGAGCCAGCCAGAATTTTCCAGCCCCCTATTCCGTAGCATTACTGCCCTTTTTTAATGCCATAAACAATCCTATCCTTCCCTTGATGCTCAGATATGCCAAGTACTACCTGGGAAATACCACTCTCAAACCTCACGGACACCTCTCGGGGTACATCTCTCTTGTCCTGCTGCACACCACAACTGATTTACTCCTTACCACACTGCTGCCAGCCTCCAGCCCGTCTCCCTGGAGTTTAGCTACATCACCTTTCAGTGCCCCATGCTACATTTTATAGGATATATACTTACTGGATATATGTTTTCCCTGCTGGCTGCTTTTACTAAGAGAACCCCACAGAGGATCCACTAGGTTTCCATTGCTACAAACACCAGAAAAATGTTAAACGTTGGAAAAATTTTACAGGAATTTAGTTGGCATATCCTACTCTGCTAGCAAAAGCTCTCGGCTGGAAGTCGATCGTGCTGTGCCTGCCCTCGGTCCAAACGCTCAGAGAGGAATGATGTGTGTGAAGAAACCCTAAGCTGTGGATTTTGTCAGAGGAAACCTCTGTGAGTCTGCCCTTGGTTATTGCAAAAGCCACGTGCCAAAGTCCATTAGGGTTCTGCTCAGGTTCTCTCTCTTAAATAGCTGGGTTCTGACTTTCCCTGTTGCTCCTTTCTTCCCTCTATTATTTCCACTGTTTCTGTAAAAAAACCAAACCAGACAACAAACACAAGAGCCATACAGTCTCATTAAGGCTGGATACAAAGTTCATCATATGAAATGATGAGGATTGTGCAGAAATGTCATTCTTCACATGCAAGCAAGATGCTTCAAAATCCCAGCCATCTCTCTGCCTGGATCCCAGGAGATCATCCTGTAACTTTTCATATTCACATTAATTATTTCAGGGCTTGTTTGTTTTGTCCTAGAGGGTTTTTTTTATTTTTTATTTTTTTTTTAAGAAAAAGCTACTGGATGGTAACAATGAAAAGGGCAAAAGTCACGTAGATACAGTCTTCTGAAAGGTCAAGCCATTAAGAATTTGCTTATATCTTTCATTGTGTCTGCACTTCTGCTACTGATACCCAAAAGCTGATTCCCAAAGCTGAGCAGGAGAGCCAGCTCTCCCGGTCCCAGCTGACGCCCCATCAGCCCCACTCATCTGCTCTGTGTAACTTGGCTCCGCTCACGGTTCTCCCTGAAATTACCTCCAGTGTTTGCCACCACAGCCCTTCCACTCCGTGTAAACAACTCAAAATACCAGAAGCCAGTAATACCCCCCTTGAAACATTGCATCCTTGGGATCCTTGACTACTGTGACAGCGTGAAGAAAAATGTAGATTTAATAACATATTATCAAAAACCTCACAATGACTACAGTGAGGTAGAGGGTGTGCTTGCCACCAATCCTCCAGCCAGTTTGATTGTCTGCTTTAAGACTTTTCCTTATTCTTTTTATTGATTTAAGAGTAAAATGTTTGAGAACCTCTATATTCCTGCTACATACAGATTATTGTCAAGTAAAGACAACTGTCATCAAAGAAAAATAAAAGAACAGTTTATTCTCATTTGCCCCTTGAAAAATACCTGCTCGATCAAGAGAAAAAGCAGGAAAAAGAGATGGTAAAATAAAACTCTCTTAGAGTTCTCCAGCAAGGAAAATAGCCTGTTCAGTTAGCTTTTACTGCGCAGTTCTGTTAGAAGTGGTCTTGCCCACAGACTTCTATTTTCTCCTGGATCTCCAGGAAGATAATTCCAGCTGATGACCTGTGGAGCTTCCAATTCCCACCTTTTATTCTTCAGCAGACAGCAGAGAGAAACATCTTTACCAGCTTAAAGCCTCAGTTCCTTTACTAGCACTATTACTTGCCTTCAAAATACATTTTCCATCACCCATCCAACATCATTTCCCAGTGTTGGTGCAATACAATAGCAAAGCCTGTGGTTTAGCAGCACATTTCACATTCCTTGCATTTAAAATATGTGCTACTGAAAACTACTCTCTTTCAACAATAACCCCATGGAAAATGTGCAATTAGCCAAAGTAATTATTTGCAAGGACCTTCCTTCCATAAAACAGTGGAAAGTGGTTTTTTCCTTCTTCTCTCTCTCTCCATCTATTTTTAAGATAAATAAATTTCAGAAGCAAGAGATACCTGAAAGAGACCTCTGTATTTTACTGAATTACAATTAGCAAATTGTCCCAGAGTCACTGGATTTAATTTGATCCACTCATATTATAAAAGGTCATGGGGATATTTTTGATAGCATCATGACAGTGATTTTCAAGTACTTGCAAGAACTTACCCAAGCTAGCGGAAACGTTCCTTTGGTACCCTCACATGACCCAACCCCTGCTGGTTTTCCTTCCAGAATACCCTTCACTGATTTTAACTTGGATTTCTGCTACTCTGAAAACAGCGTGAGACATGAATCGTTTCCAGGTCAATCACGCAGCTTTTGACGTCTCTCATTCTCCTTTGGCAAGATGAAATGTGGAGGTCTCTAGATCTTAAAGGCATCTCAGATCAGATCTGCAAGCACAGCTCCGAGCCAGCAGTGTCTCCAGGCTGTGGACTGCAAACCAGCCGTGGTACGGACACCAGCCGCTCCGTGAAATGCCTAACCCTTCCGTAGGAGGTTATAGAAACTTTGGAAAATAGGGATTCCTGCGGTTCTGTGATGGACAATGACAATGGTCCTTGAGCCAACAGCATCCCGCAGGGCATCTCGCTCAGTTGCATTTACAACCGTTGCGCTTGTGGCACACCCGGACCGTCACGGCATCAACATTACAATCGCGGCTTCTTTACCGGTCGCGGCTGACCTGGGTCTCAGCCTCGCGCTAGGCTCACCCCGAAAGCAGCATCCCCAGCAGATACCACCCACCCCCCGTGCCACTGCCAGGGACCGGTCGTTCCACCCTGACGGGTTAACGCAGCGTCCCAGCAGCGTGAGGCAACCTGACGGCCACTGGGGATAAAAGGATAAAGCCCTGACGTGTGTGTGGTCTTAAATACACCAGGGTCAAAACTGGGCATAAACACAGATTCACCCACAGAAGATGCTTTTATCAGCACAAGTTGTTTTGTTTTGAGTTGCCGCAGGGTAATAAACTGTACTGGCAGAAGGCACCGTGATGCTGGTCTAATGCTTGGAGTTACAACTTTGGGAGACAAAAAGTTCATACCCCTATGTTACAGCAATTAAAAAACTGCAGTCGAGTGGAAGCCCAGAACAACACAAGCGATACGGATATACAAAAGCTGACGACGTTTTGCTTCTGTGGATCTCAGGCCAGCTGGGAATGCACAAGGGAGGGTGACTGGTGCCAGCACCCTGAACCAGAGTCACAGCTCTCCTGGCCACCTCCCAGCCTAATCACACGCGCACGTCTCAGCACCATCAGCGCAGCTGCTTCTGCACCACACAGCAAACCAGCCTGGGGTTAATTGGTCGAAAAATTAACCCAGAAAGTGAAGAGGAAGAGAAAGTTGTGGGGTCTTTTGCCTCAGCTCACAGAGCTGTCACACGTAAGCGGTCGAGCTGGCACTGCTGGACAGGAGAACGCTCCCTTTGGGGGACATTATCCTGTTTTGTTCGCAAAGGTTTTGCTCCGTGAAGTCGCAAGCTGTCGCATGATATTGATGCACTGCCAGTCTCTCTAGCCAGGCACAAACCTACTTCCATTTCCACATTAAGTGCCCCCCTGTCCCTCTCAAAACAGAGCACATATTTCAAGTTCTTTAGCACTGGAGAAACAGGTTTTCATCATCACATCCCATCTCACTGCTCTCTACCTGTTTTGGAAAGGGGACAGAACTTGGATGTCCCTTTTTACACATTTTCCCTTTAGTTGTCTAGGTACAGCCTCAAGTACCTGGATGTGTATCACAAAGCTCTTAGAATATCAGTCAGCAAAAACCCGTACATAGTTTCAGGCAATATTCGCCCTTTTTCTTCTCCTCTGTTGCAGTCTGACCATAGTTTCATGTATCAGAATCACTTCTACTACCGGTAGTATCCTTGATTCCTCCTGCTCTCTTCCTATGTGCTGCATAGGCAAATGAAGGATGGACTGTCTTATCCTGCTGGGGTGCCTTCCATCATTTTTAGTCCACTTCTCCCTCAGAGCAGGGTTTGGTTGAAAAAGCTCCCTTTGCAGAGTGTGGACACCACCGTCAGGCTCCTAGCTACGGGAACACGGGTATCTAGCATCAGAATTGTCCCGGAGAGGATTTAGAAACCATTCAAACAATGACAAACTGCAACAACAAAACCGTAAGACTTTGGGAACTGGTAATTCTTACTTCTTTTAGAGGCTCTCTTAAGAACTTTAACAACCACTGCGTCTGAATCTCAGTCTCGGTCACCACATCCATCAAGTCAGTGTTGCATCCTGCTGCTCTGGACTACAGCCGTTATCTCAACTATTTGCTAATAATTCAAAGAGAATCACCTTGGAATTCCTCTATACATCACACTATTGTTCTAGTTTTGATCTCGTCTACCTGATCAGTGATTAAAGCAATAAACCTCTGAAATTCAAGGAAATATGAGAAAATACTTAATAAGTAGGGGCAAAATCCTGCTTGAACAGTGCTGGCTGTACCTGCTGGGAGGAAGGCTCTAACTTCTGCAATTAAATTCTGGAGAAAAAAAAAAAACTAAAAAGGTCTTAGGTTATCTTTCCATTAACGCTAGCTACTGCATTTGGGTGCCTGCTGTCCTTTGGTTTATTTAACTCTTCAATCTTTTAACTTGCAGGCAAAAATAGGCGTTAGTCAAAGCATGAGAGCTGGCAACATAACCAGCACCACTTAACTTATAGAGATGACAGCTGTCTGCTGAAGAGAGACAGGACAGATAATCCTAAGTCTCACTACCACTTCGGTACTAGAATTTTTATAGTTTAAAGCACAGGTCTCTCATACCTTCCATTAACTTCAGTGAGAATTGCAGGGTCTTAAAACTTCCCGTTTTAGAGACTGGAGCGAGAAGCTATCTGCAGCACTGAAAATTTCACCTCATACATGAAAGGCACAGGCAAAATGTGGTATTGCTCAGTAGGCAACAGGTTGAGATCTTACTTACCAAATACAGACGATGTCTCCTTGCAACATAGTCCACCAATATCTTCGCTCCTCAGAGGCCGCCTGTGCCGGGAGGGAAGTCCTCGGCAGGCTGAAGGATCCTTGAACCTAGAGAGCAAATTCTTGCTGGGTTCAGAAAAGCGCTTTTATTGGGAGCATTTCAGGATTTTAAAAGCACCAGATGCTGCAGACTTTCAATGATAAGGAAGTTTCTGGTGATCACAGGTAAAGTTGGGAGCCACAGGGAGAACTTGAGGGCACCCATCTTTTTTTCCCTGCAGTTATGAGATAAGGATTAAGTTCTTCCCCTCTGTGGAGTGAGTCAGTATCTGTTCTGAAACACTTTGTGAAGTACTCTGTTAACCTTGCTGCTCCTTGCCATAAATTTTGGCCCACTGATAAGGATGAGTAATACTACAAAAAAAAAAAATCCAGAATAATTCCTTTTTTCTCCCACTGTGGCTTGAAAGAGCTATCACATTGCAGGTCTTTTTTATTGAATCTTAAGGCATTTAAGGAAAGATTTAGGTGTCTCTCTTTGAAAAGAATATTGGACTGTGAAGAGCATGCAATTATGAGCTACATACCCAGATGTTGACTCAAGTGTTTGTTTTGATATTTGTGTAGGATATGACCTGGCTGATTCCTGTCTACTCCTGAGTAAAAGCTACCAAATGAATGTGCAGTACAACAAAAATAACGAAAACAACAAAACCAACAAAAAAGTGCTTTATAATTTGAGTAGTGACTGAAAAGGCTGGATAAAACCTGAGGATGGAGCTTTTTCTTTCATCCGCAGTTTTCTCTTACCGTGGTGAGGAGGTACTACATCCAAGTATTCAACACAGACCCATTATTTCAGTTAAGTAATAAACTGGCACGCCTAAGGAAAGTTTCAGCAGTCCCTTTAGTTTTCCTGTTGGAAGCGATATGGAATACTAAAAACGAAAGTCCAGGAAAAAGAGCGTATCATTACCGTAAAGCAGGCTGTACCATACGGTGGGCAGAGCACATCTTTCTCCTGTCTCTGGTTTCCGAAGCTCTGTGCCAGCAGCAGCGGAGAGTGCGGAGCCCAGCGCGGCTCCTCCGGCCACCCGAGAGCCCCCAGCGTTCCAGGCAGCGCTCACGTTTGACACGGGTTTGAAGCAAAACAAACTCGCCAAAGAATGGTAGTGAGCTGGACAACAGGAAAAAGTGTAAAAGCACTGAAAACAAAAACCACAAGGATGAGAAGAGGTAAAAAAAATTTTGGCGGGGGTGAGAGGGCCATGTCAGCCGGTTTTTTGGTGGTCTGTAGGATTCTCACATTCACAAAAGATGTCTCAATAAATGTTTCTTTTGTTCCCAGATTTCTTTTCCTTTCTTGTTAAGGGGAAAGCCCGCAATGCTCTGAATAAACACTAGGACAAACAATATAGTAATGTTAACACATTTTTCTGAACCTGAAGAAACCTCAAGTCATATCTTCAGATACCTGAGTGCCAGGTGATCTGGATTCCGAATTTGCTCTAAAACTGGGGATCAAGGTGAGGATGTCAAAACCCAGACAAACTGAAATGCCACTTTAACCTCCCCTAAAGGCGTGTTTTTTGTCCAGGGTGCAGCCAACACCCCTCAGAGGCAGGAGCAGAGCATGAGAGCGAGTTCAAGGCATGTTTTGGGGAAGAGGTGATAGGCCAAACCTTACGTGGTTTGCACACAGCTAACTCCTGCCCTCCTCTCTGCACTCTGGGAAAATCCTCCCAAAACACACACCGTGCAGTAAGCTGGCGAAAATTCCGGCACAGAAAGTAAGAGGGTTGAGGAGGAAGGTGAGTAGTATTCGGTCAACAGCTGCTGCTTGGGGATGGAGGGAAGGAAATCTAGAAATACGGCTTTTTTAAAATTCTTAGCCGGGCGACTGTCCAACAGGACTTGAACCCAGAAGCTGGGAAATGGGACAGACTCCCTTTCCTCCCAGCACAGCCTCATGCCAAGGGCCAGGGCTGCAGCCGGCCCCGGAGCAGCTGCCGGAGGGGAGCTTGGAGGATCCCGCCCAGGCAGTGCCAGGGACTGGCACACCACCAGTGAGGAAACAGCTTTGGGCCATATTACCCTTAAATGAAAAGGGATGCTGCTCCTACTGTTGGCAGCAGAGGACCTGAACAACCACAATTTTAATTGTGCTTGCCATGCTGCGACTTAAAGAGACAGATTTCCAATCTGTCTTTGCTGACCCTGAGGCCCTCCCTATTTCAGGTTCACTTTCATGCGTGTACCTTAGGTCAGACGGATACAGAAGTCTCTCCCTCTCTGTGACCTAACTGCTCACACAATTTAATTTGTGGATTTGTGCTGGCAGAATAAGAGGTCAGCTCCTGAAAACCCAGCCTTAACGTGTCCTGCTGACAGCTTCTCAGATATTGCCTATCTGCTACCCATATCACAGCGGCTGTATTCTCTCCTCCTAACAGTAACAAGCCTCCTTTCATTCTCCAACCTGTCATCTTTTCGCCCTGTGAATTTCCAATAACATCCTAAAAAACCAACAGAGACTGAAAGAAAGAGCTGAGAAAATACTGCAACTGCCTAATCCCCTAAACCATGGCATATATTAATATAAATCTATAATAAGAGTAAAGCCCTGGAACAATACAGTGCAGGTTTTCCCTTGTTTATTTGTTTGGGTTTCTCTTTGTCACTCCGTGTAGGTTAACATAAAAGACAGTAAGCAGTGGTACGCAACCAGTGCATTACTCTCAGCTAATGCATGCCTATGAGGCATTCCAGCTGCTCCTTCAACCTGAGCTGTTTTGTAATGCATGTGAACCTTGTTTGAGCTGGCATGATATAGTATCTGGAAGAGCAATTTAATGCAATCTCTCATCTATTTCACTGATTGCAACCATTTAGTGCAATCTTAAAGAAAGATGATTAGAACTCACTGGTTCTTAATGTTTAATTTATTTACATTCATGTCTGCTAGAGAGCCATTTCATTCATCTCCTAAATGATAGCATAAAATCATTGAAAAATGATGTGCAATAAACATTATTATTATACTGCTGTCCTCACTAGCAGATAACAACTGCTGTCATTCGTAACGCTGATTGACCTATATGGCACAGCTCTTTAAATCCGAGCCATAATAAAACACATTACAAGCATAACAGTTCTATATTGATGCCTGGCACAATAACAGGTTTTTAGTTAAAATAAAATTCAAGCAAGACTGGCATTTCTGTGCAGGTAAGTTGAAGCACAGCTACTCTTCGAAAGAAAAAGACCCACCACATAAATGTCATATTAGCTGAAAAGAAAGGGTGAATTTTTGGAACCATGACTGCATCCTAATTGGCACTTCTGGTGTTGTTGCCTGGTGCGGAGGCATTCATATTAAGCTGAACAAATGCCACATTTGCATTTCCGATAAGTGCTAGCATTTTTCACATTTCTCATGCCTCTCTTGTTTAAATAAGCATACCTGAAAAGTTACCTAAATTAGCATGCCAAGATAGCTTACTATCTCATTCTCATTGGCAGAATTGTGGAATTTTTATAATAATAACCTTGATGCAAGGTAAAGAACCCTGCCATACGGCATTTGGGGAATTAAAAATAAGAGCAACATCAAAAGTTGAAGTGGCTGCAGTGGATATCTTCGAACAAAGCAGCAGACGAGCCTCTGCCAACCAACATGAAGTATTTACCAAAGTTTCTAGTAAATGAATGCATTCATAAGGGTAAAACTTTTTAACACAATACAGACATTTTGTGATTGCAGTGTTATGAAATGCTGTTTCTTTTATTTGGCAAAAAGCAATATTTGTCATATTATTACTTCTTTCAAAGGTACTGTACTATTATGAAAGAAAGTATACATTTTTCTTGATGGAATCAAGGTAATGAATAATTGAAAGTTACTCTTCATTCCCGCTGTGCAGCGCTGCTTCTAAGTTTCCAGTAAAAACACCCTGGAAGTAAAACTTACTCCTGCATAGTGAATGGATACATACATAACTATATAATAAATACAGGTATAGGGCTTTAACTCACATCCTCCCCAAGCACAACACTGATTAGACCTATCAAAGTGTTCCTCGAAAACAAGGAACCTGGAATTAAAAGGCAGCTCTCACTCAGGAAATGACTGTGGGAAAGGGGCACTTCCCACTTCTACAAAATTAAAAGGCGTGTTTCTTCTCTTGAACTTCCAGCACCGAAAGAGACAGACGGGGGGATGGATGGGCTCTCTCCACATCACACCACATTGCCATCTGAATTGCTTACCGGGTTCTAGCCTGTCCCACATGGACCAACTGGCTGGTCAGGGAGGTTGCCCAGGTGTCACTGCCCTTTGCCTGCCACACTGGCATTACCAAACTGGTATTAGTCAGGAATACCGACCCTAACTCCAACTTTAGGCTGGACTTCCACAGCTGAAAGGTAAAGGAACGACCCATCTCATTTGACGCAGGCTGGAAATACTGTACACAAAATTAGTCAAGTGGAAAAAAATAAAAAAAAAAAAAGAGAGAAAGCTGGTGATCTTGCCGATCCTGGCAGCGATGACACGGGAGCCCGGCCACGGGGATCTCTCAGCACCAGCCTCAGCACCGCAGAGCGATGGCTTTCGGGGGGGTACGGACCCCCCCCCAGCGCCTAAACGGCCGCTCCCATGCACGAAGGGGAATGTTCTTATAAAGCTGCATTCTCTGCTCTTCCATAACCAAAACTATAAATGCCATTTCCATGGCGTAACTCTTGAACAACCAGCCTCTCTAAATGGAAACATAGCTACTTCTACAACTGTATGAAAACAACTCAAAACCCCAAACAAATAATCTACTCATAAACAGCAGAGTTTCAGTCCAGTCTCAACGATGTACAAACGGTATTGGCTTTTCCTTGTAACTTTTATGTTTCTTTTGCCAAATTTCATGGCCGCTTCTTAAAATGCTGTCTTCCCTGCTCTCAATAGCCTTTCTTGGGATTGCTGGAGCCGGAGGTTCCGAGCAAAGGCTGTTCAGGACATGGCCAGCCACTTCCCTTTTCTAACTCTTCGGGTACCAATAGGGGATGGTGGCACCTTTCAAATTTCATGCCCACATCAGCTGAAAAAAGAACAAAACAGGAAATATTTCTCTGATGTCTTCCCAGTGTGCCTAACTGCTATATGCCAGCCTGAGGTGGCTGGGGTGGTAGGGCATCAGCTCTGTGGGTAGCTCTGGGTTTTAGTTCTCTGGGGATTCTTTAAAACCCAGTAAGACTTGCTTGAAGTGCCCAGGCACAAAATGACCCGCTTTGATAAGTGCAGTAGAGCCACCCCATCACTGTGCAAGGAGCCTTTGCTTTCTCTTGGAAGTAAAGGTTCACCTGTTTCTAGTGAATTCTGAACAACTTTCATTGCCTTGGCATGAGATTAAGAGTCCCTTCCCCACTTTTCTCCATTTTGCTGGCAGGAAGGAGAGGAACAACTACCCCAGCTGTGCTGTCCATCCAGCATGGTGTACGCGTGGTCAGCAAGAACAGCTTTCAACAGCTGGAAAGCAGTCCTATCCTGGAAAAATGAACCTGTGCTAGACACTGTAGAATTAGGAGTAGAAAATGTTTGGTGTGAAAAAAAAAAAACCAAAAAAAAAAAATCTATTTCCCTGGTTTCCAGTGACCATTATCATTGCTGCCTGCATCCAGCTAGACTAAAACATCCTGCCAGCTCCAGCTCTGCTTGTTCATGCTTCATCGTTCTAGCGCAGGGCAATAGAATGGATTCAAAAGCTCCGGGACCAGCATTATATAGATCAGCAAAAATTTCCATTAATGCTGCGCGATCTCTACTACCCTGAGTACTACCCTGATGGCTACAACTGTGAAGGGGGCTTTCTGATAAAAAAACAGATTTTGGTGTCGGGTTAAAAAAAAAACAAATAAAACCCAACACAATAGGTTCAAAATTTGTCCAGTGTCCACCAGAAACATGAGACCAGTGCAGGCAGCCATTAGTCAACCAAGTCGCTCTGAACTGGCAAACTCCAAACCAGGGATGTGCGACTGTACCAGCCAAGCACGGACCCTCTCCACCTCCAGTCTCACACAAGTCGCATTCATCCCTTTAGCTGCTCTTCCACCCTTTCTGACTGCTTGGGCTACGGGCACAAGAACACATTAACTTTTGGCAAGCTATCTCGATTTTTAAAAGCTGTAAATGACAACACAACTCTTAAAAGCACTGCAGGCTTACCTGAAGAGCAGCAAAACCACCAGCGGATGAATCAGGGCAGATCACGTCACAATTCCAATCACTTGCACAGTGTAATTTGCTCCAGGTTTATGACTTCGGTGTCAGCTCCTTGCTCAGGGGCGCCTAGTCCTACAAAGTCTGAGCTAGTCACACAGCAAGATTTAATGCCGATAACTGTATCTCCCAAATCCTTGTTATGTGTGTGCTGTGGGTAGCACAGGGCGGAGCAGGGAACAGGCAGCAACTACTCTCTTAAGCTCCTTTTGAAGCTTCTGGTATTTCATGGCTATCCGAGTGCCAATTAGGACTCTGATTTAAAGTTTCAGCAGTCCCCAAGGACGATAGCAGCCACAGCAGAAAAGTAAATACTTGAGTTTTCCTTCGCCTTACGCTGATCAAGGAAACAATGACACCTCGACATTTTCCCATTGCTCTCTGACTATTATTTGCAACCAAAAAATAACTTCTAGCCAAAAGAGTAGAGTCAGGCAGAATGGTGAATTGGGCCCAGTGTGGTTTTGTTCCAGGAAACAAATGAAATGATGATGTTGTGCCAACCAGAACAAGGCTGCAGGAGTCAACCTATGTGGACAATTCCATTCATCTGATCGCCTCTTACACTGTACAAACAAGCAGAGCAGTCCCTTTTACTAATTTGGCCCATTTATACTCCTTACTTCTTCCAGAAATTATTGAGAAAAGCAGGCAAATTATGGGCCTGAAAATCTACATGGTTCTGTTTTGTACAAAGCATTGTGACCTTTTTCTGCTCTCCAATAACTACAAAGCGTCTTGCTTTTAAAAGTTCAAACTTGTCAAGTTGTTAATGCTGGATGACGATGAGCGCACACCATACATTTGAAAGATATTGGTTGGAAAATAAGAATGATATTAACATTCAAATTGATTAACCTTTGCGGGCATGTCTTCTTATTCTGGTAGAAGATGGGCTGAATATCAACAGTACCATTTCGGGTGTCGGATTGAAGCGCTCTGATTCACCACCCCTGCAGGCATCCGTTTCCTCCCTCTGGCTCAGGGGCAAAGCTGACCTCCTCATGGCACCCGCCGCCTCTTCCACGTTTTCCTTTAACGTGCTTTAAGGCACGACGCACACCTTCGAACCACCACCATCCAAGCAATGGTGCCAAGGATGGAAGACCAGGGGAGTAGAAAACCTTTTCCAATCTGCCTAGGTAGTTACGGTTTTCACTACTGGCTGGCCCTTTGTTGGGGGGGGGCGAGGGGGATGGGGTGCTGCCAGCTGCTGCGTCCCACGGAAGACCCAAATTTAATTTTTTGCATGCTCTGTTGGCATTTCAGTGCAAAGTCAGCCAGCTGAGCTTCAAGGCAAGTGTGTCAGTCTCACTTCTCTAGCAAGCAAGGGAAGGATCAACCTGCTTGAATCTATTCCCCAGCCAGGCACAGAGTCCAGCTGGCAGCAGCAAAGCCTTCCTTATGCAGAACTAGAGAGTCAAAATGGTTCAAGATGACTAGGGAAGGTATTTGTAAAGCCTCTAAGATTTCTGAAATTCACCAGAAGTAGTAATAAAAGTATTGTCATATCTGCCATTCAGTTTGGGTACCAGAACTTGTGTTGTTGTGACTTTGGATTAAAAAGATTATTTTTTTTTAAAGAAAAAGCTCTTAAATTCCTCCTTTTAGAGGCAACTACATCTCCTTTCTTTTTAAATCAGTAGCCAAGAGTGTAAAATAAAGAATCTGGGAAAACTCAGGTGCCTGAGAATGGCAATGAAAGCTGGTATCCATAGTAGTAGGAAACAATATATTTTTCCTCATTTCCTCTTCTGACTCCACGTGCAGGATGGGCCTCACACTGCAGTATGGGGTGCTATGATACGAAAGAGCAAATGGCAAGAATGACGCAACTTGGAAAGAGAAATATGAATTAGTGAATGGAAGCTGCCCTGCAGAAAAAGCGTAAACTGCACCGATTTTATTGCTATTGTATGTCCTGAGAAAAGGCGACAATGCAGCCTAGGTAGGTAAGGAATGATAGGGTACATTAATTCAACAATCTACTTCACACAGACTTCACAAACAAATTTAAATTAAATTTATTTAAATCAAAAAATGTTTTGCATCTAGGTTTGTGCTGCTTAGGTTATCCTCTGTAAACAGACAAGAGATATCATTCTTTTCATTACCTAGAAAGTAGCATTCAAGGAAATAAAGCCCTGGCTAATAGCTATGTCTTTAAAAAAAAAAAAAGGTAATATGCAAGAGAAACCTGGCTAGTCTTAAGAGTATTCAGCTGCTTCTCCAACCTATGCAGCAATTGCCTTCTCAGGCTATAAATTGTGAGAATGGGAACAACTGGAATCTGAAAGTGCTTTTATGATTACCACTTACTGTTTGTGGAGCTGGTATGTTTTCAAAAGTATCACCATTACATGGCAAACTCTGATTAAAAAGATGAAACATAAGAGTTTTATTTATAAGTAATACTAAATAATCTCTGGCTCCTTTTTATTGCACATAAAAGCTAGATTAGAATTTAGAAGTTCTATTGTTAAAGCTGCTGTTACTAGCCAGACCAAAATACTAGAAGAACGTTAACCAAATCACGTATAAGGCACTACAAGTGTGCAGAGTTCAGATCCTGTTTCTGTTTAAATGAGTAACCACTTTGGCCCTGAATTCCACAGGAAGGGCTGAACCTGGGAACTATGTAGGCAGCGACTCATCCGGCACAGGTCACCTTTCTTCTGTATAGCTCCACTCAACCTCCACCCCAACATCCTGGTTTCAGCCCTCTAATGGGCTCCAGCCACTTAGCAAAAAGGTTAGAGGATGAGGAGGGCATCGTCTCCTCGCTGTGCTGAACACCGGCGGGAGGTGGGGAAAGCCTGAGGAACGCCATCCCCAATCCACAGCGTTCCCAGAAGGTACCTCCTGCTAATCTGCTGTTGGGCTACCGGACAACCAAACGGCCTACAGAACCAGCACTCCACACCAGCTGCTAAACGTACCAACTTATTTTCCTTTGAAAATTCCTGGGGTGCTTCCGTATCGTTAATTCTTCTCTAATCTCAACCATGGTAACTGTCTCCTGCTGTATAAGCATGCCAGTGTATTTGCAACTCTTTAATAATTTAGGCACCATCTGACTGACCATATTCTAAAAAGATCATCTTCTCTGAAGGCCATCAGTGCTCCTTTCATTTTCTGCAGTTGCAATAGTTTTAGTCTTGGGCTACCATTTCTTGTACCCTCCCCTTTTTCCTAAATTCTCACTCTTATTTTCCATCCCTGCCTGCTTCCCGATGATCACATGTAATCTCCCCTCATAAACAGAAAAATATCCACAGATGCCAGTGCAGTGCCCTTCCATCTAATAGCAACTTAAGGGGTCTGAGGGCCAATATGCATACAAGCGAACTGCACAATGCTGTGCCTAGACATCCTGTGACCCGGTGGCTTCTTGCCCCCAAAGAAAGAGAGAATAAGAAAAAAATAGCGCATTTACATCACTGAATTTCAATACCTCCGAAGAGCTTCCAGTCTTTCATTAGGCCATTTTTGACAGTGAAAATAAAATGGCTGCTACTCCAAAAGGGGTGGTGGAAGTTGCCATACTCTTCTCATTCATCAGTATCATCATGAACTGAAACTTTCTTATTGCGATTATTTCTTTTCCTTAAACGAAGAGGCTGCTTTCAACATACTCTGAGCCAGGACATCAAATTTCTTCTCCCTTCCTCCCCCAGGACTGCAAAGCCCCATCCAAACCCATAGCTGAAACGTTACCAGCCCACACCAAGGCCACTATTCCGTGCGTGCTGCTACAACAACTACCAGACATCTGGTAACCAGAGTATCTTTCTGCAGTGCGTCCTGCTCAATAAGCAGCCCCAAACAGTATAAAACTGGGGCCCATGATGTGCTCCTGACACCTCAGCTTGTAGCGTTCAGTGTGGAAAGAGGTCGAATTCAGCTCCGTTTCTTCCCCATGGCTGCACCTATGGTCCTGAACAGGCACCCAGCGCCACGGTGAGCTGCAGGATGGCTGCAGCTTTGCACCAGAGACAAGGCTGGGCAGAAACTACTTGCTGCTCCCTCCCTGCTCCCCCCCTGCCCAGCACCAGCCGTTGCCAACACAGATATCTGGCTTCTGGTCCAAAATCATCCGCTGCTCTTCTGAAAGCATCCTCAAAAGCAAATGTACTCTGAGTAAATTCCTGCCTTTTATGCGTTACGTACAAATGCAGCATATTGTTACTGTTCCCCTGCACGTGTTTTGATACAGAAAAACACAGCACAAGAAAGGGATGTACAAGTCCTCCCTTTCATACCTGTAAGCCAACAGACTTCAGCTGCAGCTTTCTGACCCGGTCAAAGCAGCAGCCACAGCATGTTCCCCCTCCCCACCACGCAGAACAAGCCCAGTGCTCTCCAGAACGACAGTACCTGTGCAATTCCCAAGGCACCAAGGATTTGTCTTCTTCCTTTGTCACTGCTGGGCTGGAAGGAGACATTTCTTGTTTTCAATAGGTGGGAAACAAAACCTCCTCATTTCTTAGACCTGTATTTAGAATCTCTCTTCATTGGGCAGGACTTCTGGGGTTACACATCAGCAAGGTTGTAAACATATTTTGATCTTCCATGCCAAACTTCTTTCTGTAATGAAAGCTACACAGAAGACTTTTTATAATCTGTAGTGACATCCTGGATATTTTTTATTTATATAGTTATATATAGAAAACTATTGATACGTCTATGTAGCAACAGACACAGCTCATATTTCTAACAAATGAGACTGTTACTGGATGTATGCTATGAATTGCCTGGAGATACTACCAGAGAACCATATGTTTTATCATGCAAGTTGAAAACAAAATTGTTTTGTTCCCTTGTTGACTGCAATACACACAAGGAACTCTGTAAACTCCAAATTACAGCTGCCAAACTTTTGCACATTCCCTGGTCAATTCAACAAAAATAAAATGGATTCTTGAAATCATTATAAGCTGAAGCAACCTGGAAAATATGTGGGTGGAACCAATGGAAAGATGGAGGAAGGCAGAAAAATGCACCAGGACACATATAACAAAACCACATCTTCCTTGAAGTTTACTGCTTACATGCCTATTGAAGGAGAGGGATGCAGCAGCTGAGATGAATGATATAGTGTAAATCTGAAATCAGTTATGCTTGGTATGCTACATAATGCCAAGGTTTCAAATCTACATTAATGGCCCCCTCCTATCGGGTTTGGTGCTAGCTGTTTGAAAGCCACAGAATCGCTAGAGTCCCAAATATCAAAACACAGTCAGTCAAAACCACAAATCACAATTGCAAAGCTGTCTTAAGGAATTAAGGTGAAAGACTCAGGAGCTCAGCAAAGTTGCCAGACTATACAGCCAAAAAAGCCTCCTTGCAGCCAAAAGAGAAGAGTCTCCACTGGTTGCATCTGTGTGTCGTGGTTTCAGCCCAGCTGCCAACAAAGCACCACGCAGCCGCTCGCTCACTCCTCTCCACGTGGGATGGGGAGGAGAATTTATAACAAAAAGCTCATGGGCTGAGACAAGGACAGAGAGGGATCACTCGACGCTGATGGTCACGGGCAAAAGGCAGGCTCAACTTAAGCTAAACCAAACCACAATATCAATTTCATTTACTACCAATCAAATCAAAACAAGGATGCTGAGAAGTAAATCCAAATCTTAAAACACCACCATGCCCACCGCTCCCTTCTTCCCAGGCCCAACTTTGCTCCCAATATTCTCTTCCTCCTCCCCCGGCAGCGCAGGGGGACAGGGAATGGGGGTTGGGGTCAGTTCATCACAGGTTGTCTCTGCCACTCCTTCCTCCTCAGGGCAGGACTCCTCACTCCTCCCCTGCTCCGCTGTGGGGTCCCTCCCACGGGAGACAGTCCTCCACCAACCTCTCCTTCCCACGGGCTGCAGTTCTTCCCAAACTGCTCCAGCGTGGGTCCCTTCCCCGGGCTGC
>JANZLQ010000065.1:14182087-14240215 GCA_026212715.1 Elanus axillaris | reverse complement strand
ACACCGTTTCCAGCACAAATCCAAAACGCAGCCCCATACCAGCTACTGTGAACAAAATTAACTCCATCCCAGCCAAAACCAGCACAGCATTTACCTGAATTTATAACTCATGAAAGAAGTTACAGGAGCTTACTGAGAGGCACGGATGCACCAAAGTGGTGCAGCAGAATTTAGACATTTTAGGCATCTCCAGAAAGAGGTGTAGACTCCATTCTGCAACGCACATATCCAACGATCAGGGAAGTTACTCTGTTTTCAGTGCCAATAAACTCTCCTCTGCTGCAACCCTCTATTTGTGCAGGTGATTTTTAAATTTTTTTTTTTCTGTTGTGGACACCTGTCCACTTGGAAACCTCTAAGCCACAAAACAGCTGTCAGACGGTAGCAACTTTTGGTTACTCTGAACCAGGGCTGGATTCAACCCAACAATGACTGAGAGGTGAGAGATTTGGTATCATCTTATCAATTTTCTGAGCCATCTGGTTCCAAATGTGCAATTTAACAGTGAAACATTACCGCGAAGAATCTAACGGCATTTATGAAGTTTAAGACTAGAATTACCCTCTGCATGATAGATACAATCCTATCACAGCTTCAGCACATTATGCGTTTAAAATATAGCTACCATTCACGGTGAAGCAAAGATAGCTGTGTACCATTAAATCTAATGCAATATAAAATGATGCTCATATGGAAGTGAAATCTCATCCAACTATTTGATCTGATGTCAAAGTAACACTTTTTAATCAAGGTAAAGATATCAACACAAGATAAATAATTTAGTAAGAACATCTATACAAATCTCCATCGGAGCGCTTCACCTTTCACACGCGAAGTACAAAATATCTTCTCGTGTATTGCACTACCTGTGTGCCATGAACCGCAGCAGCGCGTGACAGTCTCCAAAAACTGAAGGAAAGAATTTAAGAGGTTGTTTCCATCAAAGTCACTGCTCTAACTGTTGCGTCCCACAAACTTCAGCTTAGTCAGAGCAACTCCTGCTAGGATATCCCTTTCAGCCTTCCTTCTTCCATCCCTCCTTATGCCCATTTTCCAGATGGAAAAATGAAGGCTGGGCACCTACCAAGACCTGAAGATCACACAAAAAAATCTCTAGCAGGGAACTAAGCTGACAGACTTCCTCCAGCTCCGGGCTTGCTTCCTTGCTGGATGACTTCTCATTCTCCTTTTATAATGCACACAGTATTTTTATGGCACATACTTCCTAATGAGTTTGGAAGGCTGGACTTCAGACTGGGTGGGCATTCCTTGCAGTCATTAGGAAGCTCTATTGAAGTTAATACACATCTAGGAAAGGGAGGACTATGCTCCAGATTAGGCTACTGAAATAGCGCTTTAATATCAGTTAAGATTTTATTTGAACTTTCAGTAAAATATTCATTCATATCCTGATCCTAATATAAAATTCTTCATTATGTAGCGGTACTGATTTTCAGACTCTCGCAGTTTTAAAGTAGGCCAAATGTTAGGTTTAAATACCCTGAAAATGTCTTTCTAGAAGATAATAATCAGTCAAATGTAAAATTGAGCTTGAAAGGTAACACATCTGTATGGATCAGTGCAATTCTGAAGACTAAATTATGTCTAATTAACTAGGCTCAGATAGTAGCTTTTTCCCCACCTCATCTCCCACTTCATTGTTAAAAGTCATAATCTATACATTAACTAGCTCTCCAGCTGACACGTGGGGGAGTGCTGCTTGCAGAAGGCTCCAAAACCGGACCTAAGCGATCAGGCTGCGCAGCTCCTCGCAGCTACGGTATGTCAAATGCTGCTCTCTGTTGCATCACATCCCCGACGCTGGCTTTCAGGGAAGGATTCAGCCTGGAAGCACCTCTGAAGTGGAACAGAAACTTTGAAGGCAGCATCAGAACAAAATCACATTCCACTCTTCACATCTGTCTGTGCACTTGGCAGATGCTGCACACCAATAATTTAAATTAAGGCATTTTTCATTCTCAGGCATTGTGATAATTCCAGGGCATTTCCTCCATCATATTTGTAACCTATTCATTATACCATTTTACCGCATAATGAAGACAAATGCCAACAGTTTAGCAACAGATTTGGATAATGACAAGACGTACAGTAACATAGAGTAATGTGACCAGGCCTGCAAGTTCTAATTGAATATTTTTCTGATCCCGCTTCCATTAATCTTTCCTCCCGTTTCATTTTTCTAGCCGGTTTACGTGTCGCCTGCCCCCTTCCCCCTTTCCTCCTCAAACCACTTGCTAAAAGCATTTTCAAGAAATAGATTCTGCCTCCCTCGCGGAGTCGGGCTTTCTCCTTATCAATACACACGGCTCACTTGCCGATGAACCACCGAGCTTCCGACGGAGGAGACGGCGCACATCCCAGGCATGGCACTTAATTGGTATGCTGGCCCACGCGGAGCTCTCTGATTGCATTCAGGAACTGGCAGGGACAGAGAGCATTTCCAAGGGAAATAATATCTAGCTGTGAATGTGGAATATGTGTGTGAGGACTGAACAGTAAACACCAGCCTTAATTTTAATATCTCGCATTATGCAAAACTTAAAAAAGATGAGTGCTCTGATATTCAAGCAGACCCCTGCGGGATAGGAATGTTATCATAAGAATATTATAGAAACCAATGTAAAATATCCAGCTGCTGTGAGAGTTTTAGGGCATCAAACGTTTTTGAATCACCATTTTCCTTCCACAAATGAAAGTATTTACCTATTAAGAGCAGCAAAACTGTATTATTTCGCTGGGCTATACGACCCCAAGCAACATTGCCTTTCAGTTTAGGCTTTGATAGGTTAGCGCTTAACGTCCCAAACAGCCCTTAAAACCTCCAAGGTGAAAATGTAAAACCATAATCCAGCCCTAAATGGTCATTTAAAAAATGATCATCCCAAAGCTCAGGAGTGCCTTTATCTGTTTATGAGGCATTCCAGTGAAAATAGTTACACTAGGAATGTGGGGAGGATGATACCTATTTAATTTTATGGTGTTTTTCTCTCTCTCTCTGTGATAAAAGGTGGCTGGGACTGAAGCAAGAGCCAAATCCTGTTTGCCGTAGTCACAGAACTAGTCACACTGACTACAGCAGGACTGTTTGTGGAAGGGATTTGGCCTGAACTCTTACTGTGTCAATTATCTTTCTTTATAAGCAGGTTTCTCTGTTCGTCCTGCGCTCTGGCCAAACTCTTACTCATATGCTTCCAGATGAAATGTGTGACAGACGACAGCAAATATGTGAAAGCAGCGAAAAAAGAAACATCGTTCAGATCCGTGCATTCAGATTAAGAACAAAAAAGCCCAAACCCTGACAAAACAAAACACCTTGCAATTTTAGGGAATTGGTCAAGGAAGATTTACGCAGAACTGTTCAGACAATACCTGTATTGTTCATCCTTTAGGACTTACATCTGCTTCCCCGGAAGCGAGAAGGTAGGAAAGAATTTGTGATATTTGGAGGCAATTCGTGTGCAAATCTTGACCTTCATAAAGATGTCCAAATGTTGGCAGGTTGATTTTGTTTTTAAAGTAACGTGCGACATAAAGAGAACGAAGTGCCTATCTGGCTGGGCAGTCATCTAAGCGAGGGCGAGAAGCAAGCCCAGCCTGCCAGCACTCTACAGCTCCTTGTTTGAACCCTGCCTGACACGCAGCCCGAGAAGCTCACGCTGAGAGCTTTTCACACCTCAGAGAGAAATCTCAGCAGTCTTGGTCAGATCCTGGGTCAGACACCTCCAGAAGCTCACCGGGAGCGTGGTGCTGAGAGACGGTCACTGCCCCGGTTTTGCTGGAACCGCTGCTGCTATCGAGAAGAACCTTTGCCATTTCAGACACGCATCCCCACGTACTCAGCCTGATTCCAGCTTCACTTGCCGGCTTCTTGCAGGGTTGCTTCTGAAAATAATTAAAAAAAAAAAAAAAAAAAATCAGTTCTCCGATGCTCTCCCTTCAGGGTTCTCCGCTTCAGGGTGAGGAAGAGGAGCTGGCTTTTCCTGGCCAACTTCCCAGGCTCCTCTTGAACTCTCTGCTTTTGAGGGATGAGGAGAGGGTTGTTCCGTAAACTCTTTTTTTTTTCTTCTGTGGGTGGCAGAAGAAACGTCAGCAACTTGGGCAGACCAGCTCCTTATAGAGCCCGAGCCCTGCGAGAGGAGGGCATCTTTGCATTACCTTTCTCTGGGATATGCCTCGGCAAAGAGGAGGAAAAATTTCTCAGCGTGAGCCCAGACCTTCATCCCGAGAGACTGAAGAGCGTGACACGACACCGCATCCTCTTCTGAGGGCTTGGAAGAAATGCAAAGACGGCTCAGGAAACTAGCAGACCTAGTGAACAGCCAAGTTTGCTCTGCTTATAATCAGAAGTCTTGATACCCCCCGAAAAGAAAAAAATTCTAGACAGAAAACCTCGCTTTATTATTTCCAGTGCATAATTATAATTTTGTAAACACCTGTAACTACTGACTCTTCCAGAAGAGCTGTGGATCGTGTCTTTATTTGGGACCAAGTCCCGGTCATCCTCAGACCTTGCAGATCCCTTCCTTCTTGCAGAACAATAACGAGGAAAGGTGCAAAACTTAAATGGTATTTTAGCACTGGAGATAATAGCAGCAAATTCCCAGCAATGGCATAAACCTTCAGTTTCTCATATTTAATCATTCAGTTTTCTTCAGCGCTGTGCGTTAATGGATATCAGGGACAAAAGATTCGATAAACAGTTCTGCACCCTTCGTGCCTTATTCTGGGCGTGAGCGTACGCTGCGGCAATTTGAGATGTCAAGTCTAGCTGTCAAGGCAAAAAGGAACAGAGATAAATGGTCACCCTGTTGCACAGCCGTGCTTACTGCAAACTAAGCACAAACACGGTATTTAGAGCCCTAACATCTGAATAGGTTACACCATAATACCGCCGAATGAAAGGAAGTTTCCGTAATTAGAGGGTAAAGAAGTTGACAGAATTTCTTAGCCTACTTGTAGAACGCTTTTCTAAAAGACAAAATTTGAGGGAGACTGCGTTTGCCTCGGCAAGGTATGCTGCGCAGCGAACTGCCTGATGCTTCCCCAGTATGTTTTGTCAATTTGATCACCAGGAGTAAATTGGGTGAACTTTTGAATTTCAATGCATGAGTCTCCTCATGCGTCAAGATGAGATAATTCTGCGACTTGGATGATTGCTTCTGAAGGCAAAAGGCCAAAGTTTTCTCCTTGAACTTTACATATTAATTGATCAAGTCAATGCATTTTACATAGTTTAAGGTACTTCCCTGCTTTGCCTAGCCACGTCAAGGGAATATAGTGGTAAAAAGCCGTTTTCTTTCTGCTTGCAGAACATATTAGCATTTGAGGGAGAAACATCTATAAAAGACCTTATAAAAGTCTTCAGAAAATCCATTAATCCCAGGCATTTTGTCCATAGTTCCTTGCAGTGCTACTGGAGCGTCTAGGTTATTGACCTATAATCCATTAATAGGATTTTTAAGAGTTCTGTTATGGTTACTCTTCAGGAGATGAGTGAACAGATGGATAGGATGGTCACCCCCTTGCTATAACCTTTGCCTAAGCAAGCTGATTAATGCAGTCTTTCTAGTTGATAAGGCATCAAGTGTGGCTTTGTCTACAGATAATTAACTAAGATACAAGGCAGAGGAGTCAGAGGAGGTGAACGGCAAAGTGAACTCTCTGGGCTAAACCCAACAGATTGGCGACTAGAAGCAGAGGTGAGGTAAACGATGCTGTGAAGTACACGTCAGTGACCACCCTTGTGCTAGCACAAGCGTTCGTGAGCAGAGGCAAGACAAAACCTGCCGACGGCCTGCAAACCCCCGCAGACGTGGTGCCCTCCCTTCCCGTTTGCTTTTGTCCGGCTGTTTGGAGCGTTTCCGTGGGCCCGCGCCGGAGCGGAGGCTAGCAGCTGCCTGCCTTGCCTCATTAGACGGGAGCGGTAGGGGTTGCAGCCATCTACCACGCTTAAGACATTCAGAAGCTCCTAGACACATAATTGACTCTTAGCTCCTTTCAACCCCAAAGCAAGCTAACTACAGTCAACAATGGTGAATAAAGAAAGAATTCAGGCCTGGTAAATAACCTGCAGTAGAACAGCTGCAATGGGAAAGGAAGCAGCCAAGTGAATTAAGCCTCCCGTGTTCCTTGCTTAGCCTTGCTTTTCTCTCCTTGACCTACAGCTGAATACAGCCTTTTACCACGGCTCCTGACGGCTTGCAGCTGCGCGGCTCCCAGCCTGCCAGGAGCCTCTTAACCCTCCTCCGGTCAGGAGTAGGGGATTTGCACCACCGAGGAGGATACACCACGGAGCTGCCCCTTTACCTGCTCCTCTAAAGCCCCATCTGCCTGCCTTGGCATCCTCCCAGCTCACCTCGGAGACCGCGCCAGCACACGCCACTGACCGCGTGCTCGTAAAGCGCTAATCCTCATCAAGGACTTCTGGAGGGAGCCTCAGCCAGCACTTTTCGGCAAGGGGGTTGGCGCAGCGGTAGGTGAGCTGGTTCGCTGCCTCACCTTGCCGTGGGGAGCAGAAGGAACCGACAATCCCTGCCTTGGCGGAAAACTGGAGGACAAACTTTTTCACATCTTCAGTTTTAGACTAACACTTTCACACGTTGCGCCTTACAAGGAGCCGTGCACAGGTTTTTCATTCTGTTTCTGAATGGAAAAAAAAAAAAAAAAAAATTCACTGCGCCAGAACCCCAGCTGGTTTTTAAGAACCCAGGCTGAAATTTTATCAGCACTGAAATAGGAGGCTGTGCAAAAGCTTTGGACCACAGACCCTGGAGATTTTCATGCATAAACCCCAAATCCTGATTTACAAACTGTTGATCCAGCTGTGAAATAGTACTATAGCTACCCAAACATTTGCTTTGGGATTGCAGAATTTTGCCTCGGGCGACTCCCAGCACTACCTCAGCGCTGCTAAGACAGTGCAGCTCTAACCCGACCTCACGCCCGTGCCTCCTCAGAGGGCACAGAGACGCAGCCCCCCCTTCTCACGGGCTAATTGCCAAATTGAAGGCTCTTCTGGGGTGCTACCATGCTGAAGCTGACTCGCTGAAAACAACACATTACGGTTCACAGTTTCTGTCCCGAGATCTATTTAATGTATTTTATTCTCTTCCTATTTAAGCCCACAGCAGAGACCAAAGACCAAGCAGATGCTCTGAGCCGCTGGTCAAATTGACACGCGATCCCTCCTTCCATGAGGAGCCATGGCTGACCCTCTGTAATAACCTGCATTTTTTAGAGCATTTTCTTAAAAGCCAGAAGATTCAACTTTAGTGCCATGCAGGCAGAGAAGAAACTGAACTCAGGTCTACCGTGTCCTAGCTGAGCACTCTGAACATCAAACGTATAAAAAGTAATGTATAAAAAGGCGGTAGTGACACCGGTACACGCACAATCTTTTACAGTTAGTTATAGATAGGAACGGAATCCTATCTTAGCCACAGTTTAAAATTCTATAGATCTACCTACAGACTTATACTCAGGACAGTACGTAGAACACATTTCTGGAGAGAAAATATCAAAGAACATGGACAGTTAAGCAGTTTTGACCAGTCAGTTACGAACGTTTAACGCATTCCTGTCTAGCAAGGGTGTGCTCGCTCTCCTTACTCAAATGAGTGGTGCCACCAAAGAGGTTATTCACGGGAGCACAACAGCATGATTTAGCCCCGTCTGATTTCTAAAACTCATAGCAATCACGATACCAGCCTGAAAATCAGGGCTGACTTGGATATTTATTAGCACAATTATGCCTGCAACCCGTCGTAGACTGAACGCAATTTTGGCAGTAATTTTCAAATCATTAGCACGCTGTTTTAGTAACATCTTATCTCAGCTATTAGACAGGCTGTCCTTAAATTGAAGTCATTAGCAAGCACTCCATTACTGTATTGTTTTGCAGTATACATTTAGTATATTGGATTATTTTGTAAATAGCCTCTGCATATGAAACAAATCAACATGTATCTACAAAACATAAGTATAAAGCTTAACTAATCTACTTCATTTTGCATTATATAGAAAATATTTTCAACTTTTATACGAAGTAGCTTCTAAATAATAGAATTTACTGTACATGATTAATTATAGCAATGATGGGCGTCTACCTGTGCTAAAATATGACAGTTTAATCTTCTAAATCACATCAGGAACGAAACAATTCTGAAGCCAAGATATCCCGTTACGGGTTCTAAGTACAGCTCATAAATTACCGTGGCTTTTAAATCTCATCTATATTTCTGCAGCGGAGGGGCAAACCGACACCATGTTCAAGCCTGTAGGCTTCTTCAGAAAAATCCTGGACATTAAAATATTTTTCAGGTATTTTCACAAGAACAATGCCATATGGCTAACTTCCTCTGGAAGAACAACTTCAATTGTCAGATATTTCCTAGGGCAGCTAATTTTTATCTTTGAGGATTCTTTACAGAAAGCCGACACAGTGCTTTCATCCCACCCGCTTCTTGTCCCTCTCAGAAGGCTCAGTCCCTGCATCGCGGCTGGGAACTCCCCAATGACTTCAAATTTTTCCCCACTGGAAACTACAAAATCCCCAAACATGCCCGTATCTCTCTCTACCTCTTTCCCAACCCAATAGATGGAGAAAGTATGAGTGTTTTTGGAGAAGGCAAGGAAGCAGAGCTGGTTAGGAGCACAGTACCCGACTTCTGGGGTTATTCTGTTCATGAGTCACCGGAGTACCTCCACGGAGAGAGGTACCAACATGAAACCATCTTGTCACCAGTAAGCTGGGGAAGAGAACGATCCACATATACGCGGGAAGAGCTTTATTTCCTCCTCCCCAGGCTCTGCCACACAACATGTAAACCAGTCCTGTATCACAGCACTGCCCAAGGGCAGGACTGAGAGCAAGAGGCCACTTCTCCTCTGGCTCCCGTTTGGCACTACCTTCAAAACCGCATTAGCCTTTCGTCTTTGAGATCAGCGCCTGGGTACCAGGCAGGTTTGTAACGCGTCCCCAGACGACGTTCACGGGTCTGGAGGCAAGATGCCACGCCACGCTGCGCCTGGGACGGATGCTGATGCAGCTTAAGCCTCCTGAGCACCACCCTAAACCAGGCCTGGTTTTGGAGCCTGAGGCAACCTAAAGAGCCAAAAGGGCTTAAAGTGTGATGGGTTCTGGAGCTCTGCCTGAGTTTGCTGCTCTGCCCAGCGTAGTTCCTCCTGCAGGCTCCCTCCTCCTGACCGAGGTCTCGAGGAGGATCCATTGATGGCAGCTTTGCTGCACTGCCCACAGGGAATCTTTGCAGAGAAACCCCTGGAAGATAAACTCAGGTCTTTAGTTCCTGCCTTTTTACTAGCATAAAAAAGTTTATATAAGGAGCCAAGGTCTCCTCTTGCCTCTAAAGTGTCCTGAACTGTGAGTTTCTCTCTGGACTGCTGCTGCCTATCGCTGCCCTGATCCACACCAGAGGAGCCCACGCTGTCTGCAACCGCAGGTCGCTCTGCAGCCAAGCTCAGGGGAAACCTGTCCCTGTGCAAGGCCACGCGTGTCTCCGGACACGTTCTCCGAAGCAGTGCCTACAGGCCAGTTTGCTGATCAGCTGGGAACCAGGGAAGGATGCAGAGAAGACTGTTGCTCAGCGAGTGCAGGACAAAAGAAATAAGCGTGGAAATTCGGTGCTTTGATTTGGAAAGGGGAGCTCGAACCTGCTACACTAGCACCTAGGTTCTACCTCTAGTTTTATCAGAATAGTGCTGAATAATGCCTGGATTAATTTAATCGGATAGCACAAAGCCGAGCAGCATCATAAGGTGGATGAGATGCAAAGAAGGAACATCGGACCGTGGGACGACGGTAATAAAGACCTGGGATTTCTCAGCAACTTGCAGGCAAAGGAGGAGCAAAGCGATGAGAAGCTGCATCCCTGTGTGTGTATTTCTTCCGCTTTTCTGCTCCTTTTCGGCAAGGTGGGTGGTACGGGAGCGAGTGCAGCACAGGTGAGTTTGCCAGGGTGTCCGCGCTGCTGTCTTCCGTTGCAAATCTCTGCCCCTGCACTGCTCCCGTGAGAAAGACTGATTTAAAGACAAGGCTGGACAAGGTCGTGTAGCTATGGCAAAGCTACTTTGCTGTCATTATACTTTTCCTAGGACCTAACCGCCCTGTTCACCAAACCAGCCACACTACCCCGTGGTGTGTGTGTGGGGGGGGAAGGTCTTAGGAAAAGAAACAGCGACTGAAGTTCCAGCACGGATAGCAGAAGAGCAAAAATGATGGACAAGTTCAATAATAACATTTACAGAAGGTGTTAACCCACTGAGCCACTGGCTTTTTTCTCTGCTCCAACTATAAAAATATAAGACCAGTGGGAAAAATAGCATTCACTGTACAAATATTTGGATATAAAGGAGGCCAAAAAAAATAGTTTGTCATAGCAGAAATTCTTATCAGGATGATGCAAAGGAAGCGCTCTGTAAGAGCTTGTTTTATAGCTCTTGGAGCCCTAAGAGCACTACTGTGCCTCATGCAATGCAGACAAGGAATGACTTTGCAGCTGCCTATCAGAAGAACAACTTCCTATCACTTTGATCCCTTTTCAAAATATTTTAATGCACGTGTCATGCTCAGTAAGATGCTTGGCTGGAAGCTGTGGTTGGATATAAATTTTCACAATATGAATCAAATGAAGTTTCTGTGTACTAAAAGCTGAAATGGTCCTCAGATGTCATACATCTAGTTCCAGTTTTCTTCTCCAAGTTCAGAAGAACTAATGGCTTTGTGGGTAAATTGGCCAACAAGCAACTCCTCTCCTGAGTTTTCAGTAAAAAAGTCTTTTTCTGTTTAGCAGACTGCCTGAAAGTAATTTGCTAAACACTAGAGAAAAAGGTACTTTTTTTTCCCCAAAAAATGTTTTTTAAAGAAATCTAATTTTGCTTCCTGAGAGGCTTTCAACGAAAATAACATTTTCCAAAACAAAATTCTCTGTAGAGTTTTCATTTGGCCTGCATTACTATTGCCGAAGAGGTTCATGAGAAAATAGCACAGTGCAGTAATGCAATATACTATTAAGTTAGGTGCCCAAACGCATAATCCTGCATTGCTGCAAACATGGATATCCTCCTAGAAGACGTCGCTTCTTTTTGCATTCCAAGTTACTTTTAAGTTGTTTTTTTTTTTCTCTGTACTTGTATACATCAGCTCTTGAACTAGTTTCACCTTTCATGTTGTCATCTGCTGTGGCATAAGTTCATGGCAATCCTTATTCCTTATTTATTCCTTATTTCAATGCTCTATACCCAATTCCCCCCGCCGAGGGCAACCTCATGAACTCTCCACAGCAGCAGGGAAAATCAGCAAGTCAACCACAGGCAAAGGGAGTCTAGGAGCAGGTTATCCTGGGGACAACCCCTGCTGCTCGCTCCAGTGCTGGCAGCTCTCAGCGTATTCCCACGAGCAAGATCTTGTACTGAGAGAAACACATTACAAATGGTATTTTACTTCTTTCTTCATTCAGTTTTGGGCAGATCCTTTCTCAAACCAACAGAAAGTTGATGGATTTGATTCAGGAATCCACACTCTGCTGATTAATACCACATTTCTACCCTCTTTCAGGTGCTGTAGCCAATGGATTTATGTCACAGTTTCCATCCCTTTGGGTATTTCCTGCTTTTCTGTAGCTGTTCCCGCCTGGGATAAGTTTGAGAGCTCAATATTGTTATTTCCCATTGTCGTGGTGTCAGCTCTATCCCTGAAACCAGGACACACGTGCTACAGTGTCTGAACTTTTATGCTTGGCTAGAAAGGCTCCCTTGATTCATTGCCCTGAAGATAAAGTACCAGCTATTAAAGTTTTTTTCCTAGCTTAATGAGATATACATCTCTTTAGTGTATTAGATGCAGTAATATCATGATAAATATCCACACGCCTGAGATAATCCTGAATGAACCATCACATATAAATGTACTAAGCTTTTCTGATAACGTAAGTATTCATTCCCACTTTAGCACATTTTTAATGCCACTGAATGGTGATCTAGATATTTACTGAATCAATTCCATTTTATATATTCCTCATGCTGCTGCTTCATGGGACTTCATTTTTCTTGCTGCACCTTTTGGGACATCTTCTAATGTCACTATCTCCTCTGCGCTATCTGGAGTCTCCCCATCTTTGCTGCACTATGCTGAATATTGTTTATAATTGTGTAAAGAGCAAAAGGCACGTTAGAATTTTTAGAAGTTATAAAATATACATCGCTTTTCAGAACTGCGTATTTTTGTCCAGAGGAGCTGGAATTTCCACCAAAGTGAAACCCGAGACCAGACAATCCCATGCTATGATAATGCGATAGGGAAAAGGCAGGTTTTCTCTAGTGGGATGAATGCCTGTGGACATCAGTGTCTTCTGGCCAGCTACATGATAGGCCTAACTATAGTGAATGCGAAGAAGAATTGGTGTGTAAAAGAAAGAAGATGCCTCGTCAACTCAAATGCACCTACAAATTTAAGGTCAGGTGGGGATATAGGGTAACCTAAACTATTAAATCAACTAAGAGCCACCTATAGCTTGGTCTAAAAAGAGATCAGGGGGATTTGCAGATACGACAGGACGGAGGTGGCAATCTCATCAGCTGAGCTTCTGGTGTGCATTACGGCAGCTTCAGCATCTGTTATTAAGAAATCATCGCGCTTTTCCCTTCCTCTGCCTCCATTCAGACTTACTTACACAGTTCACGTGCGTGGAATACGCCATGGCAGGACACACCACTGTTGAGAAATAACTCCTCAGGAGAAATGTCTGAATCACAGGTTGCACAGATGATGAATAGGAACCTTCATTGTCTTGGCATCCTTCAGTTGCACGTTTACATGGAATAGAACCACAGCGGAGAGTATTAATTTGCACTTGCTTCAAGACTTATCTCCCCTGCCCTGTAACAACTCACCAGCAAGCCCACGGCAAGGTCTTGGCGGTGTTCACCCGCTCCCAGCCGCACAGAAAAGATCCGGGAGTCCCGAGGTCTCGGGATGCCACGGGGCTCCCAGCTGCCCGGCACGAAGCCGATACTCAACTACGGCATCAAAAGAAGGACCGTAAGAGCTCCAGCACACCCGAGCTCCCCCGAGATGACAAACCTAACTGTGCCAACTCTAGCAAGAGCGAGAGACTGAACTGTTATCTCGTCGTCTCAAAGACTGGTAGGTGTGAGAGACTGGACCGTCATCTCAAGCCATTCACCTCAAGGTTGTTAGGTGTGAGAACTGTGAACTATTTATCTCAAGCCATTTGTCACTGGGATGGCCTATTTAAGCAGGACGCTTCTCCGTCCATAAGGATGATTATCAGGCCATTAAGGCATCTAGGGGAGGAAACTGGGTTGGCACGGGGGAACGTGGAGGCTGCCTTTCTCATGGGAACTGTCGTCTTTGGGATAAGGTACTGGCTTCTGGTGTTGATCACGCGAACGTCGTGTGATAGATGGCACCTGCAGTGCATGAAGAGTACATGAACCGTACGTATGTGCATGCGTCATCAAACTATGTCCTATAAAGCCGTGGAGACAAGCCGTGGTGGGCTCCCACCACCGAAGAACTGAAGACAGGACCAACGGGATGCCGCTGGATCCATGGGGGTGATGACCACCCTTGCAACTCTACCCTGACTGCTTGCTTGATTTTTGCCTTTTCTTCCATTCTATCCTATCACTACTCTTTTCTACTTTTGATAATAAAAGCTCTTTTGGGGTATATGGCATTTGACCTTGTCTGTGTCTGAATCTCACTCTTGAGATCGTATCGAAACCTTCCCCGACATTGGATCGGGACAGCAAGCCATCAGGAATGAGTCTGGTTTTCAGGAAATTCTGCCTTTCATTAATCAAAGATTTGTCAAAAAAAACCCCAAACCAAACCAAAACCCCCAAAACCCACACCCAAAAACCAAACCACTAAAAAAACCTCAAAGAAACCAAAAAGCAAAACCACCACCAAACCTCTTCATTCCAACAGATTGATGGTTTTCTCAGACAGCAGTAGTTCCAATGTCACAGGGGACAATATTCTCACGCCTAGCCCAGATCAGATGCATGATAGTACTCTCAGTGAACAAGTGCTGCTGTATTCTGCATTTGCAAAATCATCACTGAGGTATCAATGGAAAAGATACTACCAGACACTAAAGCAGTGCTACATATTAACACTATTGACCTACAAAATTGAGAGATCTGTTATCTTTGGTAGGTAGCTATGGCCAGGAGAAGCTGAAGAATAGCTACTTGCAGGAATTGTCACAAGGGAAGATAGGATCAAATGGCGTGAGATGCTTTCATACCAGGATTACTGTCTCCTGACGAGTGCTCTGCAAAGACACTTGGCATCTACCTTGAGTCCAGGTAGAGGCTCGTTGACAACAGAACTGAAGCGGCCACAACACTACAACAAAAAAAAAAAACAAAAAAAAACAGAAAAAAAACCCCACTATAACCGCCATGGAGGTTGTTTTGGGGGTTTTATTTTTAAATCTTTAAATGCCAATATTGCATGTTGGCTTGATGTTTGAATGTCTCTGCAGGTGCTGTTCTAAAAAAGCAGTGTCCCTGGAGAATTAATAACATATGATCACTAAAATAACTTTTTGCAAGTCCCTTGAGTGTCTGTAATTAACATGTTAAGCCGCACTTAAAGAGAGTAAAGTATCATTATACGTATAATAAATCATTTCAAATTACTGAATTATTTGTCTGTACAATTAGCCAGGTAATTATCTAAACTTTACTAATAAAAGGTTTCATTAACTACCACTTAATCTGGATAGAACTAGCCCATCGAGTCTTTACACTCAAATACATCCACAACGCAAAATACAACGCAAACGCTATAGCCATTTTAACATAAAACCTGAATTATATGCTGAGCTCAGTTCGTTCTGAAGCTGTATTTTTGTTACGAAGGGTGAATTTCCACACTGAGCTAACGAGGGACTGCCCCGTGACGCGCAGGGGAGGGACTGAGATTTTTCCCAAAGCGTAACCAGCCGAGGTGAATCTTCGGCCTAAGATACAGGGTTGCAATTGAAGAAAATGAGCCTGTCGCACGTTCAGGCAACATTTCCTACCAGCCTGGCTGTATCGCTGCCTTTCTTCAGCAGCTTTACGGCCTGCTGTAGGCTATTTGCATGGCGGTAGGCAGCGTTACGCTAACCGAGAGACGAGAGACTGTAAGTGGGAACTAAAACTGACAACGAGGTGCGTTGCCCAAAGGGCTGGGACCGGCGCTTAAGCGAGGGCTTTCTAAAGAGCGCGGGTAGCCCATCATACACAGCCACCGCTCGAGGGCAATGAAACCTGAGGGTCTTGCTCCTTCTAGAGCTGAGGCAGGTCAGAGGCAGACACGGGACCCAAAAGGGACGACTTCAGCACCAGGGCCATGGCTGCACTGGCCTTAGACTCCACACGACTGCTCTGTGATCTCATTGAGGTAGGAAGTAAAACCTTGGCGGGTTTTGGTTTCTTTCCTTTTAAATCAAGTCAGTAATGACTTTGCCGCCGCACGTGCAGGATTCACGCAAGCGCTTGATACTCCGCTGCGGCCCCAGCTTCAGCCCCATTTTCCAGCTGCCAGACGTCACCGAGCCGCAGTGACCGCTGCCAGCCCCCAGCAGACACAGACTGGAATTCTGAAGGTGGGATGGGTTTTAAGCGCAAAGTCCTATTTCCTCCCATTTGCAGCAGGCTAAAAGCACGCACACAGACAGCTAGAACGCTACCAAGGTCCCCTCTGCAGCTACCTCAGCCACAATGCAAGCACACGTCTAAACCCAACCATCAGAGCGCGTGAGGCGATACGCGACGTTTTATCCGCAGACTCCCTTGCCATTTATAAGTTGCACAAGCACGTTTGTTTTTTTTTTTCCCCCCCGCAAAAACTCACTTCTGTTTCCATGGCTTGCCAAGAATTAGACGCAGAAATACCTTTGTGATTCTGGCCCTGAGAGCCTACCAATTCCTAAAGTTCGTGCAGTAACTCTTCCCTTCTGAGATGTTCCAGCCCCAGCTGCGCAACTGGTAAGTGTACTCGAGACATCCCAAACCCTTCCGACTTCGCAAAACACCCCATCCCAGAGGCGACACTGGCGGTGTTCCTGTTGTCTTATCCAGCTGATGAGTTATCCGGATGCTCGAGACTTTGCCGAAGGTCTCTTGAACTCACATCAGATATCCGAGGTGGGATATCTGGAGTGGGAGTTCCTCAGGCTTTCCAAGTGAAGTTGTTCCACTTTAGGTGAAACACTACCTGTTCTTTTAGCCATGGAGAGGGCCAGGATCCGAGTGTCGGTTTCCACTGGGTTTGCTATGCAGACTGGGACATAGGATTAATGCGTAACAAGACTTTGTCAAACTGCATGTAAAAGATTGCATCTCTCTTCTTTTGAGATTTGTACATTCTTACGTTCCTGAACGCCGAATTGGGCACCTTTGCTTTCTTCTTTCATTTTGCGTATGTTATTTCCTAAGTTTTTAAACCACAAATTCCATCATATGAACCAAACGTAGTTCATTAATAGTGTTGGAAAGGTTTTATTCAGTGCATAGATGCTCACCTCAAAGTAGCACGGTGATGCTGAAAACATTTTTTCTAAGTAAGTGGACTGGGATTTTGGTTCAGATTTTTTTTTTATTTTTTTTTTTTTTTTTTTTTTGTAATCTGCCTGAAGAAAACTCCAGGCATAGAAAATTTCAGCCTGAACAAGGTATTGGCAACTGAAAGCAACATATTGTAACATAAAGCACTGCACAACTTTGACTTCAAGAATCACTACTTCAGATGAATAAAATTATAATCGTATGTAGACTTACGCAGTGTTTTTCATCCTCAGAGTTCAAACTGCCTTATATTAGAGGACTATCAGAAACACTGGCTTTACCTCAGCCAGCCAAATTGTCCGAGTCAGAACAGACTTGGCTACCGTACAACTTCCAATTCAAGCTACAGCCTCGGAAAAAGCTTGCCAACTACTGGGCTCCTGCTCCCACTCTCAGGAAGGGAAGCGTGACGGGTAAGGGCATCATCTCAGAACCAGTCATAGAGACTGGAAACAAACTTAGATTCTTAAGACACAGGAGCAGAACTTCATACCTTGGACACGCATCTGGAGGCTGAGCAGGACGCTGGCATTTCTTCTTCCCTCGGAAGGGGAAAATGAAAGAATCACATCCTCACCTTTGTAAGGTTTGGACCCCCAGTTTTCCCAAATCTTTCTCCGTCTCGAAAAGCACAAGAGATGGAGCATAGCAAGTGGTGGTTTGCGAGGGGAGTTTTATTTTAAGAACAGCAAGCAGTTGGTATAGCCCTAACCTTTCAGGAACCCACCGTGGCTCAGAAAGCATGTCTGGAGCTGACAGAAGCCCACGTAAATATTTTGCTGGATATCAGAGGCAGCCTGGAGAGCAATGCTCCGCTACCGAGGCAGGCACATGGAAGGGATTTGGGGGGACAGAAATCTTGCCACGGCGATGGAATTGTTGCAGCCGTGTCCTCACGCTCGTGTGGCCCCAGACTGTGAGGGCGGACACGCAGGCCCCTCTGAGGGCAACTGCCACAGCAATTCGTATTTATATATTAGAAAAGACACAGGCTTGAAATCAGGAGTCCCCTGCCCAGCACTGCCAAGGATTTCTGCCGTTAAAATGCGTGAGTAGAAGGCACTGAAGGTCTCGCTTCATCTACGTACTTGCTCCACCAAAGTCGTGTTGAGAAACAGCGTGGCACAGAACCGCCTGTAACGCTCTGGGTACCCTCGCGAGCTGCTTTTCCAATAGCGGGGACGCCGCCGTTATGTTGAAAGTAGGACTGTTTTGTCCGGCTACTGCTCATCAACGGTACTACGAGCAGTTAGGCAACGCACTTGCTGACTGGCGTCAAGCTGATGATGGCAAATGACCTCCAACCCACGCGGCTACCCCCGAGCTGTCCCCCCAGATCGCTGCGTGACGGCCTCTCCTTCCACCCAGGGCAGCAGAAAAACTGAGCATTGTCACAAGCTGAACAAAGACACCCACCGCTTTGCTCAGCTTCCCGCGCTCCAGAAAATGCCAGTGGCGTAAGGGTTAAGAGCCTCCCCGACAGCGAACGAGCCATGCTGAATTCTTCAGTCACACTGTTGTGAGGTATATAAGAGTGTTTTTCAAGATTACATATCTCCATAGGTTGTACTGTTATTGTAAGGAACTGCATTTACACAGTGGGGGAATTTAAGTTGGGAATGTGACACTGTTAGTATAAATGTGAACTGGAACAAAAATTACCCAGGAAAGAAGCACCTTAAACCTTTCATTTCAAAGAATCTGTGCTAAGCCTGAAGAGAGCAAATAATGAGCAATGAAAGGAGTCTTTGTTATGCCGTGATTTCAAAGCTCTGCCAAAATGTCAAATAATCCATTTAATCAATCAGAAAATTAAAGAATGTGGTAAATTCCCAAGGTAGTTCGAGGTTTTAGCTGTGCCAAGTAATTCAGCTACTGCATAAAGCTTATGTCACAATAACAATTACTTAATAAGTCATTTTTGTCTAACCGTGTTGATGTAAAAATACAATTTAGTTTTCAAATTATTTGCAGCTGTGCTCTTATTGGGATACAGCATGCAATACCTCAGGAGATGTTTACAGTTGTTGCTTCAAGTACTGCTTTAATTTAATTTTTATCACACTATCTCCTTCAAAAAGTTCCTATTATCTCAACACACTAAGAAACTCATTTCTTAAAATGGGCGTTCAAGAGAGCACGTGAGAAACGGAAGACGCTATCTGTGGATACACATACAAGACTCATTACCTGCCTCTGACACCAATAGGAAAACTTCTACCATTGCAAATACAGATTCTTTATGATGTTTACATTTCAAATTTGGTGATTTATTTCAGGCCAGAGTTTAACACTCTTGAGAATCCTGCATTATCGTGACTTAAATTCTGGAAATGTAAAACAGGCTACACTGAACTTTGTTACATTATAGACTATTTATTTTCTATCCCTCCCAAAGGACAAATTTGACAGATTGGTTACAAATGTAGATTTTTGCTGCTAACAGGCCTAATAAAATTACAGATCCATTTTGTTAATGGGAAATTAAATAGAAACGTTTTATTAAAGTAAAAAGTTCAATGAGTATTTAGATGTAACATGTTAGTTCAGAAAACCTGAGAACACTAACCCTGTCTGCCAAAATTATTCACTACTGTTCAATAAAAATTATGACGTTCAGCTTAAATTTTAATAAGACCTCATTGTAAATCAAGCTATTTTAGATTTGGGTTTATTATCTACACATTTGCATACAGATTTCCTGGAATTTCTTCTGAACTTTACCTCGTGTCAGTGGCAAGAGACGCATCCTATGCCTGCCTGCAACAACATGGACAATATCTGGTTTTCTGCCTTATCTTTTAAAAATAGAAATGCTGACACGGAAGAATCATAAACTCTCTCGAATATATACCTACACTTCAGTTTTTAAAGCAAAGAAGCATTCAGCACGGCAAACAAAGCCTGACCTGCGCTCCTGACGGCAGGTGGTGAGTGTCTTTGTGATCCTGGAGCCTATTAGCATGATCTCCTTCAGCGGGCGGATGAATAGGGACCTTCCTTTCAGAAGCCACAGCGAGTTGCACAAAAGCTTCTGTGCAGAGGAGGGCTGGAATGAATCCAGAGTCACGCAGCTCTCACTAACCCACTGATCCTTTCTTTGGCTCCCCATCTCCACGGCCTTCCTACCTCTCCCTGTCCCCCTGCGTCTGCTTTCCTGGTCTACTCTCATTTCCTATGGACAAAGACGACGGTCAAGACAGTCAAGTATCCTACAGAAATGTATGGAAATGGGCCACAGGTGGAGAGCTCCTCGGTGTGACTAGGGCTTGCACCCACAGAAAATTCTGCAGAAAATTCAAGAACTTTGGTCAAAGGTTAAGCACCAAATTTGTACCGACTCCGAGTGCTGCTGGTCTCCGGATTTTGTCAGACCAGGGCATCTCCTCACACCTCCCCTTCCAACGTCACTCAGACGCACAAGTGCTTCCAGGCCTGAAGAACCAAGGAGACACTCTCCTCGTATTTTCTTGTGGGGGTAGGAAAAACTAACCTAGAGAGCAGGAAGCATAAGAGAAATAACAATAAAAAATCCTATTTGTCCCAAATAGGTTTATGAGAGGATGACTGTTTTTCTCTGTAATGATTCTTGGAGTTCCTAACTTGCTGAGGTTCCAAAAGTAACCAGGTAAACTCACTCAAAATGCCATTTCAGGTTGACCTATTCTATTGAAAACTTGGGTCCAGCCAAAGCGTTTGATTTCAAAGTTGAAAAAAAAAAATCCTCTCAAAAAGTTCAGCCGCCCAAGCAAATAATTAGGAACAAGGACCCCAAGTCCTACCCAGAAATATGGGTAATGACATAATGAGAGGCAAGTTTGTAAGGATATGCAGTATCTTCAAGTAAATCATCAGACTGACTGGAAAAATGGGTACAATTCTGGTCATATGTGCCTTATTCCATGGAAAGAACATGCTAGTTTTATTTTAGCACTGACTGTTGAAGAGGAGAAAACCAGAAACAAATGCCCCCTGTGTTGACAAGGTAGAGAGAAATATCAAAACTCATGGAACGTTTGCCAGATAGTCAAGTTCTGGCTGATAGATTGTAATTAAAAAAGAGCGTAGGGGAGAGGAATGGAAAGCAATACACTGAGTATAAGATCTTCTAAGAAAGCAAGAAAAACAAAGACAATTGGAATACATATAAAATCTTGTAACGGGCAGTAAAGCACCAAGTCGACAAGGCACCTTTCAAACTGATCCTAGGAATTCAAATAAGACTGCAAAATCTGATCAGAACAACTCGGGTATCTCTCTCTGTGTATAGATCCTTCCAGCCCTAACCCCACAAACTGAAATAGCACCTCGACTTCTTGTCTCACAACATCATACCTCTTTTTCCAAAACCAGCACGGGGTTGTGGATGAACAATCAACTGATGCTCACATCAGCAAGACAATGATGGTGCTAGGAGAATACGTAAGTGCCAGTCTCCAGAAATAGCCCTTCCAATTTTATATTTATACAGCTATTGCAAAACCTCTCTTCTTCCTCCAGCGGCACGGCCCTCCCATCAGTTTACAAAACCTTTCTTACATCCAGATTGAATTGCTGTGATTTATTCTCCACGACGCTACCCTTGAAATCTGCTTTAAAGCACTAACTCCGGCAGAAAACAACTGCCCTTGATTTTACATTCCTGGCCTCGGAAAACACATTATGCTTGTTTCCAGCGATTTGCACCCTTTCACAGGTGACACTCAAGCTGTTTGTGTTGTCCTAGAAAGACTTACAAAACCCTGCTTGGATCTAAGACTGCTGAGAGGTTGCTTCTCCTGAAAGCTGGTGGGTACACTACCAAAGACAGTATTTTGTAGGCTTAAACAGCATATTGCCTTGCTCTTGACTCAGGCTGTTACTAAATAAAGAACGCATACAATACGGACATTTGCAAAATGTTAAAGTGGCAACTTTAACGTTGCATCTCCGTGACGAGATCTTGCTTTTTTTCTGACAAGTGACTACATTTTAAACATACACACACACTTTTTACTCAAATTGACACTGACAAGAAAAATACTCCCTTCGCCATCACAGCAAGGTGTCACTTAAAACCTGATTGTCAAGTTCTTATAACACATAATTCAAAGAGGTACTTCTGATGTCATGTTGCAGGATTCATGAGAAAGCATATTGCTTGCTCGGAAGAAAAAAAAGGAAATAAATGGATCAGCTCCACCCTGGAGGCAGAGGGAAAGCAAAATAAATAGGGTAGAAATCATAATTTTTTTTCAGGAAAGAACAGACTAAAGAAGGTATCTACAACCTCTACGGATGAGCTACTACTACAAAGAAAGAAATAATCCCAAACCGGCACTCTCGCCTCCAGTAACAAAAGAAAAACACGTAAGAAACCCCAAAATGTGTTTAAGGTGGGACCACTCCGGGCCAGGCCATTGCTCGCTAACTCCTGGCTCAAACGCGGACGGCACTCGGAGCTGCTTACGAAGCGAAGTCAGCGGGGTTCCGCCAGCAGACACGCCGTGAAGAAAGGTATCGAAGCACAACAGCACTGTCAGCCGTTCCAGTGCCTCGTTTGCGGGGATGCATTTACCTCCGGTGTTATCTCAGAGGATTGTAACTTCCCTGGCATTTCTCTCTCCATACGTGTGAGCCCACCGCCTTGCAACCTCTATCTGGAAACCCAGATCTAGGCCGTTTCCAAAAGCCACGCTTAGGTTTTTACTCCCACCCTCTACTTCACTAGGCAAATGGGATGAACAAAGTTGGCAAGAGGAAAGCTCCTGCAGGTACACTGACAGGCCGTGTTACGGCAGACTCGAACGGTCCTGCTCGGGCTCCAAGGAGAAAGCTTTGCCCTCGGCAGACACAGTGCAGCTGCGCTAGCACGACACGGAGCCGCATCTTCTATTTTCAGCAGCTGACCCCAGCAACACAGGCAGGGTGAGCCCATGCCAGTGACCAGAAGCTCAGGTAGCCGCTCTGTATAACCCCGAAGGAGGGGGGGATAAAGTTTTCTTTACTGGCCAAACCTCCTTCAGATGATAGAAAGCGGGTATAGCATTCCCCGAGTGAACATATCACACTGGCTTGCACTATTAGGTGTCCCCCACAAAAAACGCAGGTATGACGGTGGCCCCAGGGACGAAACCTGCTTTTTGAAACTCAGTTCGGAGTTCCCTCCTTTAATCCTTATATTAGCCGAGGTGGAGGGAATCATTTGCGCAGTGAACTTCATGCTGCGCTAATAAAGCAAAGTGCCTTAACCTAGTTATACCAGCTTACCTGAGGATTTAAAAAGAGCATCAGGATATTCGGAAAACAGGTACATTGCATTTTCAGAGTAGTTTTTGCTAAAATGCACGGTGTTTGTTCGCTTCCTTTGACCACTGCAGAACCAGAACTACCACGGCAGAACGAGCTGGCTTCTCCCCAACTGTTAACAATGAAAAAGTTACTTCAACAAGTTCCAGTCACACCTGTGTAAGTTTGTTGAAAAGAAAGGCATTGCAAAGGAAGTAATCTAGCAAGATTAACGGGTTGGTACTGCTTGAACTGAGGACTTGATGTTTGGTCAGTAGAACCCCTTCCAAAGTGGTGCTGGCGTACGGGAGAAGAGCTCCGCTTTCCTTTAAGATCCCACGTTCAACCATTTGGGTTGGCACCTAAAAAAAGCTCTTCAGCTTGGAGAACACAGGACTCTGGAAGTAATTTGGAGACAAAATACAGTACTGAAAATACACTCCTCAGGTGGGACTGCAGACTACTTTTCAAAGTATAGTCGGCAGTAAAGATGAATTGCATATTACTGAAGAGTGACAACAATATAGTTTAACTGCAGTTTGTCATTAAACTGGGAGAAATGGAGAAAAGGGGTACAGGAGCCCATGTGAAACTACTTTAAGTACTTTGTCCCAGATCCCTGAAAAGTAATCGCCAAAGCGTATTCCAAAAACATGAAGACAATTTTTATCTCGGCCAAATACAAAGTCGAAAAATAAGCCCAGTTTATTCTGTTGGCAGTACACCCTGGATACTCTGGGAAGTGATTTTGTTAAAACTTAAGGAAGAAAGTACTTTGCCTTTTAATAGAAGTCTGAAGGTGACTTGTTCTACAGGTTTTCATAAATTTTTGTTCACAGACCAGCTTTGGACCAAACCGCTATCTACCACCTTTGAAAGGCCAGGTAAGACTGAAATAATTGCCACACAGCATATGTGAATCTCATCAAGGTTAAAGTCTCTGTGTGCTATTTGATTTAAACCAGACATTTGAATTTACGACAAAATGGGAAATACACCTCCTGCTTAATTATTGCTGGGGCTTTTCACCAGAAGATGTCCTTAGTTACAATAATGAGAAAGTACTTTTTAGCAGACAAAAAATTCACACCTGAGAGAAATAATAAAGGAGTCAAAGTACCAAAAACCAGTAGCGTTTTATTAACATCTGCTTCAGAGAAAGTATACAGAAGGAAAATCATAAATAGATGCATCAGAATAAATAACATTCCCCAAACTATTCCCAAAGGAAATTGGTACCCAAGAGCGGAGCAGACGGAGCAGTAAGGCAGCATGTGGAATGGCAGGACTGTAAGGAACTTGTCAGAAATGGTTTTCTGCCCCCAACACTGTCAGCCTTTATCTCGGTTCCAGAGAGAAAAGACCACGCGCTTCCAGAAAGACACGTAAGCAGGGAAAAGAATTCTTTTTTTCATCCCCAGATCATCTCTCAGATTTGCTCTCGCACATGGAAATAAGGAACCTGGACCGCTCGCTAACAGGGTAGACCTTGCTTTGATTCCTTCTTAATTTTCAAGCATTTAGAAATTCATCGGCTTTTCTTTGTATTCATTTTGGCATGTGTTTATTAGCTATATTAAATTCTTGGCTTAGCGTTTCATATACAGTGTTATCTTTGGCAGAAAATGAAAGAAGTATGAACAATTTAAACACTGAACACTGATGTAAAGATGGATCGTCTCGTTACAAACCGATTTCCTCTCATCAAACTACGTGGGTGAAGGATGGAGAAACAAAACGCAAAAACATGGTAGTCAACGTGGTGACATACTAAATCGTCTTCCAATCATTCTCAATAACACTACAACTACAGCATGCTATCCTGATGGCCCCATCTGAGTTGATGATTTTTCACAATGTATTTCATGGCTTCCATCCCTACATGAGACTTTATTACTATCACATAGGAATAAAAAGCCATAAAACACTAGAGTGAATTTATCTTGATCAGATGCAATACTTATTTTCTTCACATGATTTCACCACCATTCCAAAACTAACCAATGATTTCATGCTACATCACTGAACATTTTAAACTACATTTCAATGACAAGAAAGACACTGAAATGGTTACATCACAAATTAACAGAGCTTTAGCCTTTAAGTACATTCCTACCTACGAGAATCAAGAAACAATCACAAGACACAACCATTTAATTCACTGATAAAAGACGGGACACCACAGAAAAATATCACTTCCACATACATCTTTCAACACATAAGGAAAGACAAGAGACACAAAAGAAACTGGTATAGATTAAAGCTATGAAAGCACCACTACCAGTATCTTTTAAAAACTATTTTCCACCGTAGCTTCCTGGCATGCCTTATAAAAAAAAATTCAGACTCCGTCACTAAGACATCTTTAAGACATCTGAGCTTAATTGGAGAAACAAAGCAAAATTCCCTGCTTATGGCACTGAAAGAGCTACTACCACAGAGCTGCTCGCTACTAATATGGCTCACTCGTCCCTAGGACTTCTACCTTCTTGGCTACAATAAATTTACTGTAGCTCCAAAGTCCGTATTTCTCCTGATGAAAGACCAAATGAGACAAATTATAGTATACCCTTATTTTCTAAGCCAGACTATGATACTGAGGTCCTGGTCTGAAAACAATTATTTATTAATGTAATTACTTTTCATCTTCTTATTACTACTAATTGGCCAAGTTGAAACACAAGTCTCCAGGGTCATTGAAAAGTCAATACAATAATTTAACTGCCATTTGAAAATAATTTTGCTGCTACCCTTGCAAGCAAACTAAGCTGCATCAGAAAGAACTGTCTTGTTAAGCTACAAGTCTCTAATTTACCAAAAATATTTTACATTTTCCCAGCCATGTAACCCCACTGGCATGGTACCAATATTAATTCTGATCTACTGTTGACACTGGAACTAAAAATTAACTCAGGTTTGATTTATACCCTGCTATCCTTTCTTGCCTACCAAATCCTATTTCTTGCATAATATAATGTTGATAGCATAGAAAAGAGCAAGAAATCATTAAATGAAAGGAAGTGCATAAATAAATTCAATTATCATGCATAAAACATGCAAATGATTTAAAGACTGCATATGAAACTCTAGTTTATATTCATTAATCTCAGGTTGCACTTTTGAGGGAGAAAGAGACACTAATCGGGTCCAGATTAATGCACTCCCAAACCTTCCAATTTGTTTTCAGGTGAGGATTAAATGAGATGTATTAAAATAAACACAGCTGCTCACCTTCCCCAACCCCTGTTTCATTTGTGGGAGAAGGTGAAACCTAAAAAGTATAAAGTATATTGTAGGCTTGGTGTACCGAAGAATTTGGGCTTTTCTGTGCTTCTCAGGACTGCCACTTACCCACTGCAGCTCCATTTTTCTTTAATTTTTTTTTTTTTTTTTTTTTTTTGGCTAGGAAGATAACTTTGTGCTGGAAACTGTTGTCTAAAACCCCAGCTAGTGACTTGACGTGGAGAAGAGGGTGGGGAGTGTTTGGGCTTGCTTAAATCCTGCCCCATTTTCCTCCTGTCCCTACCCTGCGTGATGCTGCGGATGGACCACTTTAAACTTTAAACCACTAAAAGGGGCTCGGTCCGAAGCCGGCACGTCGCCGCCGCGCCAATCCATTAGGTGGGAAACAGGGATCGATGAGCGGACTCGAGCGCTCGCCTTTGCTCACCCAGCCAGCAGAAACACGACCCATAATGGGGGCAAACCCCTTCGACCCACCACCGGCTCCGGGTTTTGCTGCCCAGGGATCCCTCCCAGCCTCCGTCGAATTAGCTGGGTATAAAAATAGGGATCCCCCAGCTCCCCCTTCCCTCTCTGGCTGGAGCCAGGTGCTGGTCCCTGCCCCTCGCCCGTGCGCGGGGGGATCCCGGGGATAAACCACCCGGAGAAGTGGGATAAACCACCTGGGAGAAGCCCAGCACCTGCAACAGCAGAGGAAGGGGAATCGGCGTTCCTGGGGCTGATCCTGCCTCAGGAGAAAGGGAAGCACGTGGGAAGGAAAATGCGAGATTTGGTCCAGAAACAAAGAAAAGAAGGGAAGGGCCCGTTCCCGTCCGCTGGCAGAGGAAGGTTAAATAAAGCAAACAAAAAAAGGTCACCAAACTAATTTTGTACCGAAACCAATGAATTTGGATGAGAGGCCCAAAGGGGAAAGGTTAGGGTGTTATCAGTGACATAATTTCTCTTCCCTTTTGTTAAAATAATTGGAAATTAAAGCCCTCCAACACAGTGGGAGACGCTTTCTGCAGGGTGGGAAGCAGTCAAAATCTTACATTTCTCTGATTATTTTTTAAATGTTATCCTCCTGAACTACAGACATTACACCATGAAAGCACAAGAACACATACATGTAGACTCAGACATATATTCACATATATGGTTTCAGACACAGACCCACTTCTGCTGACAGCCTGACTCTGAGAGCTTTTTATTAGGATTAATTTCTGCGTGTTTGCAGATGCTAAATTAGTTGCAATAAATAACAACAATAAGGCTGAAATCTGTCAACATCTTGACAAATATTCAGAGAGCCATTTAGTTAGGAAATATGCTTATGATATTCATTGCTCCTAAAAGAGAAAATGATTATACAGTAACTAAACCCTAAGTAAGAGCTAAAGATATTCACCTCATGAAGCCATTTCTCAACTAGCCCCTTGGCACTTGCTGGAATTATTCGCAGCACGAGCTCTACTTTTTCATTTTCTGCTGACTCCATGTGGGTAATTTCTTTCTCATGATTAAAAGTGAGCTTGGCAATTCCTTCAAAGCATTTCCTTAGGTGTGGTTGGACGTGGAGTGGATCCTTTGTCTCAGAAAGGATCCCTGAGCGATCACTGCTGCATCGAGAGAAAAAACCTGAAAAACGATAAAAAATGAACTTTAGAGGTATTTATACAAACATATTTTACACCAACACCAACAGCAGAGCGATGAAATGGACTGTTTACCTTGGATAGAATAGTCTTTTCTTCGCCAAATAATCATTCAGGGCCTTCCTGAATGTCATCCAAAAGCGATTCTGCCTCCTTCAACTTATCCAGCATCTGGGGCTGCGAGATAACCCTCGTGGCATTGGTCTCCTTCACCGACTCCTTCGTTATTAGCCTCCTGGTGGGTGAGATAGAATACAGTGAATGTAATAACCATACTTCACACAACAGGCTCTCTCTCTCTCTCTTTTAAATTGAAAATCCCCTTATTACAAAACAAGGGGTGTTCTTTTTCTTCCACCTTTAAGTAGGACTGCCACATTCATTGCTTTTTACAAAAACGCAGCTGCTTTTTAAGCTACAGATAAATAGAATCTGCTAGGCGGTAATTCTGCTTAGTCTGAATGCATTATTTTCTAAGTCACTTTGGCGAGGGACTTTTTATTATAAACTGGAATGAACAAGGGAAGTCCTTTTCTCAACTAATTATGACTGCACTTTGTTCTATACTATTAACTTACAATGCTAGACTGATCAGCTTTTTTTTTTTTTTTTGCCTTTTTTTTTTTTGGCTTCAGCCAGTTCAATAAATTAACATGCCTTTTCTGGGAAATTAGAGAGCTAATTATTAAGACTTTATATACTAATGATGAAAATAGAAATAACACAGAACGATAAAGAATGGTGGATCAATAACATTCACACAATCCCTTTGATGTGCACAATGTAATTTCCCATTTTAACACCACAGACACATGGATGGGAGTTACTTTGACTCAATCTACAGAATTTTCTTCTGGATGAAGAAGAAAAGCGGGTATTTTCTAAGAACCGAGGAAAAAGATCAAAGCCAAAACACCATTTTTCATATACCTATCCCTGGCACCCATTTTGCTTTCCTATTGTTGGACTTCCCATTTATAAAAATCAGGAATGACAGAAGAGAAGACAAAGCTATAAAGATACTAAACCAGTCAAACGTCAGAACTTCTGCTGGTGCTTTTTCCACTACAAGACGTAATGTAGTATGGCTGAGTTGAAAAATAGTTGCATTTATTATTTTTTTTTTTACTCAGCTACTTTCAAGAATGGCTTAATTTGCAAAGAAGAGTTTGATATTCCCCAGTGATACCAAAAACCAGAATATAGTTCTGAGGTTTCCAGACCTTCAGTGATCCAGACTGCTTGGCTTTGACAAAGGAAAAGATACTCAACTACGTTCCAAGCGGACAACACCACATTTAGCTCAACTGTTGTCCATAGCTCGTAACTACTGGCACACAAACACTCCGATAAGGAAATGTAAACATTTAGGTATCGTCACATAGTTCCTTTTATGCAACATATACCGTGATGAACTGAATTTAAATAAATAAATGAGAAAAATACTTTCTCCTTATTAATTCAGATCACTTTCAATGCTTAGGAGTTGAAAACCATCACTACAGCAGAAAGACCCGTCGACAGAACTGCTTCTGTCCACCATTCAGGATTACAGAGTACAATCCGGGAAGCAAGAACTTGCTCAGCGAAAGAAAACTCCCACTGCCACCATCTTACTATCCCACTTGCGTTCAAAATAATCCCATCCCTATGCATTTCTGCCTGAAACACTACGAGAGGGGTATTTATTATACATTTTTCAAGCCCCTACTGTAAGAAGATACATACGTACAGCCAACAACAGTGTCATTGCCTTGAGATGCTAAAACTTGCTACTTCCATGAGGCATTTCTCAGTCCTCTGACACACTTGGCAAACTACAGACCCTTTTGGGTTGCTGGTCTCTGTAACTGGAGGCCAACCTGGATGCTGGAGTGCCAGGAGAAGCCTAATTCATGTAGAATGAAGAACAGCGAAACTGTCCTACTAAGAAATAACTCTACATGTATCAGTGGAGCTTCCAAGACGTAAGAGTAAACGAACACATCCACACAAACATTTATTACCCACACTTTATTTTAGTACCAAGCTGTGTGTTTGTGTACACTCAAAATATGTCCTTTCATCTTATCTCTGGAACAAGGGCACTATCATCGAGCACACTGCCAATCTAGGTATGTTATCGTTTGTACTCAAGTAATAAAGGAATTTTGAAATGCTTATTCCTGCTTGCTCAAAAATAGATCTGGATCTGTCCATTTAGCAACGCTTCTTTTTACGATGCAACAGTAAGGACGCTGAAGAAATAACCGTGAATGAGAGAAGGCTTGCCAGCGTGGGGTACTGTTTTCCCCAAATTCACTTCAGAATTAAAGCTATCCTCAAAAATTTTGTGGCCAGCTTCCAGGCGTACGACTGGCCTTCAGGTTATTGAGTATCCCACTTCTAACATTGCTAATATCAATGATACACAAAACAATTGGATTAAAAATGAACCTATTTTATTTCAGCTGCATCCATTAAAGGCAATGAAACGGGCAGATTGCACCCTGTGCTCATCCCCTGCCAAGAACTAACTGACGGCTTTTCACAGAAGCCAAGGTTATGGTGCAAAACGACGAAGTGACTCGACAAACGTCACAGCCCCAGTAGAGGCCCATTTGCATACGGGGACAACGATAAACTCCCAGTTCCGTACTTTACCCATCTGACCGTGGTTCCCAACACTTCAGAATGGAGAATCAAAATGAAGATGAATTCAGGAGAAAGAAGAAACCCACACCACGTATCTTTTACCAAACCTCTTTGTAGTTACTGCTTTGCCTTGCAACTATATACAAGTTAGCTACCTATGTCTTCCAGTAATTTCTTGCACGATTAAAAGCAAGTGTTTTACAGGTGCTTTTTGACATGGATGCACTTTCAATATTCTGCAGGTCATTCAATAGCACGTCAGCTATAACTGAACACAGACTTAATACTCTGGGGAAGCGACAGCATCAAAGGCCAATTTTTACGACTTTCCCTTGCCAGAAATGAAACGAATCTCTAGGTCCTAACCATATGGGGAGTAAGTTAACAGCCAGGAGCTTACCATTTCTCACGGACAGCTCTCCTCGTGCTGTCCTGGAGTTACTTGTGACCCAGAAGTTGAAATCACTGCTCCATAAGACCCTGCGTAAGTCACAAAGATGAAACCGGATAACCAAATGAGTTGAAAAGAAAGCATTTTGTCCCAGGTATAAAAAAATATTTGACATCAAAATACTCTAATGAATATTTTGCTACAAGTTTTCTTTACCTGTTTCTAGTTTTATTTCATGGAGTACAATGAGAAAGAAGCCATGCACAAATGCTCGTTTGCCTTTCTCACTTGAATGATCCACTACACTTACTGGGAGGCTGTGTGCCTGCTGTTTCCGAGCTCACATCATAAAAACTAAACAGAAATCAATTTAAGACAATGAACTTTAAACTTTATTTCCCCCCTCGGTACTCTAAAGTGGCACGGCTAAGTTGGAAAAGTTTTAAATAATGAAAGTCACTGAAGCCTAAATCACACACAATGGTGAAAGCCGAGATGCGAGATGGAGATGAAATCTAAAAGCTAATTAAATTCAACAAGAGCCTCTCAAAGGCAACATACCAGCTTAGCCTCCCATGCTAATATTTCGTTTTGAAGGGTGCAGTAAATGGAGGGCCTTTCATGGCTGCAGATTTCACAATGTGATCCACCAGCTAAACCTGAGAGGGGAGAAAAAAAAAAAGATTAGATGCATGGATTACTGTACTGAATAGATGCCAAGGCCAAGATAAAAAGAATAGATAAGTTAGGGCTTCTGAGGAGCTAAATTTGAAGCCAACCAGCAAAACGGATTGAACCTTATTACCTCTAGTCACTGAGAAATTCCCTAGACAGTTGGATGTAATTTGAAAAGGTCAGAAAAAAATTTCCTTCACAGTATTATTGCTTCATGGTTTAAGGGTGTACGTTTGTGAGATGCCAGCTCTAATCATTTTTATTGACTTGCTCCAGAGAGACAGACAGATGCACAGGAAGGCAAGACAGATGGATAAGACACATCCTACCTTTGTTTCCAGTTCTAAAACGTATCACAGTATTACGTATGTTTTAGTGTTAATAATTGCAGTTTATCCTTTGCCATCTCTGAGAAGAATGTGCCTTGTTTCTCTAAGTCAGCCACAAAAGGGGGAAAACCCCCTGTGCATAACATTAGAAACTTGCTACAATTGTTCATATTTGATCTGAGCGTTCATTGAATTCCATGTGAATCTGAAACGTATAACTGAAATTCAGTAAGTGTAATAGGATTTTCTAGGCAATTTTAGGTATGTACAGTTGATTCTTCTTTACACCTAAAAGGGAGCAGTTCTCGCTGAACAGATTATACAAGTGACCTTCAACATACTGACAGTACAAGCTTTGTTATCAACGTGGCTGTGCTGGGAGAAAAAAAAAAACAAAACACCAAACCGAACCATCAAAACAACAAAAAAAAACCCCAAATGAAACAAAACAAACACCCCAAACAAACAAACAAAAAAACCCAAACCCACCGCAGTTAAAAGCATTTAGTTCTTTGACTTAGCATACACAGATGCTTGTAATCAAATATGAACATTTGCTAACATTACACTTACACTCCATTTTTTTGTCACGCAATTAAAATCAAAGGAGACTTAAGAACACAAAAGCAGAATTAGCCACCCCAACCCCTGGAAAAGTTTAATTAACATTAGATTTTTCTTTTGTTCAGAAGACATTTGTCTTCCATTCATAACAGAAACATCGGTATTCCCTGTATCCTGGCTCTGAATGCACTGCAGAGGCAATTTTAATGGCCATTAAAGTACAGCTCTGCGAGTTCCTCTACTGTATTATGTTTATGGAGCCCGCCTGAAAGCTGACTAAAACTGTTTCCACTTGGATAAGAAAGCCATTTCCATATGGTCATGTTCCTTCCCCTCAAGCCCCGTACATTCAGAGAGTAACAAGAAATTGCAGCAGAAGTGTTGCATATATATTCACTCCTCCAGAACTTTATAGCTCTGAAAGGAAATCAGAAAGGTTTAGCTGTAGCAAGGCACAAAAAGCACAGGGAATTGTTCCGCTAATGGAAGCTGTTACTTCCAATTGCAATGGGACTGATCCCCAATAGAAGCGGCACATGGACCATTTAAACTCAACACTTTCTTCGACAATTAAGGGAGATTTCGAAAGAGGACGCGCGCACCGGCATATATGGAAAGGGGGCTGGGCAGAGGCAGTCACATCCTAGATTTATAACAATTGATTTAGACTCTACTACTCTTTTTTTTTTTCCTAATCAGACTCCCACTGTCAGCTTCAGGATGATGCTGAAGCAGAATACAAATCTAGGTTTTTAAGATCACAGATGTGTAACTACAGAGGAACCCTCCAGCATCTGTGGCAACATGACAACATTGTGATTTTTATTCCTCCAACTTTTTTCCAACAGAAGGAGTGATAGAGAAATTAAGCTCTGTCATCCTCCTGATCTAAGCTCAAAGATGAACTCGTGAAACCTATGACTCTTTTTGCCCAAAACCCCCTTATTCATCATGAAAATAGGGAACGTTCAAGACACAAACATTTAACGTCAGACTCAATTTTCCAAAGACTATTCCTCCAACGTATTTTGATGCCATTTACAACACTGCAATGTGATGGTGCCACCTCATTCCACCTTTGCAAGACCCTCACTTCTTTTGTTTCCTTTTTTTCGGTCTTTTCCCCTCTGTCTCCTCAAGAGCAGCATGTGTTAACAGACAAGTAACTTCAATCCTGACTGATCGTACCAGGTGTAGAAGGGAAGGACAGCAAGAGTGACAGCACCTCTGTCGCACTATTAGTAGAACCCACCGTTTGGAAAGCCCGAGCAACACCAGTACAGACACGTTGGCTTGGCTTTAGATTCAACAGCTCTAGTTCCCGCGGGAAAAGGGATTCTGCCTTTTGGTGGGTTTGTTCTCCCCTTGCTTGGTCATTTCTTAACAGTGGCATGGAAGATTTTATCTCGTTTCTTGGAACTGATGCTGCGTGATCTCGCATATTGTCCCCTCTCTCCAATCAGCCAGGATTCAAAGTCCATTTAAAGAACGGAGAGAGTGTCGGAGATTTTCAGTATGACATCCTTCGCGCTCGATCCGAGCCAACAAACATGTGGGAGAAACTGGGACTTCGATAAGACAACCAGCTCCTGATAGTCTATCCGGAGAGAGCCAAGCTGATCCTATCTAACCCTCACACATCGGCAGTAACGCTCTCCCCCTTTTTATAAAACCGTTTGCCTCCCATCTGTGGCTTTTATTTGCCATGCTGATGGTAAAATTACACGAAATTGAAACTATTGCTAACTCTCACGGTAACAATAAAGTTAGTTAACCACTCAAGCAGATTGCTCAGAAAGGTGAGAAATTTTCAGTTACTTCTAATCAGGGTCTATTTTTAAACAATATTTTCGCAGTTCAACCACAAGTTGTTTGGTTAGGTGCAAAAATCAGACTTCTCTCCTTTCCAGCCTTTAAGTCTATAGGGTTGTGGCCCAAGTGGAATGCCAGTCGGCGTAACAGGATTGTCCCACGGCGGTGATCTGGTGGCGTTTCTTTCTTTTTGTCTTTCTGCGTCTGACCAGGAGACTGCGACTTTTATACACAGTAAATTTGAAAATGGAGACCTCGCAGTTCTGTGTCCAAACAACGTCAGAAATTGTAGCTGCCTTTGTCTTGCGCACACCGGATTACTGAAACCCGTTCAGCACGTGATTTTAACTGCAGCCAATCAAAAAATGGGAATAGACACAATAAATTGTGGTTTTTATTGGAAGCACATACCGCTACGAGCTACGAGACAGATATTCCCTGTCTGCCTTTCATTAGCTGACTTGAACGCCTCATCCCCTTCATTTCAGATGCAAAGCCCCTCCTCCCCACACGTCCGATAGCGAAGCGGAATGCCGTCCGTCCGCCCTGACCAACAGCCGGACTCCGCACAGGGCGGGAGGGACGGCTGGATTCTCCTTTCTGCCTCACCAGGTCTAGAGGCTGCCTGGGCACTCCTCCAGTTTGTTCGGATCAGCAGAGTCGCCCAAGCTGTACCCCTCTTCTCGAAAGAAAACCGAACAAAACCACAGCAAAAAGCTGGTTACAGAGCATGTCCCGGACACCGTCCTGGCTTTAAACGAGCACCAGTGTCATTTCAACCTGCAGCAGGCCACGCTGCCCACCTACAGAGCGCACGCAAAAGAATTAGGGAACTGTTTCACAGGTAAGGAGGAAAGGCTTGAAAGACGGATGAGCATCATTACTAAGATTAACTCCAATAAGCAGAGTTAGCTGGTAGCTACCAGTTCTATTACTTCCAAGTACTCCGGTGGGTCTTCTCCTTTCTGAATGGACTAGAGATCGGAAAAGGCTGACGACTTCTCTTCCTTTTTTTTAAGCTCCATATAGAAGGGCTCTCAAAGAAAGCACAGAAAACATTCCAGCTTCTTACATCATATTGGGGCAGCAAAGCCGGGTTTGCATTCTTCAGAATATGTCTGAATATCAGTGATCTTAAAGGTCTTTCCCAACCTAAATGATTCTATGATTCTGTGTCAGTTAAACATATACTAACCGTGTGCTCTGTCTTAAAAGCCGCTCTGTGATGGGCATAATTTGAACCCGTCATTTTTTGCTATACAGAAGAATCAAAGCACTCTCAAAAAAGGCTGTAGTACACTTACTAGATGTAACATTTATGTCTTAAATAGCAACTCATTTGTAAAATAAATTAGACCTTCTTAAAGACATAAGGAAAAAAAACCCCCAACTTGTGGATTTACTACGCATAAAAGGCCATCTTGCCAAATTCCATCACATGAACGCTGTATCAGCTCCCAGCTCTACTATCATTAGAATTAACTTCCAACAAATTAGGTTTGGGAACAATGAAATGCAATTAAAATACTGTATGTTCTGCAGCAGAAACAGATAAAATTTTATGCATGTTTAGTGGGAGAAAAGAAATATAATTTTTTTTTTGTTATTAAATTCACTAGTGAAAGGATCTCTAAAAAAAAATATATATAGGTACAGGAAGAATCTATAACTGATTTTCTCTTTCAGCATTTTAACTAGCAATTCAGTGTTGGTTGATCACATGGAGAATGCAAACCTGAATATTTGCATCATCAACAGCTGCTAACACATGAATTCTTCTGTCTTTCTGAGATGAAAAGTGAATAAAAAGTGAATGTATCTTTCCAATCAGCAGTCATTTTAAAAGCATTCTCTGAAATGCAGTCCTTAATGATTTGGACATTGTGCTTCAAACTTTAAGCCTTTCATCTATTCTTCAAGAGTAATATTTAAATCAACAGCCAGAAAGAACCTTTCTTCAGTGTATTGCTGAATCCTCTCCAAGTTGTACACACTAAATAATTATTTAACAAAATTGAAGCTCGATTTTCGTACATTTGGATTTTTGTTATTAGAACTGATTTTGGAACCCAGAACATATGGGTGAGTAAACTGTTTGGCTGCCCTACAGAAGTATAATGGAGATGCAGCCAAGGTTCTCCTCATGCTGTTCGTCATCTCATCGAGCAATGTAAAGTTTATATAATGCAACACAGACACCACAGGTTTCTTTTTCAAATTGTGCCTAGCTAAAAGATGTGTGAGTTTTTTAGGCCTCAGACTTCACTCTGAGTGAAGTTGACTCTCTGTGGGTTCTACTCCCAAAATTTAACTTTAAAAGCATTTAAACCTAGTAGCCATGGTAAGAAAACCAATTTCTAAGGCCAGCCTTTCCTTAATGTCTAATGTTAGTTTAGGAGTTTGATTTCTTTAACACTTTGACACAGATTCAGTGAAATGCTTTTGGCTTTCCGTGCCGACAGAGCACTGACCCCGCTCCAGCCACACCAAAGGCGGACAGCAGTAATGTGGACTTTCTTTTTGTCGAATTCCATTTTTTGTACAGCGAAACCAGCCTTCAATTACGTACTATGTGTACATAAAAACACAGACATCTGTAAATATGTAATGTTTATGTTACAAATAAGGCCCGGAGCGAATGGCCAGGACCAAGGAGTTGCTGTGCTTTGTACAAGCAAGACGGGATATGCCCGTTGCCCTGAGGACCCTTCCATTAAGTTAAAAACTATGGTGGTTTGATTATTTTTTAGCTGTCCACAACAGTCTGGTGATATTTCATTATTTATTCACTCACAGTACATTTGTCATTGACAAACAAGCACAGCAGTTAAAAATGGTACTGTTGATATTTATGCCTCTTCTCCATGCCATGCTATTTGTACGAGTGCATTATTATTTTTTTTTTTAATTCTTTGTATCACGGTAGTGCCGGGAGCCCCCGGGTGAGAGCACCACACCGCGGCACAGCCTAGAAGCCGCGTTGCTCTCTCAGAGGCCTTACAGCTGATCCAGATGAAACAGAAGTTGGAAAAGAAAGAGAAACGAAGTGACTTGCCTAAAAACTCCCTTTTATCCCTCCTCCACACATGCACGGACATACGCTTTTTTTAAAAGAGGTGAAAGAGAGCTTACAGGGAAATATATTGTACAAGTAAGGAAGCAGTTTGTACTATAATGAGGAAATGGGGAAAGAATTAAGATTGTGCGTAATAGTTTACAACGCACTGACATTGTTGAAGGCAGCCTCAAGTTGCCTAGGTCCAAAAGCAAAAGGACAATCGTGGCAAAACCATTTAAAAATTATACCGTCTAACTGAGAAAAAAGGCTAGGTAATGATAATATCAAGATTTTCTTTTACACATCTGAGGGCTCATATGCTTGGAAGGAAATATTTTGTTCCACTGGGAATCTGGCTGAGCCTTCTTCCTTCTTTCCAAAAGTACAATGTCCATTCTCATACCCAGAGAGAAAAATTAACATTAAAATAGCCTCTGTTTTAAGCATGGTCTGATACTACTCTGGAGACATACAGAAAGAAAATGCATCTAAGTGAAAACGAACTTTTTTGCAGGATATTCGAAAAAAGACACTGGTAATTGTTGGAAAACGCTCCAAATTTTGGAACGATGGTCACCCAAAGTGGAATTTGCAAGAAAAAGAAGGGAGGTGGTGAGAGTTTTTATAAATTTCCTGCGTGATCTTTGCAGCCATTTTGATGGGCTATCAATATGTACATGCATACACATAGGAGTATACCAAATACAGATAGGAACACACTTCCTATACTACGCAAAACACAACTTTTCAGACAGGTGTTTTCACAAGCCTAAATGCACTTAGGCATATTTTTATCTGGTCATGCAATTTTCCTTCTGAGAGTTTTTAGGCTTGGAAAAGCCTTTCTTCAAAAATCATGTATCTTATAGTAGATATTCACCCAAATTAAATATTCTACTTTCATGGTAACATAAAAACGCCACACTCAGATTGTTCCGTAATTACCAGGCAGGCACCAGTCAGTGAATTTATCACCCTTTGGAAAGAATCAAACTGAACGCAAATACGCATACTGCTTATTCTACTTCTCCGTCTGCGCAGCTGACAACTGACACCTGAAATAGCTCATTAATAGACACTCTAACATAAGAAAACTTACCGTCTTATGTTGAGGCTATATTCATTTCATGACAGTTCTGTCTGAAACAGGAATTGGTCCGCAGTACGCGTACCATAGGTTCGCACACGTGCACGCTCACACAAACACACATACACACTATTTGCTAGAAGAGGGGGTTGCAGCAGCACTGATTTAATCATCAATGGCCAGGTCAGATGGAGCAAGCAGTAATAAATAAGGGACGATTGGAGAGGATGTAGGAAGAGCAGAGATATGGAAGGAGTCAAAGAAGGCAAGAACTTTCAATTTAATTTGATTGACAAAGGAGCTAAAAGATTTGACTAAGAAAGGCATTTATTTACATAGCTTGAGTCTTTCTTTCTGAGCATTCCTCCTGCATAGACATGGGCAACCACAAGAAAAGCAGAGTATCTCTAATCTGACGGAGAAGATGGTACCAACTCACTCTATTTTTACTTCCCTTACTATCTTATGTAGCTTTATATAGTTGAAAGTAATTTTAGATTAAAAGCAGAATGTATTGTAATTCATGTACAGAAATATAACAGGAACAATGCAGTGTGTATTAAAGAACAGAGAAAATTGTAGGAAATTTAATTTAAAAGTAGATGCAGCAAGGACCACTGATGAGAGAAAGAAGAAATATTTGGTTATCGGTCTTGATTTGATGGAAGTTTGCAGATAACACGCAGTTATTGCGCTTCCCTTACATACTGGTGGCTTGTAATACAGACATGACGTAAACGAATGGATGAAAACCAGTAGGCTGAAGCTGAAGCTGGGCAGAAGAGAGATGACGGGGCCTAGCAAAGAAAAGCACGTGGAAAAGTTCACATACAAAGTGAGTGTGATAAAAAACATTACATGGAAATAGTTGATTAAGTAGGAGTTTGCAAGTCTTTTTGAAACCCGTGTTGATACAAGACACTTAGAAAAAATTATTCACCATTGGTGATAGTACCTCTAGATGTCTACAGCAGCCTACTAGGTTAGTTACCACTTTGGGTTCGCCCATCAAAGGTAAGAGATTTCTTTTTCAGGTGCGTAGCATCACTCATATGCTACTAGAAAGAAACAGCAACTGTAATAAAGCAAGACCAGCCAAAAACTCGTGACCAGCCTGAAGATCTCAAAGTAGAAGGGAAATATGATCAACAGGAGAAATCAACATGACCCAAATTGTGTACCGAGCATAAGGAGAACAGGAGAGAGAGGAAAGAGGAGCAGGGTAAATGATGGGGGAAGATGTAGTCACGGTACAGAAACAGAAGTCAGAGTGAGAGTAAAAATAGCAACTGGACTGTAAGAGAAAAGGAGCCTGGAGAAGCGGGACACACGGAGCCTGGAAGAGACTAGAGGACTTCACTTCTGACAGGGTCCTGAAGGGTGAGTGATTAAATAGGGACCCTCCACACCAGCAGAGAGTTGGAGCTAGAACGTGAATATAAAGAGAAAAAACATGTTATATATGCTTCTCTTTTTTTTTATGAGTGTTAATTGCATAATTAAATTCAAAAATAGAAAACATTTAATAGATTTAAATTGTATAGATTCATTAGAGAATAAACATATTCACTTAGTTTAGCAACAAGAAATTGTGCAATAGGCGTAGACTAAAACTGGCTTAAGAAACATTTCAAGTGAATAACTGAACCGTAAGTGCTTTTCTGTAAGTGAACTGCAAAGTGTTCCTGTAAACTTATAACAAAAAGACTACTTCAGAACACAAGCAGACCAGACCTCGAAAATCCAACATACTAAATTAGGATAGAAATGAAAAATGCCCAATATTATTTATAAAAGCAGAAGATGCTTTTCAACTTGCAGTCTGTGAAGAGATTTCCCAACACAGCAATAACATGCTCCTTACTTTGAGAAGTACCTTGGCAAGTCAGAGAGGTCGCCCACAGAGCCAATACTGACACATTAATTGCTCTGAAGACCAGAAACGTTGCACGGAGTTTGCAACAGCAGGAACCTTGAATCCAGTAGAAATACCAGAAGAGGCGATGAATATGTGTAGTCACTCAGCTCGCTCACAGAGCAGTAACGAACACAACACAGTGCCTCATCTCTCCTTCCAAGCCAGCTCTGCACGACAAGAATTACAACAGCGCAGGCGGCACGCGGCAAAAGAAAAGACCGTGAGCGTTTAAGGAGGAGATGAAGAGAGACTTTCTGCATTAGCAACAGCTTGGTCTTTCTGCTGTAGAAGAATCGAGTGAAATTCAACATGAAGAGTTGAGCCAGGAGCAAGACAGACGAGTTGAGCGCAAGGATACGTACAAGCAGTGCTAGAAGCCGTTTCTTTTCTTCGATGGGCTTTCCCCCAAGCAGAGCTGTGATGTCACTCCATGACGTGGGGCTGCAAGCCCTGCAAAGGTGCTGCTGAGTGAGAAGAAGCTAGAATCTCCTTTTCTTCCTCCTTGGGTCACGTCTGCAGCTTGTGCTGGGTACATTTCAACAGAACCAAACCTCCTGTAGACTTCGGGTGTTTCTGCCAAGGCGCTTGCATCCCTAGCTTTCAGGTGGCTTCTGCTTTAAGGCACTTCAGTTCCAACAGTCCAAAAGTGATCTCTTTTCTATAGGTATTTGATGACCACTTGCTTTTAGTGCTGAACATTCTTTTTGAGAAATAATAACAAAACAGGGAATTGGACATGACACTTTTATTTTGTCTGTCCTGCACGATTTTTTGTGTCCTTCTTATCTGAGGGTTGACTGCACACCTCATAAGACGCTGGCTAATTTTGGAATTAAGGGTGCAAAGCCTAAAGGAAGAGACAGTGCAATCTTACTAATGTTACCGGATCTCTTTACTAAGCAATTTTGTGCATCAACTGTAGAAACCATAGTCCGGGCACAGCTTTTGGGTGTCAGAAGGTACCAAACACACCTCCCGTTTGTTGGATGGAAACAAGAACCCATTGTAATGCTAAGCCAACTTTTGCAGCTCTATCATGGAGATACCCTGAGCAGCAGCTGATCACCCAACTGAATTCAAGGTGACAGAGAGGTAGAAGTATCAGTTCGGGCCTGTAGGTTCTCACAGATTGTTCATCCGCTCTTGCTGCCACTAAGATTCTGGCCCGAACTCCTACTGTGAAGGCTAAAAGCAAATTCCCAGAGTCCTTTCTTGCTGATTGTGCTCTCAAATGGCGGTTGAGTAAAGGTCAAAGTTTGGAGAGATTTTCTGCACGAAGTGCTGGCTTTCTTAAGACCTTTCTGTGGAAGTTGCTACCTTATTTTCTTTGGAAAAAAGGCCTTGGTAGATTCTTTTAAACAAAGGGTTAATCTGTTCTTCCTTTCATCTACCAATCTACTTGAAGATCATCACCTGCCCAGACCACCTTGTCTCCAAATCATTTATTCCAGGGGTTTACTAGTGAAAGTAATCACTGGATGCAATTTTTCACGAGTTTTTCAAGCTCCATCTTAAAACTAGTTTGGATTTGTGTGCCTGCCTCTTTGCCTTCCCGTGCTCCATAAAGGGATGCTTCTCCCTCCCATTTACTCTTTCAGCTACACCTTGTGTAAGGAAGTCAAGCTCGATTGAGGGTGGTGGAGTACTTGTCATTAAATGGTCTGGTATAACATTTTATGACTCAGAACTCCTGAAAAATATGATTTATTTGGGATAAAAGCTCTTTACTAGGTCAGATGTCTGGACTGAAGAGACAGTTCATTATAGAGGATCACTCATATTTTGCAACTGTAATAGGAATGAAGCAATTCTTTTATCATAGACATCCAAACCCGACTCGCACCACTACTGTTCTCCTCTTGAGCCCGACTTCATTGCCAGCTGAACAACGCGGGTATCTGTGGCTGATTTATTTAGGAATATGTTCCATCTGTAAACCCACACCAATGAAGTACAAGAGGGCACGACTAAAGGATTCAGTTATAATGCTTAGGAGCTTAGAAAACGACTTGCAGAAAATATGATCAGCTCTACATGTCAACTTCCACAAAACCAGAACTACTGAACCTTTTGGAAAGGAGTATTGTGCTCCCCAAACTAAGCAGCCAGGCCAAATTCTATTCACCATATTCACCATGACTGAGGAACAACAGAATCAAAAGACTTCTCCCATCGCAACACACACACAAAAATAGATTCTGACCAGTTTAGGTCAAAAGATCTGGCACTTCTTATGACTATAACCATAGCTACCTACACTGAATTCGGACCTTAACAGATATCTTGAGAACATTTATGCAAGAACTGTCCAAATAGGAAAATTAGAACCTTACAACTGTAACTATTATTTTGGTACAAATAGTTAGGCATGGTACTTATAATCCTTGCTTTGCATTTTGACAAGACTTTGTGGGAAAATCTTCTGATGGAATTACTGAGTTTCACATGGGAGCTGACCTCTGAATATTTAAGCTCTGAAGCAAAAGTAAGAATAAATGGATTGAAGACCGGGCATATGTGGTACAGCTGCTGATCTATATTAAGAACACTTAAGTCAATGTATGTGCTCTAGATATTCTTTTATACCACTTTCAAACTTATTTACAGTTTTGCATCCAACAGAACTACTAAGAGGGATTAAGCGCATTATCTGAATACCTAAATCTATACTGTTCCACATAAAATGGAGAAAATCATTTGTATTTGTATTTCACAGCACAGCTTAATGCAATTTAAAGCCTTCCCACAACAATTTGAAACACGAAGCCCAATCCTCCTCTTATATAAAAAAAACGGACATATTTTTGTTATTTTTGCAGAGGGAAAATCTCTGTTGTTGCAAAAGATCTGCCTGCTACCGAGACCTGTTTAACCTTTCTGTTACTTGATTTTATTACACTTACTATCTAGCTTTATTAAATTTGCAAAATAGTTTGTTTATCTTCATTCTGGGAAAGTAGGTGGCTATAATTTGCAAATATGTCGGTCAAAAATAGACCAGTTAGATGTTCTTGGCTGGCACACTGTCAACGCACACAATGAGTTCCTCCCTCCCTCCCTCCCTCCCTCTCTCACACACTTCTTTCTCTCTCACATACACACACTCAAAAATGTCTCCAGTAGAGTCAAATATTCACATTAATACTGGAAGCGATGGAGGAGAACCCCGGCCGACATCCCATCTGTTCCCATGAATTAAATTTAGAAATCATATGTAATATAGACATTTCTGTCTGAATATCATAAAGCCCTGACACATTCAGGCTTTCATTAAAAAGCTCTGAGATGTGACTTGAATAACAATCTGTCTTAGCTAATTAGTATTTTCAGTTTAGCATATTCACTTTCAGACGTATTGCTGTTTGCACATGGTAATTTAGGTAAACAGAGCCCATCCGCAGCTGCATCAATTAACACTGCTAATCAAAACTGAATTCAGGTAATTAGGCACATTTATGCAAAAAGTGTGTAATTTGTGGGGAAAGCTAGATTCTTCAGTAATATTTCAATAAGTAGGAGTCTCTTTTTGCAAATAAGACAAGGAAATAATGGTAAATCAGCTCTAACATATATGCGATGCATACTCAGTGACAAATATCTAAATTAACTCTCACTAATTGGTCTGTATTTTCAGAAATTGGACTATATTTTTTCATATAAATGTTTTCCTCAGTGTTTCTACATAGCAAAGTGGATTCACTTCTGACTAAAGGTTTAGTGATGAGTCAAACTGGACTTCAAAAGTTAATGTTTCTTCACGCAGTTTTTGAACTGTTGAACATAATGGTCCAACTTGTTCTCAATTCCAATCAGGCAATTTTTAATGGAAACGCCCTCACTTCATTTTCAATTTAATTTCTTCAAAGAAGGCATATTGTAGTTTACTTTAAAGAAAAGCTTCTAGAAATTTCTCCCACCACCCAATTCAAGAATGTAAAGTAGTAAATACTTCAAAAACATTCTGCCTTGACCTACAAAGTTTTACCAGAAGAGCTGCAGGTTTCACACCCTTTCCTTCCCTTCCCCTCACCCCAGAACCGGAATTTGAAACTCGCTAAAACTACAAAAAGCCCATTAAACCAGTGTAAGAAACTGTATATTCATAACGGAATTTTCATTTCTATTGAAAGAGAAAGAAGTAATGTTCCCTGTAACATTATACTCCAAGAGTTTTCATATGCAGCTATTCAAGTTATTCAAATTCAGTTCTCCGTTATGCACTCTTTCAGAAAACTATACAAGTCTGATGGACAAAAAATGCAATTATCAGCTTGCAGCTAATCTTCCATAAATTGTAACACTGACAAAAAAAAAAAAAAAGAAAAAAAAAATCCTAGGCAATTACCGGGTTTTAACTGAAGCCTAAAATGAATCTACCATTTTTGCCTACTTCCACCTTCCCAAAACAAGTAAGACAAAATACTTTTACCTCCAAAGCAGTATAACGCATTCACTCAGACTAGTCAGCATGTATCTTCTGTCCCGATTTCAGGGTAACTTTTGTGGAGGGATATACAACACGGTTTCATCATGTGTAGATTTGCAACGTGGAATACGTAGCTTTTGCTAAAAACTTCGGTGTAAAGAAAAAAAAAATTCTTTACAGCTTTAAGGTCTAACCCTATGTAGCTACTGAAATTGCAGTGTGTTTTGCAGTCATATGCAGTGCAGTGTATGTATCACTATTCAGAAAGTTTTCCTTATATAGAAAAGTGTGATTTATTCATTTATGAAAAAATATGTTTTAAATGCTTAACGTATACTGCAGTTCAAAGGGTATTAAACCTCCAGTTTTCCCTTAGCTATTGGCAGAGTAGAATATAGACAGAGTTCAGAATAAAAATAAAGCTTGTGGAAGGAATAGAATTTTGAAGTATTTTTTCTATCCAAATAATCACAGTGACTCCTGCTCACGTGGTGGAACATTACAACGATGAACAGGATCATTTCTGAACAACTATCAGACCAACTTTAAGGTATGTGCGGTTCCCTCTGCCATCTTTGCTGGGGGCAACGGGAAACAGCGTTGTAACTTCACCTTTTTTCCATTTTTCTGTTGCAAGAGCAAACCACCCACCGGTGTGCCACACCACACGCTAAGCAGCTGTCCGAGCTCTCACATGGCTTATTACCGCTGACATGCAGTGAATATCGTCAAAACAACCGTACGGAACCTGTCTCTGAAAGAACCTGCCCTGCTCGGTAAATGCTTTTTTTTGAAAGAGCAAAACAGAAGGTGTAATGACAAAGAGTGTTTATTTGAGATGTTTCACCCGGTAGGAAGCGAGGAGAGCGACAACATCCCAGGCTCCCCCCGCCACCACCCACCCTGCTAGTACTTTTTGTCTAAAGTCGTCAGATTTAGTAAGTATTCCAACAGACTTTCCAGAAATATTTCACGACACCGCCCTGCCTCTTCTGCCCGACTACGTCGGTAAATATAAACAGGCACATTTAGGGGCCTCTCTTCACCGAACACACAGAGAGCGTACGTTATTACTTCATCATGAACTGGCCTCATGCGCCACCCATTGAAACTTTGTATCATGCGAGAGCGCCGTTACTTCCCGCAATTTGGAATTTTTTTTTTGGTGTTGAGGTTTCATAAATGTATGGCAGTGTTAGCTGATAACAGACAAGTGCATAACGGCTATCTCAAAAAAAAAAATAATGTTATTATGAAAGTTGGCTGGTACAATAGAAATTTCTCACAGATGCAGCTCCACTCTTTATCCTCTCCTGCATTGCTCTAAAACATTCAAAGGGATGGAGACACCTGGCTACTAAAATTAAAAAAAAAAAATAAAGTTGGGTGCTACATACCTGTTAACTAAAATACGATGGATATGTATGACTGAAAAGTTCCTATAAATACTCTTTTCCTCAGTTTAAAGAAAAGTTTCATCCTACTCCAAGCACTCAAAAGCATTCCACCAGGATTATAAGCAAAACAATAGATATTTTAAGTTCTTTTTTTTTTGTCTATAGAGCATACATCTCATTATTCATAACATAAAAACTCAAAATGTTTTCTGTCCCTGGTATTCATAGGGTTAAATCAAGAACATGCAATAATTTTAGTTTGAGGAAAGCAGAAGCAAGAGCCCAAAGCCAACAATTAGTACTCTACACCTTAGAAGAGGACAAAAAGCTCAATAATTTACAAACGTCGAAGGAAGTGCTAGTTCCATAATTAAAAATCAGGCAGAGATCCTTTTGGCAAATGGATCTCTTTGTTAAACATCCTACTAATCCAAGCCTGAAGGTATAATTCAGTACCCTGGAGGATCCCCTCTATACTTTTGCCAGCTGTTCCATTTAGGTCACTCCACCACAAGTTTAGCTTTTATCTATTCCTCACTTTCTTCACCGGGTCCCAGAAGCAGCAGCCCATCTCTCTGAAGGCTGTTTAAAGTGTAAATGAAAAGACGAGACAGAAGTGAGCCGCTACCTCAGGGTCCTTAATTTCTGAACTGCAATTCCTTGGACTTCCCTACCTTGACAGATGCAATATGAAGTCTTCCTTGATGAAAAGCGAGGAGGAAAACTGAATATGGAATGCAGGCAGCACGTTCATTATCATTTTAATGCTTCGCAGCTGCATGAAAGCGTAGGAAATTTTCCGAGGCAAAAGTCCACTCAAGGCCAAACATTTGCAGTAGCCCTTCTGCCCAATTCCCAGCACTACTGCTGCTGGCGTGCAAGAAAAAGCCTTCAAAGAGCCATTTGATCTCTCCTCGGGTGGTCAGAGAGAGGTGGACTCGGGGAGAGGAGGGGCGCGGGGGGCGGGAAGAAAAAAAAAAGAAAAGAAAAATAAAAAAGGTGGGAGCTTGATCCAGTACCCTGGGTGCCAGGGACCACGAGGAGCCCGGGATGCAGACCCGACCCACTTGCCGTTCCCCCACGGACTGGTGGCCGAAGGAAGGAGCCAGTGACGCTTCGAGGTCTTGGTTATGCAAACTGAGCCAACCTCAAGTAACTAAACCGCTCCTAGTTTACTGCTGGTTTGGTGCAAGGCTTTTAACAAGTAACATCGTATCTTACCAAAAGCAACAACGAGATGCGAATTTAGAATGGATCCGATCATAATGGGTCTAGTCAGTGTAAAGTTAAGCCTTCTGAGAGTCACCATAGTCTTCTAGAACTGCTTTTCGACGGTACACTGTTTTACAACAACACATAGAGCTCTTCCTCTGGGAAAATTAAGTGCAATTCATTATAAAACAAACCACTGCCCTGACATTCATTTGTCTGTTAAAAAAAAATAAAGAGCAAGGCAGATACTCTGGGAGGAATTTCTGAGTGTTCAACTTTTAATGAAAGATGCATAAAAAATTCAGCAAGCGTATCGCTGAGGTCTTCCCAATCCAATATTAATTAATAAAGTTTGCAGACACAGATACCAACTGTAACGTGAAAGAGAATTATAAAATCTATTGGAAATTAACTTTCTAGCTTTTCAAAGGCTGTTCAGTAGCGCAACCACAGCGACTCCGATGACCATCTGCATGACTTTACACACGCAAGTAACCCCACGGGCTTTAGTCAACTGCTACGATCGTGTCCTGATCCTGCCCACCCAGCGTGACGTACCGGCTCCAACCTAAGAAGCCACTTGTGCACACCGAGTCGGAAGGCCTGGAATCACAGCGTTTCAGCCATTCACACCCCTGCGCTTCGCCTGCTCTTGAGGAAGCGCTCTATCAGTCAAAAAGTGCAGTTCTGCAAGCTTGTAAATCTGACTTTGAAGGGTCAGGGAGAAGGAGAAACCAACACAAGGAACAACACGCGTGCCCTCTTACTTCTAAATCTGGAACCGGTCGCACCGTTGAGCAACCCAGCTGGGGCGAGCTGCCTGGGCCGGACCCCTCACCCGCGTCCCGCTGCCCGCCCGTGCGCAATCGGCCGGCTCGAGGTCTACGGGAGCAGATAAAGAATATCTAATAAATAGTGATTTTTTTCACCGCTTACCTCGCCGACGTGCTTCCACGCGATCCTGCCGACGTTCCTGCGCGCGGGGGTTCGGCGCCGGCGGCTGCTCCGGCGGTGACGAGCAGAGCGAAGGCAGGTCGCCACCGGCCAGTTCTACCAGAGCCCAGGCGTGCGCCGTCTGCAATCACATCTCACTGAGTGCAAAGGGAAAATTAAAACATTTTTTTTCTCTTACACTTGAATGACACAGCATACTGTTCTGTGTTTGCATTTAAATTGGACAGAATAATTTACCACTGGCTTTTAATTTCAGAAGGGTTAATCACCTCAGCAAAGGTCAATCAAACTTTAATCTCCAATAAAATTGCAGTAGCTTCAGTCACCTGCAGGACATTTATTATATTCTTATTTCCATGCAAAAGAACGCATCGCTAATCTTCTAACTCTTTACATTAGCACATTTGCCATTAACATTTTACTAAAATTATTAATTCCTCCGAAACTATTACAAGAGCTCATTTCTACACATCTCAGAAGATAATCCTGTTAAAAACCAGCCACATCTACTGTGACATTGCTTTAGTTGTCTGCTCTAATCCTCACAACCGTTTGATACTCCAGCCGAGTTCTAACAATGCACAAAGTCTCAATTACACAAAATATTACAGGCTTTAGTTTAGAACAACAATATAGTGTTTTAGTAACTTAATCTTCCCTATTGTCTGCAATCACAATACTAATCTATTTTGCCACTGTTCACAGCATTTTCTATTCAAAACAAAATATCGATTTTTAATTTTGCTTAGCAGCTCTTGAAAAGCAGTAGATTTACAGGGATAAGTTAAAACCTAGAATCCGAAACTGACAATAGGAATAATCATGATGATAGGAATATTTTTCTGGCCTGGAAAAAAGTATTTCCACACACAACAGAAGTCTCTTTTGAGGCACAGCCCATTAACAAATAAAGAAATAAAGAAAAAAAATATTTCAGTTGGTACTTCCCATTTGTTCTACTAATAAAAAATAATTTATCTGCTATTAAATTGACCGAGAATTGCAAAATCTCTCTGAAAAATTCAAGTCAGGATTAGTTTTAAATTACCATTGCAGTAATAGCAGCTCAAAACTAGAAAATTATTTAACTCCAAACAGAAAATCGTTAAATAGAAAAGAGCGCGTCCCCAAAATATGTTGGTTTTAAATAAGCATCAGCTACGTTAGCTAAACAGCAATACATTCCTTCAAAAGCCTACTGGAACGATTTCATCTCAACGCTCAGAACTAGTTTACCTGTAAAGATACAGAGAAGAGGAGCAACAGAAAACTCAGGGAGAGCTCATTACGGAACTGAAACACAATGCAAACAATTCATTTCCCAGATGTTCGAAACTGGTACCAAAAAGTCCGAATTACTTGGGCAGAAAAATACTAAAACCACCGAAATAAATGGCTCTCCCTTATTCTCCTACCATGGCCACATTAGCTCCTGTGAGAAAGAGAAGGAACCGTCATATGCTCTCTCATGTCTATTTAAAATGGATTTTTTAGCCATAATAACATTTTGACATACCGTAATGTAAATAAACTGTTCTTTCCCTTCTCTCTGTCTCTCTGTCTCTCTCTGTCTCCGTCTCTCTCCTCTTTTTGTTTTAATATATGGCACGCAGACAGACACACGCCCCCGTCACTGTCAATACGCACCCTCATTAGCAATATGTCAGGCTGGCATTTTCAACACATACTCCGGAGCATCCCTGAACTACCACGCAGCCTGCGCACACACACACGCGCGCGCGTAAAAATACAATTGCCGAGAGGAGCTCAGCAGAATCATTTTTAACTTGGAAAACTAGGCAAAGGTACAAAAGGAGTAAGTGAGATTCTTAGGCAGTATTTTACCAAGGTGCTGGGAAGTGGCTCTCCAGCTAACGGCACCGACGCTGCTCTCATTTCACACACACACACAAATATGCATAAACAAAAGCAAATTCTTTTAGCAAGGTATTTTAACGCTGAGTTACAAACGCAAGAACGTGGGGCTTTCCCTGGGCTGGGTTTTTGTTTTGTTTTTCTTTTCAAATCACATTCTAACTTGAAGTAACGAATGAAAAGAAGTATTACAAAACATATACCCGAAGTGAACTACGAGTTGCTAGAATATAGACTGTCAACAGCATTTGTAGTTCCTCCAGCTGGGAAAAATTAGCTACGAAAACAACCGCGTCCGTATTTTGTGCAAAAAGCACCTGGCAAGACAGCGAAGACGACTTCGAAAGGGTGAGTAGCACCGAACTACAGCTCTGATTATTCACCTTTTGATGCATTGATAAAACATATTCTAGATTGCTATTGCAACCGCTTTAAAATACAACAGAATAGCTTCACGCGGCACCCTGAAAGGAAAGGTACCATCAAAGGACCATCTACTTCATTTTTCAAAAGAACAAACAGGGGAGAAATGTACGGGGAAAGAAACATACCTTTAGTTATCCCAGCGACCGACTTCCCAGCACATCTACATAGTCCTGCGGCTCCTCCAGCACAAAAGTCGACACTGCAGCGCTTGTGATCTCCGTGACAATGGCATCACACTGCCGGCAATTTTTTCGATTAAACTTCTCAGACATGGTAGCAACTTTGTTAATTATGATATTAGCCAGCTGGCGGGTACAATCAATCATCCACTGTAAGAAAGCCAGACAAAGAGACATCTAATCATTGCAACCAGAGCAGATAAATTTTGTTCCTTTCTTATACGTGTCACAGATTCTATCCCTCCTGACCCTCTACACAGGCATCGACTGTCAAATTTAGATTCAGCAAGCTCCCAGCTTTTCTTTATCCCTGCCTTAGATCTGAAACTCCTGGTTATCAGGAAGACAAGCGTCACCAGCTGTCTCGGAACAGGAAGGCAATCAGGTGAATAGTACTTATTATCTCTCATTGCCTTCTGAGGAGCGAGAAGATTGATTTTGGACCAACAACACGTCCAGATCTCCGGCACAGCTACTACGGCGTCATGTCTAGAATGTGGTGCATACGTAAAGCTGACCTCAACCTTTATTAATACTGCATACCAAAAGTTTGAGGGTTGCTTCTTTTTTTTGTTGTGTTTGGGGGGGGGGTGGTGTTGGTTTTTGGTTTTGCTTTTTTCTCTAAGCTAACTCTTAAAGTATTTTTTTTTTTTTTTCCTTCGCAGCTGCACTGGATATTCCCTTATTCCAGGCCTCCTTCCCCCCACCTCAAAAATCCCAGGCAAGCCGACTGCACCGTTACTCAGGGGACTGTGTTTCACAGTTGGATAGTCTTAATTGGGCCCACAGAAGCAGTTAGCTACCATTAAAGGCTTCTCTGTATACATCTTCCTCTCAACTAGTCTGATCGTCTATAAATCCCCACTAGTGAAGCCTACGCTTTGAGAAGGTTAAACATGCAAATACATTAGGAGCCCAAAATATAAAAGCATCCTAACAAAATTTGAGCTGATAGTACTTTCAGCATCGCTCTGGGAAATAATAATATGTTTGGGCTTCTCGTTTACGGCAGCATTGGGCAACCGCGTGCTCTTGCTGCAAGACCTTTTCTTACAAACCAAATACGCGGCAAAGTACCGGAAGGTAGTTCGTATAAAGTAGAAACAAAGGTTACAACAGAATAAAAGCCATCACAATAACACATTCCGATACAAAAAATACCCCCCGACTTGGTACATTTCAAAACGCCTGCCGACCATTCCATTTAACTAATTAGAGCGGAGTACATCAGTCAATTAATACAAATTTATAAGGACATGCAAAAATTTTTCTGACCACTTTTGGATTCATGGTACACTGGCTGCCCTGGCACTTGGACCAAGGATTGCTTTTCCAAAACTGTATCTTTTCAGACAACATGATCTTATGTTTATTTCACCTTAATTTAAGGCTAGTTTAACATTAAAGGTGGTATCCAGCAGTACTATCTCAATCTCAAACAAGAAGATGCTCTGGACTTTGCAGCATAAAATCACCCCCGGTTTTAGTAAATCCATTGAAAGCAATACATTTTTATTCGAAGTTTTTACACACAATTCAGATAAAACTTTCACACTTTCTTGAAATCCAACAAGGAAATGGCGACAGTCACAAAACAGCAGCTCGTGGGAGTAACAATTATACCCTGACCTCACTTCCTTGAATTGACAGCGTTGCCAGAACCTGCTTTGCCTTTCAGAAGTAATTTTTTTCTTTTACGTATCTATCTCATTTGGAAAGCCTACGAGACCAAATACAGGAATCCTTATGTTGTTCATTATCAGTCAAAACACAACTAATTGCTTTCTGATATTTGTTGGAAACGGTGAGGGCAGGAAAATAAATTACATCCTCAGATGTAATGTCATCACGCCAGTCACTCTGGATGACTGATGAAGTCTTCACCCAGCTTCCCAGGCAGATATCGAAGGCTGCGCCAGTTCCGCGCGGCGACCTGTACCCAAACTGTTGTCAACACGTTGGGATCGAGCTCAAGTGCCTCCACACCACATCGTCACCAAGGCAATGGCAGACACGCTGTTAGAAAGGTCAGTCCTAGCCCAACTAAAATGACTAATTCACTTTTAAAATATCTACCGCCGAGAGGATTTTACTCTGAAGGAAGCTCTGCGTGCAGTATTCCTTTGCATTTCTATTGCCGTACTCGAATCAGGTCTTGCCTTCTTTAGACAGCCTTTAAATACGAAGCAGTACTCTTGATCCCAGCACAGAGCTGTAAGGCAAGAGGAAATAACTGCACGTCGCGAACGAAGGAGGGACTTTGAAGGATACAAAATTTGGAGGCTGCGGTAACAAGCGATTCCATTTTCCTGGAAGGTGAGCCAAAGGCATCAGATACAAAAGGCTACCCACGGCAGTACCGGCAGTCCGCCACCAGCACAGCCCTGACCAGGTTTCTAAGCTGTCGGAACAGATCTGAGCCGGCAGAACCAGAGAACAAACCGGATGGTTTCTATCAGGTCCAGACTGAAAGGTAAGAGTAGCATGAAAGAAGGATCGAACTTGGTACCGCAGAGTACTCACATTTGTCCAGTTTCAACAAATACCTCAGGGCTTTCGCTCGCTCATACTTTTTCATTACTTCAGAGCTCACTGTGGAAAAATACGGAATTAATCTCACCTACCCTCAGCTATTTTAAACAAGGCAACTAGGCTGGTCATCTATGCTCTCCCTTGTCACCACTAGAATGAAGGCAACCATGACCGGGATCTGCTGAGCATGAATTATTATTATACCCATTTCCATTTTGAGATGCTGGTGGAACGGCTCGTCCGCTGGATGTACTGCTCTCTCCATGGGCTGCCATAGAGACGACAAAACTGGTCTGAATTCAGTTTTAACTCTGCGTGGAGAAGGAGGTTGGAGTAGTTGACCTCCTGAGGTCTCTTCCAACCTGAATTATTCTATTAATCTACGAACTGGCTAAGGCAAAAGCAACATAAATAGCTAAATTATGACATAATCCAAATTACACGCGTAATTCCCTCAGGAGGGCAGGGCGGCCCCTCTGGGTCGTTTGGCCCTCACCTTCCTCAAACCTTTTGAAAAAGCAGGCATTTTTTGCCTTTTTATTTTTCCCTCCGTTGAGACAAAAAGATGAGAATTACCAAATCATCTTGTTGTATAACAAGAGGGTCAGAGAAAAGGAAACGTAGCGAAGGGAATACACAAGGCGAGTACACAAAGGCCTCCGTGGAAGCATCTAGACAGCGGAACTGGTATAGGAGGAGAAAAGGAAAGTGAGTGCTAAAGGAAAAGTAAACTCAGGATCAGGTAAAAGAAAAACTTCTGTAGCAGGAGGGAGGTACAGCAAAGCATTGGCCATGGGTAACCTAAAGCACATCCAGTTTAAAAAAACACAAACCATGACAATAATAATAGTGGTCGAGGCTCAAAGGAGAGGTTTATTCTGGTAAAGACAAGATTACTCCAGGTTTTCCACAGTATTTGCTGCATTCTCAGAGGACATAAAATTCCCACCAAAAAACCCCAAACAAACCCAACCTAGAAGGAAGTACAGAAAAAGAGTAGGATTGATGACCTAAAGTGGAAAAAAAGGAAAGAATATTCTAAAACGTTTTGATCAGTAGTCACAATAGTATTTCACACCCCCAGACTGCCATAAACCCATGTAGTTTTAGTTATGTATACCTATTCATAAGCTTAACCTTAAAAATGCCTGTCTAATAAACCTTCATTTGTACTCTCGTAAATCCTGTAAATCTTCCATTCAGTACCTCATTACAAAAAATTACGTGAAATTAAGCGATAATATATGTAAATTATACATTTAAAATAATGGGCAATGTAATGAAAGGAATACTCTTCACATGGTAATCCAATGGGCTTTTAAATTAACTTTTAATGCTCAGCGGCTGCCAATTAATAAGGACCCTACACGTCTGACTGTGCTACAACACCCAAACTAGGAGAAGGAAAGGAGGAACACGAGGGCACGAAGGCAACGCAGGATGGCACACGGATGCTGGTTGCAGGTTTAGGGGAATGAACGCTCGCGGCAGAGCCCGGCTCTGAGAAGGAACATCCCTCTGCCGTGGACCTCCTCCTGAAATTCGGAGCTTCAAAGGGTCGGTGACACACTGACCCTCTCGCTCCAAGAAAGAGCATATATAGCTACAGACAGAGAGCTTATGGTATAGCTTCTCATTTTGGCACATCATATGTGTCAAAAAACAGTAACTTTTTTTTTTTTAACTTTTTTTTTTTATTTTTAGCAGTGCAAATGAAGAGCTAGCCTGCATCATAAACTGCGCATCTATTCCACTGAAAAGAATGAAACCATAAAGTTTCGGAGTGCAGAACGATGTCTGCAAAGGTCACCCGTTGCTTCTGGAGGGGGAAGCGCCACGAGGCAGATGTGAAGAGGCCACATGTTGCATCAGTCCCTGGCACAGAATGCGGAGAGGTGAAATATTAATGCATTGCAAGAAAAACAATCTTGCTTACAATTCTAGCAACCGACCAAGAACGAAAAAGGGGAAACAGACCATTGCTCTACCTGCATCATGACAAACAGGTCCAGTTTTACCCTGCTATAATATTGTCAGTACACGTGAACTAAAGGACTGTTCTATTCTGCTGTGACCAGCTGCAAGGAAGCCTGAAAACTGTGATTTTCTTTTTTTTCCTTTTTCTGACACCAATGTTCTGTTACCCACACTAGTAGTCAGACGTACCTCTTTTTAAATCGATCAGTAAGAATATATACCTGGGCTCGGATACCAGCATTCTCCCTTTGACAGCGTCCAGCGGCGGGTGTCCAGGAAAAAACATAAGGGCAAGCACGGAGCAATTTTTTCCTGGTATACGCTCCCAACTTCTGCCCACCCATGGCATGGAAGTTTACTTTGTATATGAAATGTCAGGATGGCTTAATGCAACACATTAGACAAGATTTCAATACAGTTCTCCCGTGTTGCAGAATGACAAAAATCAGTACCAAGAATGCACAGTTAAATGACTGACGACAAATCTGTAAAACAGGAATGCTCAGGTGAATGAGAAACTAGGATTGAGCTGAAATCTGGAAAAATAATTATATATCTTAATTTTAAAAACATAAAAACAAACAAAAAAAAAAGCAGGTAACTAGTTCACATTCATACTACTAACAATTTGGGATTAGAGAGGTTTTTTTTCTATCATCCTGTAAAGCTGAGACAATAAAAAACTCGCATGGTCTTAATGGAAAGATATTTTTCGTGTATAAAGCACCTTCTCAGAGAGCCCCTCAGTAGGTCAAGCGAGACATCTGAGCTCCGCGGCCGCAGGAGCTGCCAACAGCTCTTCCCTCAAGGCCAGGTTTGCACCATTTCACAAGAAACTCGTGTGCAGAAATTCATTCCCAATTTTGTGGTTAAAAAGCCTTTTCTAAAGCCCGAAGGCTTCTCCTTTGCAGAAGTTCTCACTTCAGTAAACCTGAACTGGGATGGCAGCCAGCCAGCCCGGCAGACACACAGAATGAAATAACAAGTGAATTAAACAAATGCTTGTTCTGGAGACAACGACCACAAAGTATGTTGGAGAAAACATACTGCCATGTTACAGCAACAGAATCTCTCCAGATTATATGGTACTTATTTTTAATGCGCCATTTATATTTTTCCCCAAAATAAAAAACGCACTTACAGCTGAAGTAGCCTCCTAAAAGAATCCATTTTGTCTGAATAAAATTGAAGCACGTAAAACCGTAATAATGTGGCAGAAGCAAACTGTGGTACATGACCCTTTAGAAAGGTTGTATCTGCAAAGATCAGATGGAAGTGACATAAGCCAAAACGCCCAACTGACAGGAAATTAAAAAAACATAATCCAACAACCCAAAACACTAACATTGTCTGTTTATAATTCATTTTTAAATAAAAAGAGTTAATGTAGTTACATTTTGGGTCTGGATTCTCCCAAAGTAGGTCTCAAATTGTGAAACTGCCCAACATGGGCATTCAGGGTTTTAATAATTTTCTAGATTGACTTAACGAGCTACTTTCAATACAATTAGTTAATTTCTTGACAGATAATACTTTACACCTGATTAATTTCAGAGCAGTTAAAAGGCAATAGCTCCAAAGGCAAATTAAAAGGCAACAAGGAGGCTAAGTCACTAATCTTTTTTTTTTTTTCCTTCCAAATTCTAAATTTCTTTCTTATATACTCTAAAAGTGGACTCTACATCCATGGCTGTTACCTATTATTTTTGGTACTGCGGGACAGCAAGCTCTTTTAGAGTCTTATGTCAAGCAGTACCTAAAAGAAGAAGGACTAACAGTATGAAAAGCGTAGTTTTGGTTTTGGGGGAGTTTTTGTTTGTTTGGGGGATGGGAGGCAGATACATATTATACCGTGCAAAAATTACCACAATATATTTTTCTTTGCAGCAGACGTAATTGTATCATACCAAATCAAGGTCCTCTTACTCTTTCATTAGAGAAATCGTTGTTAGAAACAGCGGTATCTACCTATGTCACACTGAAATCAAGCCTAACATAAGTCTTTTTGTGAGGCCAATTTAAAAAAGGCTCATGTGAACTCTTGCAATAAGGAATACGTGACTGCCTTATATGTCACTGAAGCTTTCAAAGCTCCCAAAAGGACATGGATGCTCAAAGACTCCAGATGCTCAAGTCCATTCTGCATGGTGCTGTGTTCCTTTTAAATAATGCCTAACAAGTTCAAAGGGAAAAAATGTTGCTGTTCCACCAAAATGAGTGTTTTATGCTTTTTTCTTCCACTTTATAAAGATGGTATTTACACGAAGCTACTAAAAGATTCATGTAATGTGACCGAATGGGTCATATGTAGTTGACCAAAGAAGCATCACTGAAGGATCCATCTCCAGCTATAAACAGGGGGTTCCCCATCACATAGCACGCGAGTGCCCCAGGCTTCACAACACCAAACGGGGCGGTGGGACCTCTGCCTAAGGAGCCCTCTCCTGAGAAAGAAGAAAAAACCACACCCGCTATGCCCAGATGTTGCCTGTTCCCAAAGGTTTTCCAAGACAAAAATATGACCAGTATATGGAGGAAAATAGAAAACAGCTCTGAGTATGCCGTGTATGTAAGATGCTGGACTGCAGTAAAATATATCAAATCTCTTCTGAGCGAAGACTCCTTAAGATTTTAGCTGTTGCAGACAAAAAGCTCTCTGCGGACTTGAAAATGCTCTTGTCGTTCTAGCATTAATAATCACTAGAAAAATTAAATTGCTACTCTCACGTAAAACTGAACACTGATTTACATCTTTTTGAGAAGGGAATTTGAATTCTATTGTGTAAGTGCAGGAATCAAATACACCACTATAAAATGCTCTGTTGATAGTGCTAGTTTCAACCCAAAACCCTAAAATTGTCCCTTTGCTGGTCTCATTTGAAAAAGAGTAATCCCTTGCTGGTTGTCCTACTTAA
>JANZLQ010000065.1:14137777-14174670 GCA_026212715.1 Elanus axillaris | reverse complement strand
CATACTCCATAGGAATTTGGCAACACTAACACAGGGGTCCCCAAACGCCAACTATATGGTTTTTATTTTGCAACTGAGATCCAGCTGATATTGCACATTATAGGATCATGCAGCTGGTGGGAATGACAAGAAGTCACTGTTGCATGACACTGTCAACATTTATATTTATGCTTTGCATGAGTGCAAACATTTGTAACTCACCCTAGGAAAGTTAAAGGGTTATTACAGAAGATGACAGAGTGTTAGTAGAGCTAGGTCAAAACGGGAGATGTTCCGATATACACTGTCAAGTCTGATGCATCAGATTTGTACGTGTGGTGTGAAAATGAACACACATGTTATGCCCTGGAAGTTCCATACGTATTTTTGACAGAAGTGCAAAGCACGGTTTGGTGTAAATGCAAGTCATTACAAATCTACCAGCACTGCAAGCACTTGCAGCATCATTGGCTCCACGTGAACGTATACACTGAGTCTGTTGCATGATCGGTTGTGAAGATAAAAGCGTAAACTCAGTATTAGCATGGATATTTTTGTAATCACTAGGGTGGACCCTGAGGGAAATATTCCCATTGATTTTTCCTTGGGCTTTCTAAGATAATTTGTCCAAGACCGACGACGAATTTGAATAGGTCTGAAAGCACAAACCCACTGAGGAAAAGGGTAAAAGGTATTTCCCAATTAAACTCTTTCCGATTAGTTTACTGGCAGAGGGACATAAATTTGAACCCACAGCATATATGAAAATTAGATGAGCTTTTACTGAATACGGCAAATTTTCAGACGTTTTTTCTTAATTTCACAGATGTTTTTCACTCATTTCCATACGACCAGCCAGAAATTCTGCTGCACTCATAGAACAGATTAACGAGCAACAGCACTGGCAAAGAAACACTTTCCCTCTTTACAGTTCTCCCCAGTCATCAAGTGAGAACTAAACCACAAAAACCTTTCTAGCACTTGTTATTAATGCAAATACCATCTGCAGGAATTACGATCTACTTTAAAGTTTTCTTGCTCATTCGCTAAATGCAATCTTTATGTAGTCTGTTTTCCCTGAAAGATGAAACGTTTTCAGGGTCTATGTGAACATTTTTTCTAGTAAGACTCAATAAAATTATGACGGGTGGGTATGATCCTACACCCACTGAAGTTAATAAAAAGTGTACACCGGCATAAACAGCACAGGAAGAAAGGCTAAAAAACCAAAAATTAAAATGCAGCCAAACTGAGGACTCTCCATCTAAACATCTGGCCTCATTTACCACAAGTGCCGGTCATGACCATTAAATAAAGGACAACTTACAAAATGCCTCCAGCTTCATTCCCTGTGCAACTACAGTGTCCATTAGCCTCAGCAAATACATTTTGCTTCAGATGGAAAGGAGTTTTTCAAAAATACCAAGCAGGTATCATCTTGATTTCTCATTTTGCTATTGACCAAATAATAACTGTTAACTGCTAACTACTGAGTCTCTACTGGTTGTGTTTGGATTTTGGTTTCTATTATGTAATAGAAAGCTTTATAGCATACGGGTTTTCTTCTGAATCATCTCATTCCTCTCCCTTCATATTTGCAAATGAACCGAACTGAGCAGATCATCAAGGGTTCATACAGGATTAATAAAAGCCCGCAAGCAATATAAACAATCTCCTAATTCCTTCTGAAAACCTTCCCTTCCCTTCCAAGAACAACTACGATAGGTACTTTGTGTAACATGGCCTTTAAAAACCAGATTATTTCGTTTTGAGAAAAGTCTTTGAATAGCTTTCCTCATTAAGGATCCATTTCTATTCTGTTTTTTTGTGAGGGGAATTACCTTAAAGCTGCTTACAGAATAACAGCAAAGCAAAGGCAGTCACACGTACCCACAGCTATCAGCAATTAAAGGCAGCAGTGACAAGCTCTAGCAAAGACGAAGTTGTCCTAGTCCTGTTTTGCTTCCCCCTACAAAGTGTGCTAACACTTCCCATCTGCTGTTATCCATTCTGTTAAGAGATTTGAAGTCAAAGAGTCCCCATGACGTACATCAGAATTTTACCCATTTGGATTTTTAAGGAAAATGCCTGCACTGACCACGTAGAAATGCAGAGGGGCATTTGACAGCAGCCAAAAGGGGCCAGGCAACACTCCCACCTCCCCGACCTTCTCTTCCCCTCTCACTTACAGCCTTCAGCAGGTGTCTGCTGCCAGGCCTGCCGTTTCCCCATGCCCTCTCCTCCTCTGCTCGAAGGTCGGGCGAGGAAAGGGCCGGCCTCCGCAGGCACCAGCCGCAGGAGACGACCCCCTCCGTCGAGCAGAAGGACAGACGTCAGGGCGTCATCTCCTGCCTGCCCCCGGCCGCCCGGAGGGACCCGTCAGTAGGACCTCAGCTCCATCCCGAGCACGGCTGGGTGAAGGAAAGGTAGTATCCGGCCGTAAGAGATAGTATCCGGCACGTTGTCACCTCTTCCACTTTCCCAAAAAGTGATTTCGGATCTTAACTTAAACACTGGGGTGGCAGATCAAACCGCAACTTAGTCAACTGCTTGACAAAACTTTTGCTTTGCATATTACTGAGAAAACGCTCAAGTTATTTTTGGTGCTGTACAGCAATACAAGCTGGTTTAAGCCGTTTTGTCTACTGAAATGTATGAAAAATACACCATATCTTTGAATTGCAGATTTGCATTCATTAAAAAGATAGGTTTGTACAGGTATAATTAGTAATTAAAATGTTTTAAAATGGTTAAGGAATATAGCACCTATATTTTTAATCCTGAGTGATCACAATTAAAATTTAATTCTTCAAACTTTCTGTAGTTCTTAACCTGAATCTTCTGCATTTTTTTTTTAAATTATTTTTTTCTAAAGCTGCAATTAAACCAAGTTATCAGTGAACTTTAATCTACATACTCTGGGAACTCTTTTTATGTATATGTACACGTATACATACAAGCTACCTGAAGTCAGGTCAAAAAGAAGCAAATGAAACTTCTCTATTGACAATTTCCATTGAAACAATCATACTGATTTTCATGAGTCTGCAGGATAAGGGAGAATGGACACAGGAGTCAAAATTCAAGCTGAGTATTTAGCCTGAAGGCCAACAACTTTGGTGGCCATCTGCCATAGCAGCTGGTGGTGGTTGACACACCGGGCAGCTGCGTTGGTTTGCCTACCTACCGTAGACACCAAAGAAGCTGATATACAAGGGAAACCCTTAATATCCGGAGACGTTGGCACTGATTTTACTAAGCAAATCTTCCGACAAGTCAACTGCGGAATACCTTGCGGCAGCTCAAGGCTAGTTTGTACTGCGCTTGGCCAACTGTGCTGCTCCAACAGCAGCGTTACAGCCTACTTAACTCAGAGGTGGTTTGGATCTTATCAGTGTTACCTGGGTGTAAATTAAAGTTTGAGTTGATGGAATGTTATCATTCATATAGGATTTAATGCTAGTGCATGTCTTCAGACCATCACGAGTATTTCAGAGCAATCTCATCCTAAAGCCTATAAATGATCGAAATGCCTTGCCATGGAATTAAGGCTAAGAATTTATATCAGAAATAAAAACATATCGATAGGTTTTAAATAGACTAGTAGTTAGTCCAGAACCATTCACCTAAGAAGTTCAGAAAAAAAAGCACGGCAAGCAAAGAACCATGAGCAGGTGAAACAGGGAAATACTTAAGATGTCCAAAAAGCTTTAACTTGGGACCATTTGTCCATCTTAAGTAAAAAGAAAATATGTGGAAATCTAGAATCAATTTGCTATTCATTTCTTAACACCATGAAGGCTGACATTTTTAAAACACAATCATGTTATACTTACCGGGCATTCTGTTCGGGCAGAATCAAGACCGTTTAGGTGCTGTAACTGTAAATTCTCATATTCTGCTCAGTACGCTTTTTTACACTGGAACGTTAAATCTGAATGCATCAAATGTTCTGTGCCTCTGCGCCTGTTGAAAATTCCCAACTTGAATTCCATGTTAAAGAAGTTGACTGTTCTGCTCTACAATGGCATCAATTCACCAGAGAATGTTTTTAAAACAATGTCGTGAAACACCATGAATAGAAAGCTTGTCTGTAATTTCCAAACTGAATTAATATTCTGGTGAAGCAGGTAAATACAAGGTTAAATTACAGCATTAATTTCCTTCCTTTTTCTCAACGCTGGTAATGCTATCCATTTCTGTATGCAGTTATTCAATGTGAAGAGCAGAAGGATGCTAAAAGTTATATATACTGTGTGAGAATAGAGTACTGATACTACACTTACCTTGTGAGTCAGTTCTTAATACTATTACCCTACTAAACGTGACATTATACTATTCCTTTTTTTTTTTTTTTTTTTAAGAAACCTAAACATAGTATCAAAACCTTAACAGTTAGTCTCTTTGGTGTACTTAAAAAGCCTGTCAATCAGTGCCTCAAACATCACTCAGCTGTTTCTTTCTCCGCTGCAGCGTAGGCAAAAGACATTTAATTCACAGCCTGACTCCTCACTACTTGCAAGAAGCCCACATGAGGACTTTTGGGTTTGGTTCGCTAATAATGGCACCAGGCAAGAGACGAGGTGGTTGTCAGAAGCCCAAGGAGAGCGCTTTCCTGTGGGCTGTTCCCAGGGAGGCTCTGCTCTAACTGGGAAAGCAAGAGAAAGGAGATAAAGATCAAGAAAATAGCAGAGACCAATTAGTCAAACAGAGCCTGTCAGAGGAAGCCAGCACTGGGAACCAGGACGCTGTCTCACCGCACACCACGCCACAGAAACAGCAGGTGAAAAAAACGTGTATTTGGGCAAAGTAAAACCTAAATGGCATTTCTCACATAAAGAAAATAAAGGGAAGGAAACTACCTTTTGTATAATGTTGTTGAAAAAAACCCTCTCAAAAGAGAAGCGCTAACCACCAAGTCGGGATCTGATTAAGACCCTGACACTGTGATACTGGGATTATGTGGAATATGAAGAAGACAACTGAGAAAATGGGGTATTTGGAAGAATATCAGTGCCAAGTATAGCACTGATGTATTTGTCCAGCTTTCCCACATAGCGATCTTATCACTTTGCTCTATCTGCCAAAATAAGCTGGGAAAGCAGTACTCTTAAATGTGAAAAGTGGCTGCAGCAAAATCCTGCACATAATGCCTTCTCACAGCAAAATTCCTTAAAGTAGGGGAGAAAAACATCTGAAGAGTGGGGAAATTACGGTAGGAGGTGGTGGCTGGGAAACAATGTTTAAAAAAAAAAAAGCCAAAACCAAAAAGAATCCCCAACAAACCAAAAAACCCCACGTAACTCTGTGTGTGTGTGTCTACCAGAGCAGCAGTCTTAAAAAGAAAGAGGAAAAACCCCAAGCCCACCTCTGAAGCAATGCTCCAGGGCTAGCACCCCAATAAAGCTACGGTAAATACATACTCAGATATTTAGGAACTCTTCAAGAGGAGATTTCACATCTGTGCGCAGCATTCATTAGGCAAATCATAAAATGAGGCTGATACACCTAATTTTTTTTTATTATTCAACCACCGAGGGCAGAAAAAACAAAACTCATTTGAGCTCACCAGTAGTAAATACCTTCATTTAAAGAACTAACTCCTATGAAGCGGTTCTTGGAAAACAATCATTAACTGCAAAGAGAAAAAATACACTTTACAAAACTAAAGGACAACTAATGGGACTGAGTAACTACTAGAACAATCGGCGATTCCTCTTTGCAGTGATGCTTTTCTACGCCCAGGCAGATCAAAAGTTGTCTTTCTCTGAAAAGTTATTAAAACTTACTGGATTTAAACCAGCCTTCCTTGATGCCTTTACGAAGCCAGCTTTAATCCTGCTTTACCTGCGTGAAACAACCGTTCGCCCTTGTTGCAGTGCATATAGCAATGGCAGATGACGGAGCAGGCACACCACTGGTCTCCCTCTGTTTGCCTGGTTCTGGTCTGCCAAGTAATAAATAAAGCGACACAGGGGATGGAGAATAAATACTCAAACTAAGCTCATTTCTTAAGAAGTTATTAAAACAGAGTATAAATGTAGAACACACAAACATCAGTTATAAATAAAACCCAGCTCAAAACGCTCCCTCTATGTATTTCCCTGCCTATATATTCACTGTTCCCCACCGATACATATTCCCCACAGTGACATCTCCATTTCCAATTCTGCTCAATGGAATTAATTTGAATAGGGACTGACTTTGAGGTCTTCCAGATTTAGCATAAGACAGGAAAACAGATTCCAAGTGTATTGACTCATTCAAGTATCAATAACAGTTGCAGGTGATGGGGGAGGGAAAATGATGTCAAAGCTGGGAAAAAAATCAACTTCAAAAGCTTGAAGCTGTTGTTCAAGTCATGCTAAATACATTATGTGATAGCAACCATTTTTAATACAGTTTCAAAGGCTTGGCTTTATTTGGCACTTCAGTGATTAAAAAGTTAGCCTTTTAGGGCCCTAAACGGCTTGAAAAATATGCTATACTATTTCACAGAAGTATGGACCGAGGCAGTTAAAAGAGAAAGAGCATCTTACATCCATAGCTGTCTCTAAAACTAATTTAAACATCAAATAGATGCAAAAACCCATACACATACATATTTAAACCCCTCTTTCAAAATATCAGGACATCTGTCTTGTAGGAGTTATTGCTCTTGGTGAAAATACTCACAGCAGAACAGGGACTTCTGATAATTAGTTGAGTCAAAACAGGCCTACGTATTACAAACAACAGAAAATAAACCCCTTTCTTACTTCTGCCTTCTACATTTTGGGTTGGTTTTGCTCTCAAACAACAAGGCATTCCCATGGTGGTACCCTGCGAAGCTGAAATCTCTCCTGTGACTTTCAATCGTAGTATCACAAGCACATTAATAATATTATTTCGGACTCAGAAACGTACCTAAGTCAACTACAGAAATGTAAAAGTGGGCCTGCTCACGACTCATACAAAACCAAAAGACACAGGCAGGCTACACGCATGCAGCGGAAGTGCTACCACCCATGATTAACCGAGCAGAAATTAGTATTCTCACATGGTGCTTCATTTGCGCACTTGCAAGAAATAATACCAAATAATTCAATAAAGCAGTAATTAAAAACCTGCCTCAATTCTCCTGGTGCCGTGGCAATCATGCTCCCACAACCTCGCAGCTGAGCACGGAGAACTCGGCTGCCTGCGCTGCACGGGAAGGCAACAATCCACCCACCACTGACTCCTGCTGTTTCATAGGGGATCCAATTACTGATATCATTCTGACACGAGAGATTAGCTGATTGCCAGTTCGGCGTGCTTACAAAATCTTATGTGTCACAGGAGGCCCTTTACTTGTTTCTGTAAGACAAACAGTGTTTTTTCGCAATCTATTAAAAACCCACTAGAATATTTTCTCTCTCATGTGTAGCACTTCAGCCCCATCCTGTTGGACTCAAAGCAAATTCCCCCTTTAAAACTGCCGTAGAACTACTGTCTGGTGACAGCAGCAGCAAAAATGCACTTTTAATTGTGCTTTTCAAAGAAGACGCTTAACAAAAGCAGGACCCTCATATACCACTATCTTAGTACTCAGAAAGACCACAGATCTATCTGAGGTCCGAGATCACGACTGAAATATTTCCCAATTAAAAAGTTTTCATAGAACTTTGCATTGATCTTTTCCCAAATCCAAGAGCACATTGGAACAAGCGTTTGTGAAAAACAATGGTCTGGTTTCTGTTAGAAAGTGTTTTTCTAATCTCCAATGCTGTAAATAAAACTCATCAGGGCTGCGTAGTATCAGCTGGTTAAATTCTGTTACCATTCAGTAAAAATACATCAATGCGGCTCCAATACTATTTTCCCGTTCCAGCTGTTGAACCGCAAACAAAAAGAAGAAATGGAAAGACAAACTACAAGTCGGGCAAATTAGTATCTAAGCGTGAAAGGTCAGATGCTAAGAAAAATAGGGAAGAAAGACAATGATGAGCAAGAAATATTTCTGTTTTTCTCACCACCAACACTGATATTCTTACAGGCAGACATTCTAATGACTCTGCTGATTATTCGAGTGTCTAGACTGTATCTACATATGAGATGCCAAGAATACCCTCTTTAATGCTCCGATGAACTTTACCATCCGTTCTAGAAAACAATGTCTTCATCAGCTGCAACCAGACACATTATATTACTTTGAATACCATAGGATTTTACAGTAAATAACATCTTCTCTAGAGAACAAATGTTTAAATTGATGTGGGAAATTATATGATGCCACATAGACCCAGAATAAAAGGCACTTTATTTGTTTATGCTCCTATATCCAAAAAAAAAAAAAAACCCAGCAGGGCATTTTGCAACTCCCATTTTAATTAATTTCAACAAATCTTCCTTAAATCAAAATGGAACTGAAGCCATAAATTTCTGAGGTTAGATTTTACCCACTGACAATATGCAATTTTTGTTTCAGATTATTAGAAAAAGACTTCATTCACAACGTATGAACAAAGAATACTGCCAAATAATACAAAACCAGGGTTTAAATAGTATTAAACAGACACGCTGCATTTTCACAGCAAATCCAAATCTTGTTTGGATTTGACTATTCTCTTCACTCCCTTCTTGGGAAAAGAAAGGTAGGGAAACTTGCTGGTGAAAAGTATATTAAAGCCTTATCTTATACCCCAACAAGAGTAAAATAAGACATACAATCATAACACAGTTTAGGGTAAAGAAGCTGCTTCAGTTCAGAGTTTCTAACCTCAGTGGGTCCCGAGCACAGCAAAACACCGGAGCTGAGCTAGGCAGGGTGGGAAGGGAGAGCAGGAGCCATCTCACCTCCCCTCTGCTCCCAACAAGGATTACTAACCTGCCTCTGACAGTTGTTTGCCTAACTCATTCCCAAAATCTCCAACAGAGATGCTGCAGCATTGCTAATCAATCATCTGCTGTCCTTCACTAACCTTACACTTATAAAGTTTCCCTAACGTCTAATTTAAATCTCCCTCACTACAGTTTAATTGCATTATTATTCTTGTGCTGCTTCCCATAGACAAAGACGACAATTACTTTCCTCTTTGCAGCAACCTTTCCTGTGTTTGAATCTAAATCTAAAATCTTTTCTAATTCTTCCAAAATGTGGCTTTTGTTAAGGTTTTCTAGAATGTTGATGCTCCTGGTTGATGTTCTTTGGACTTGCATGCAAGTCATGGACCAGCTAAACTATGGTACGCGACTCTAAATACACTGTCAACTTCCACAGCGTCATCCTCTTCATTGCCAACACCCACAAATGGCACTTGCCAACTGCACTTAACACTTGCAGGTTGCTGCTGGTTTTAAACCCAAACTGTCCCTCAGCAGTTTTTACTCATAAAACTGTCGAATGGGCAATAAAGACAAATACCTGCCTAACTTAAAGTCACTTGAACAACAAAATAAGCCCAAACCTCGTTAATTTAAATTTTGCACTCTGTTTGACGGTGTGACTTACCCTTGTATCATTACATCACCTATCCAGCGCATTCTGTTTCTGAAGCGTGTTGTTTCATTAGCTAAGTACTTAGCAGGTTGACCGACATTTCGCATACACCCCTTCCGAGCTGCTATCCGAAACCAGGGGGCACAAAATTAAACATCGCGCGTTCCTACACCTGAAAAAAGTTACTTCCATTAAGCAAGAAACGTACGTGCAATATATTACGAAGGCAGCTGGTTCCTTTTGAAAGAGGGGCCGGTGCCAGTGAGCTGTAAGGAACAGGGATGTACCAGATCGGAGGGATTCCCGTGCTCCTCGTATCTCACATGGGTTGGGTGGCATCGCTGCCCTGGCTCTTGTCAGACGTCAGGCCGGCCAGCCCAGCGTGCCAGCCGGTGTCCCCAAGGCAGGGCTGCTGGAGCACCGAGTCGAAATCACCAAAGTAAAAGTGATGATATTAAACCTTCAGCATAGGCGATTCCTTAGGAAGCGTTAATTTGAAATGACATCACTGAATGATGTCAGCTGTCGTCAGTGGCACAACGAGCCTCTCGCTACCTACCCTTCGCCAATTCAAAGTCTATCACCAGTGATTAGCAACAGTGATTTTTGTTCCCCGACGGCATACTGCTCTCTTTCGGTGCTTGCCCTCTGTATTGAACCACACCGTATCGCCAGCGCGGTGACGTCAGCAGAGCGCGAGCATCCCTGCACGTTGGTCCTCGCCAGTCAAAGCTACCCAGGAAGCCTAAGAACTAGAAATGGATGTACGAGATCACACATTCCAAGTAGGTTTGCCATTCGTTCTGGGGCACTAAACATTTCCAGCCGCTTCTCAACTGTAGTGTTGCTATTTGCATTTTGTACTCCATACTTGAAAGCATTACAGCTGCCTGTGGCAACAAAGGAAACGCAAGACTTGTTGGAAGAAAATAAATAGAATAAAACCGTTTCCTGTGGGACAATTCAAAGTCTCACCTCACCATCCTGAGACATCAGGGATTCTGTGTCGCCTCTGTTTTTTATTAATAATGCAGCAACAGCCTTTCAGCCGCTCTTTCTGTAAAGGAGGGGTTTTTGCAGATGCTGCGAGTCATGTGATTACCTCACTCTTCTGGAGTCAAAGGCTAAAAACTGATAGAGGTTCTCACTATCAACTAGTCTATAATTTGGCAGTAATAAATGAGTGTTTATCTACTCAATGGGAAATTTCATTTCACTCTCCGCCCCCAAAGTCATTACCTGCACAATAGGAACGAGCGGCAGAAATTCACAACATAATAAACTATTACAGGCTTACTGCTTAAACTGCATCTCAAAATAATCTTCCGTACCGCAAGCTATAAGCAAACTATAATCCACAACGTGAGAACTTTGTTGATACAATGGAAGAAATGGTATTTGCATCTCCTAAGAGCAGAGAAACAATTTTTATACTCCAGCTAAACAGTTTCTGCTGTTCTCCGTATTGTTTTCCTAGGTGAAAAAAACATTAAATATTCCTCATTTTCTTTTCTTAGAAAACATTTGAATAAAAGACTGTCATTAAATAGAAATTGGATAAGAGTCTTTCTGTCTAACTGAAAGTTGAAATACGTTTTCTATCTTGTTGAAAAAAGCTTATGTGCTCGACAGGGTAAGTAATATAAAAATATTGTTCAATTAACTTGGTATACCATTTACAGTTATGCTTGGAAAGCATCTTGCCAGTAAGAAAAGAAGTAATACTTTCAGCATAATATCCAGTTAAAAACATGCACAGTAACTTACTCTGAATAGTACAATTTATTTTTCTAGACTTGGCAGATTACTAGGGAAGAAACGAAAATATTTGTGAATCAAACACTGAAAATGGTACACAGTCAAAAGCTATATTCTTATTCAGGATTTTTTGTGAAATGTATTGCGGTACCATTTTAAAACTAAGACATGAAAAGCTAGCACAGTTTCAAGCAAAACCTCTTCACTGCCTTAATCTTAACCACCTGGTTTCTAATGAGTATTATATCTCTTCGAGTGTGAAAAGCATAATCTTTTTTCTTCCTTTTTTTGCAAACTGTGGAGATATTTCAGTATAAATATCTAACATTATCTAGTCCGTCAGTGATAGCACTGAAGTAGCTGTGTAGTCATCCTGTGATCCTATGCAAGAAAACACAGCAAGAAAAGTAGGTAGTCATTAGGGAGCAACAGCAGCCACTTACATAAATTATGGTACAGTAATTCAAAAGAACGTAAGGAGAAGAGATGTTTGAGGCTTATACTTCTTCGTTCTTTAAGCCTTGAACGTATTACCTGCCTAAAACTTACCTGCGGGAAGGAGACCGCAAGGTAACTCCCGTTTAAGTTTAAGAAAACAAGGCAGTGTTTCTGTGTTTTCTAAAAATACTTCAGTTATTTTAAGCAGCTTATTTGGTATCTCTACTGTTTCTTACTACTTTAGAGTGACTGGACTAAGTTAACTTCTTTAATGTCAAGAGAGGCAGTACACTATCATAGACCAGCATGCTTTTTTCTGTTCTCTGAAGTCACAGAGGAAACTGAAAGTGAGGAGTACACAATCCTTCCTCTAACCAAAGGAAATTAATTTCTTCTAAAAACATGTTTGCTTTTATGAAAATATGATGTTTCCTTTCCTAAAACCTACCAACATGATAATTTACACATTTTAATTTTTTTTTTTTTTTTTGTCTATAAGAAATTTAAGACCCCTGAAAGGAACAGACAGCTCCAGAAAATTTACAGTGAAAATCAAGTTCTCATCCCAGAAGGTACCAGTTACGTGCACGGGTCGCACAGCTCCAGCCAGTCCAGGCGGTTTCAGTCACCCCGGGAAGCTCACACCCTGGACTTTTCCAGCCCTGTCCTTGGGTTCAGAATAGCGACAATCAAATTATTTCACACGATTCAGATTTTTTCTCAGGCAATAATACATGTTAATTAGATGTTTCTCTCCACACATCAGTGGATAGTGTTCTCCACAGTGATGTTTACAGTTGTCACTCTCAGCAGAGGACTAAACCAAAATGAGCACAACTTCTTTCTGCAAATCTCAGTGTTCCCGCACCGTCAAATTTCACACTCTGACCGAGTGAGGAAGTCATTTTTTCCATTTTTTGCGCACCTTTGTTTGACTAAAGGAATAGCGGATTTCAGTCTCTAGCTATGAAGCATGCGCCTTTCACCGACAATAAAATTGCAAAAGCTTCAGCTTGCACCTGGGCGCATTCGTAATAGCTTAGAAACCAAAATTCAAGAAAAATATCAGAACTGTTAAGAAGAATATAAAAATCTGTATATTTCCAAATATGAGGCCTGACTTATGTTACATCAGAACTCGACTCTTTTTTTTTTTTTTTATCGGAACTTGACTTTTACCAATCACTGACTTGTGATTTATCAGAAATTAATCTATGCTTGACATCAGCATTCTCCCTCTGTGCTCACCAGAGCTGACTATCTGAAACTCTGCCTTTACTAAGAAGTCATCAGAAAGGCTAAGGGAGATTCGGAAAGGTGCAGCAGAGAGCAGGAGAAAGTAGGATGGATCAGACCTAAGCATTTATCCTTGTTGGCAAGCCCAAACATTTATTCTTGCTCTAAGACTCCCAAGAACAGCAACAAAAAGCAGAAAAAATCCCTGACATTATTTTTTTAATAATTACTTCAGGACATACTAATTGATTGTGGTCTGCCAGAAGAGACGATGGACAACCTGAAGTTTCAAAACCTTCAAATGAACTGTGTGCGTCAGAAGGCTGCGTGCACTAGGGAGGGCAAGCGCTGACATTTATTTTGTATAATGGTGCATGTCTTGAGGGCAATCGCCACTGGAATATTATCCCCACTCTACGTGTCAAACATTAATGTAAAATCAATAAGGAGCCAGGTTCCCAACATTTTTCACGCACCTGCGTCCCCCCGGGAGGATTCCGCCGCACTGGGCACCGGGCTCCCCGGGGCGCGGGAAGAGGCTCGCCGCAGCCCTCCTGCTCGGCACGGCCTCGCTGCCGAGGGTCGGCGATGGCTCGATGAGACACCGGCACCTGTGGAGCGAAAGGGCGAGACAAAGATGATTGCTGGTACCTTTGCTGCTCTGTCTGCAAGTCCTGAGAAATGGAAAGTACGAAGGTTGTTTTCCGCAGTATAGGTGACATCCTAGTTTGAAGCGACACAGTTGGAGCTGCTTTCTGACAAGTCTGGGGTTAAGATGTGACAGAAATAAACCCACGAGAACAGCCATCCTGCCAAATACACTCAGACTCACATAAAAGTTTGACTTCATCGGCCCCAATTAATTTCTTTTCTCCAAGAACATGGTTTCCTTTCAAGCTCATTATCAACGAAGCTTCTCTTCACTCTGGAGCTGAACTAGGTCTTTAACGGGCTCTACAGTTTACCTCATGATGAGACACCGCCAAAAACTCCAGAGTTAACCACAAGTGTCACAATTCTGAGGGAAGAAAACCCCAGAAAACCACAACGCACTATCATTCTCCGCAACCAAGCCGCAGCAGATCCCACTTCTTGTCTCCCTTCTCCTGGAACTCCGCTCAGGCAGCTCTTTCTCAGCTCAACATTGCAAAACTGCCAGTCTCAGAGGAGCTTCATTTTCCCAACATGCATCCCCGTAAGTCATTGGCACCTTCCAAACCAAGATTTGAAAAGACTCCTATATACCTTAAAAGGTATTTGACTATATAAGGGTGGAGTCCTAACACCATTTCTTCTGGATCAGGTAGCGTATACCAACCTGTTATAACGTATATGGTCACAAAATTACTACAGTCTATGATACTCAATGTTCAACACCAGGCAAGGCCATTTCCTACTCCTGGATGCCAAGGTACCAAATCATCGCCCCTAAATATGGTGATTGTAGTGCTCAGAAAGACACACGAGTTCTTGTTCCTGGATATTTTGCTTTATGGAATGGACCTCAGTTATTTCTCTCCTTTTTCTCCACCTCAAGCTTCCAAAGCTCAAGGCCAACGTTTTACTGAGGCACGTGGCAGAACACAACAGCTAATTTCCATGGCGCAGATGGGAAAAGGATCATAACCGCAGCTCCTCACCTGCACTGACGGCAAAGGATACCACGCTCAGTTATCACCGCCAGGATATTAGATATCATCTAATCAAATAAGATCAGTGAGGGGGCTATTCAGAGAGGCAGCGCCGCATGCCTCATTACTGAAGACGAGGAGGCAAACATGACCCCAATATTACATGAAATATATGTGGCAGTTTCTACGGCTTCCTCAAGCAATCGACTCCAGCTAAAACTCAAAGCCAAGAAAACTTATTATCCTGGACTAACATAGTTTTCTATTTTTTAGAAACCAAGATTTTTCAGAAGAAAAGGGATTGCCATGGAGAGACGACAGCATGTTTGGTCACATCTGTGGATACATACTGGCAGCAGATCCTGTATAGGGATGCCAAATGAACTCACAGACTTGTGGGGGTCTGGGCAGTTTGTTGCCTTCGCTTTCATAAAACAACAGCTTTTATAACAAAAAAAGACCTTACAGACTGGAACTAGGCAAGCCTAAAGGAAGTTTTGAACCTACTGAATTTGTGGTGCTGGGTCACAGCACATGATGCAAACGCATCTAAAGGATGATGGCACGTGCCCATTTCCTTACCGCAGGAGATCTCTCCTGTTTTAATCAAGGCTCCCAATGTTCCTGAAAACAGACTGCAAGTTTTCAAAGATTTGAGAGCACCTTACAAATCACTGCAGAGACAAGTCATTCCACCAGCCACTGGGTGTAAGTTATGGGCTCATGACTAAACAGGAGTTTGGCCAAAAGTAAGAGCTTACCATTATAAAAGAGCCATGATGTGTTTCTGTAGCCGAGAGAATCCTGGATTATAGGCGCTTAGGAGAAAAACCTCCATAGAAAAAAAACTCAACAGAGCGCATACTATAGGGTTTAGAATGGCGAAGGACCAAATGATCCCTTCTGGGAACCAAACCCATGGTTGCAGACAATATAAGCATTTCAAAACCCCATGCTTAGATACAATTCTGCCTCAAAGGTCAACTGGCGAATGTAGAAGATCCTGCTGAAATGCACACTGCTATTACATGGTCAGAGAATGGAACAGCTCAAGTAAAAACTACTGTATAGTGAAAATAGGGCATTTTTTTATACATTTGCAATATTTAGTCAAGCTAAAACAATCACCACATCTTTATATTAGCCAATAGCTTCAAAGTGCTAACTCAGAACTCCAGAGCTAACCCCACACGACCATGTGCTGAGAAGTTCACCCCTTCCTCTTCCTAACCAAGGGGCACGGGAATTCCTCTGGAGTCTATTGGAAATCTGATTTATCTGTGTATTGGTACCTACCTGAGTAACGCAGAGCTACTGAAAGAAACAATTCTGCTAGCGTTAACTGGCTAGAACATTAAACTTTTTTGGTGTACGTGAACAAGAAATTATTCCTATACCCTACTATAGCAGAAATACAAACTGCAGGAAACAATTCCTCCAGTCCTCATGGAATACACATTAAAAGGTTCGACAAAAGATACTATCTCAGATGGTACGTTTATTATTAAATTATTGATGAGCTACTTCTATTGTCCTTTGTACTTGAGCTACTAGAAATTAAAGCAAATACTAAACTTCCAAATACAGCGTTCCTGGAAAAAACATATGTTCGTAGGCTCCAGGATTCCCCGCAGTCCTGAAGGAATTTTCATAACTTCACAGGTATCCTCAAGTCCTAGAATTGCTTCCCAGCTCAGCTTGCAGATGTTTAAAAATACATGCAACAGATAATTCACTTTTGGCTACACATCTAAGAGGTTCAAACATCTGAATTATTCTATCTGAGGTCAGCTACAAGATAGGTGCCAAATTAGGTTGAAATCCACCTGGGAAGAGCTATGAAATACTAAAATCTTTGGTGCTTGAGAACTTGTGCCTATTTCTGACTAATGCACACCCTCTCAGATCTTCTTCCAGGAAAAGGACATATTTTCAGGAACCAAATCTGAAATATAAGCTTACACCTTATGAATCTGTAGACTTCAGTCATTTAAATTTTGCTGTGCAGATATAAAATGCAGATCATAATAGCAAAATTTCATAACAGTCTTCATAGGTTTCTGGATTTCTAGAAGACAAAGTATGTACACGCCATCACATGCATTGGCATGCCAACAAGATTTGCAATAAAGATAAACCACGGGCTTCCCTGGCCTTTAACAATCTATTTCTCTATACTCTTTAATATAACCAGAAAATATTTTCCAGGAGTTCAGGATCAAGGTATATATCCTGCTAAAGAGGTATACGCCCAGGTTAATTCCACCAAAATGTTATACTGTATATATATATATATATATATAGTACTAATTATATATATATTTCAATATAATTCAGCTGGTTATCAAAAGAACTAATGTTCACCCCAAAATTTATGGAATTTTTTTCACAATTCAAAATTGTGAACCAGTAACTCAAGTAAGTCTGACAATTCATCGTCAAAAATAATTTCACATATATTTCTAAGTGTTGAATGATATTTCATATAAATATCTCCTGAAACATTTCAACACAATTAAGGTAGAGCTAAACAGAACTCAAGTGGTTCTGCGCTTCAGGGATTCATGTTTAAGTAAATTCCCAGCCCCCAATCGAAAAGCAATCTTTGCTTTCTCTTCTCCTGGAACAGATAGCACCAATATTAAAACTACTCTTGGGAAAGGACAACTTAAAACAGAATTATCCATAGATAAAGATGCTAATGACATTAGCGTTTTTTTTTTCCTTTACTAAATATACTAGATTGCAAAACCCAAGTAGGAATTTTCAACATCTACAGTCAAATAGTTATCTGCCTTCAGCACTGTTAATCTCTCTCCCACTCACTCCAGCCCATCCCCACCAGCTCCCCAGTCTTATCTTACTTCTCCTTCCAGGAACAGAGAACAGAAAAATCAAAGAACAGTGGAGAAAGGACTGAGATGCACTTGTAAATATTTGTTTCAATCCTGAAGAACTCAACAGTGTAATTCATTATGTGCCAGCCGCATTTTTTTCAGAAACAATCAGCATGCTACCATAAACCTGGAATGCAAGCCTCAAGTATGCTTTAGTGGACTGATTTCAAACATGCCTGAGATTGCCATCTATCAAGAAGCTACAGAAAAAAAAAGAATTTGTGTCAGAAGTAATTTCTGGTATTTCTTTCTTCCCTAATTATCTGAAATCAAAATCTAAATAGATTGTACTCAACCAAAGGCCTCTATCTGTACCAGTACAAAATAAAAAAGAAAAATAAATAATAACCATCATCTTTACCAGGGAGATAAAGAGAATCAGAATCTATTAAATCTATCTTGTCTGACACACAATGAAGCTGCTTATGATATAATTTTAAAGGACACAAAAGTGGTAGAGAACACTGTGGCATGCGGTATCTAGAAATATGAAATTGAAACGTCCGTCGGATCCATTCTGTAACCTGAGTGTGCAATGATACACACGTCACTCAATTCCTACCCCAGACTCGCAGAGCTGCTCAAAGAGTAGAAGTCTCTAGTAAAAGATCCAACCTCCCTGATTACTACAGGTTCCTAACGAACACCTGTGTGTTTCCTCCTTAGCCAAGTCAGAGCGGAGCCTGAATAATATAATCTGAGAATCTATTTTCAGTGCAACCTTTAAAAAAAAACAGAAATATACACTGAAGTGAGTATCTCCTACTTCTGGAGAAAAAAATCCAAGGCCCCCAACCTGCAAGACTACTTGTGCCAGTGCCCTGAGCGCTGTCCTTGGCCACGGCTCAGAGCAGGCAGTTAAGCAAGAGTATAAAACTGGGACATATTCCTCCTACTTTCTGTTAAATCAGAGATTTAAGGCGAACTGGAAGGATCTGACTACATCTGGACAGTTATGTTTTATAGCCACCATGGAAACCACCCTCCATGAACTTCCCTAATTCCATTTTTAACTCATTTATACTTCTGTCCTCTTTAATCTCCTTTGGCACCGAGTTCCACAACCCAGCCTCACACTGCCAGGAAAGGGTTTAAAACTCACTTTTCCTGGGCAGCCAGGAGAAATATTAACTAGCTATTCCCAGTAGCTATTCCCAGGTCGCCTTCTCCTCACACATCCCGGTGGAAGGAGAGCCGTCTCGGAACTAATTGTACCATGAGAGAGACTTCTCTTTGGGTTTTTTTCTTTTTTTTTTTTTTTTTTCTTCCCACCCCAAATTCTTGTTCAGCCTGTTGTGAACACAGCAGTAAATTTCCTCTTCAAAGAAACTCCCTCTCTCCTCCCAGCACGCTCCTGCCAGGAGGCTCATGACCGCTCCGGCCGTCAACTCAGATACGTCATTCCGGTCCGTCAGTCCTCCTGTACCTCCCTGCCCGAGCTGACAGCGCTATCTAGTTATGGCTCTTGCTAAATTAGCCATAATATTTGTGAGCATTAAAAGAACCATTCAGGAAAACCCTCTGACCTGCTAACCGATTCCTTTATTTTAGGAGGTGTTTAACCTGCCCCAAAACTCCCACTTTATATATATACAGTCCCAACACAGGTGGAGGCTCAGGGACTTGCTCAGAAGTGGTAAAAAAACCTCCTCAGAGGTGCGTTTAGCCTGACCCCCACCAAAATGAATAAAATGGAGGAAAAGGACATTGATGGAGGATGATAAAGTTTGGAAATAAGACGCAATTTCTTTAAGTGAGAGAGAGCTGATGCTAACTGAGCTTCTTCACCTGATCCAATCGCCAAGGAACAGGTTTGTGTTTCACCAGATTCAGTAAGTCACTTGGTGTGATGTGGAAGATGTGATAGTTTTAATGAGATGGCATTAAGAAGGGAAAAAAGTAACACTGAATAGTAGAAAACACACAGTATAAAAGTTAGCGAGATTGTTAAGCTCAGAAACAGTCCTCTCTGTCACTGCAAGTTACGTTTCCAAGACGATTTAAAGCTAAAAGACAGAAAAACATTTAAAGAGAGAATTCCACATAGGGAGGAAAACTAAAAAATAAAAACTGAACAGACCTTCTAACAGGCTGCTTTCCACCTGTAGTATCAGTGATTCTTTAGTAAAAGCTGTACAGGTCTGACCTCAGCCCGAAACAACCTCTACAGCCTTGCGAACGCTGACGGATGGCTATCATACACCCACGGGGTAGACGGCCCCTGCGGAACAGGGATAATTTGAGGGATGAATGGGATTAGCTCAAGTTTCTTAAAAGCCCCCTTCTCTCTCCACGGCACTCCCGCGCATGCAGGCAACATTCCAGAAGAACAATGAAATTGGTGAAGCAATAGAGGGAAACCTCATAAGGATGGATTAAAACAAAATAAAAACCTACACAGAAGCAGAACCAAGGCTGTAAAATTGCTTCCTAACTCTTCCTTCCAAAAGAAACATTCAGAGAAAAGGCTAATATTTGCTCCCCACACCCTGGAAGTGCCCTGCAATAGTACTGTCATAAGTTAACACTGTTCCATTTCTACAGACACGTGTTAGGACCTATCGCACTAGTATCTAAGCAAATTATACCAAAACTGTTATCTTTTTTTTTCCTTAGTGTGACTCATGCCAGCTGGACTAGTCTAAATATTATTAAACATCATTAAATATATTATATTTAAGCTTAAATCGTGCCAGCAGGGCGAGTTAACAAGCAGAAAAGAAAAAAAAATGTATTTAAATAACCCACATTCAGAGGCTGTGATAACGGGTGCTACCCTCCGAACACCAAGACTTACATACAGCCTCAGTTATTTTCCACAAATGGATAGGTACGTCTACCAATCCTTCTGGCAGCACTTCCACTGCTGTCACTTGGTGGAAGATTTAAAGGGCAATCCAGGAAAGACTGTGATTTGCTATGAAAATTAAGAAGTGCTTAAGTGCCTTGATCTCATTCCAAAGGGAACTTCCACACTCGTGAGACTAAATTTCATTGACTGTCCCGGGATAATGACCTGCTTTCCATACTGCCAGCACTATAACCCTACTTCCATCCTGGCATCTCTAAGAGATCCTCAAAATATCAAGTCCTTGTCAGCAGGGTGCTGAGGAAGACAGCTATTATGAACTGAATGATGATTTTACAGCAGCAAAAACCTACTGAAAAGTGCTTTTACATATTATGGTATCTGCGCCACTGCAACGCTCAATATTTTTATGAGTCTTCTACACTTATACCTGTGCAGATGTACAAACACAGCAAGCTATAGCAATTGATGTGGTTTGGGTTTGGGGTTTTTTTATGAACTAATGATGTTTATAGTCTTAGAAGCTTTTCAACAGTGACAAATACAGTATTTAAAAAATTGCATGTCAAATCTACCATGCCTCTGGGAGGACAAATCAGCATGTGTAACATCTGCAAGTCTGCAAGCACAACTGTTAAGTATATTATAATCAACAGGAGGAATGCAGAGTACATCAAAGGGGAAAATTCACATCATAGTAGATTGTTACCACTCTCTTCTTTTCTGGAAAAAATACTAAGATCCTGAAAATTACTCATACTTAAATCAGTATTAATTAAAAGAAGCCTCAGCTACTCCTTCCCCTACTCCCTACTCCCCTTCCTTTCCCTGCTCCCCAGAAAAGACTGAGGAAAATTGAAATGCCTGTGCAATGGAAACTTATGCAACCTCCAACAATTTGCATTTAGGGGTGAATTAAACTTCTTTTGGTTTACACTATAGCGGAGCTTCAGCTTTAGTAACTTCCTTCTAAAGGTAACCGAATTTTCCATATGAAATTTTAGAAGAAATGATTACTAAATGCACAGAGAAAATAGACTAAATGCCCCCATCACGCACATGGCCTTCTCCAGCAAGGTGACTTTTCTCCCTTTACGTAACCAGCCCCGTTGTTCTCTGCCCCCACTTAACCACACAAGCAGATTTTTTTCCTTTAAAATTTTGGAAGCGCCTCTTAACCGAGACATGACTTGCAGGGATTTACTCCTTGCCACAGAACTGAACTTTATCTAGAGCACCCAACAGAGCTCCCACTTTCCACAAACTGTCGATTTCTGATCTTTGCCACCGCTTTCTTTCTCTGGAGTTTTCTCAGCAGCATCACACAACCACGTGGTTCCAGACATGCCCATCACCTACACAAGTGGCCTCGGGGAGCAAATCAGACTCCGAGGACGATACGGAGAGCGGTACTATTCCTGCACACATGCGACAGGACAGAGAAGGCAGCGTCCCACGACCTCCGCCCCAGGCTTCCCAGGATCCTACGGCATCAGCCAGAGGGACGGGATGGGATGGGACGGCTGAGGCCGAGGAGAGGTACGCAGGGACACAAGGACACCAGCTGGCTGGTTTCCTCATCCTGGTTTAGCACCTGCATGGATGGGCACTGCCACGTAACACGAAGTTGTGGAGCTCCCACCTCTCTCGAGTGTCTCTCGTTCTTCTTTTTTTTTCTTTTTTTTAATTCTCAACAGATTTTTAAAAATTTATTAAGAAGCTGAGTCACTATCTGATCTAGTTCCTGTGTTCTAAAGGTCAATACAAGTATCCAAGAGAAACGTTAACTCAACAACAGGAAAATCAATCCACCATGAGATTGAGTGCACCAAATTCAGCCTTACCGCCAACGGTGACCTGTTGTATCAGTTTTCAATTTTATATAAGAAATTGATACAATCATAATTTCCCACCTCCTAAGCTCTTTGAGGGAAGAAGAAATAATCTAAGCGATTTTAAATAAAACAGAGGACTGGCAAAGAATTCCCTTTTCCACTGATATTTAATAACCTTCTTCTAAGATCCTTCTTGGAAAAAACTTCACCACATTTTTCTTGTAGCATTGTGGGTCTACAAAATTAGAACTCGCCAGTGTAGGGGACAATGCTGGGAAGGATGAAGAGAAACGAAACAGATTAAAAGCAATAACAGACCAAGATCCCGTTTGCAATATGGGTACAACGTACCAAACAGTACTTTGCGTGCAGTAAAATACACACACATTCTGCCAGAGTTAGTATCTCGCCTAAGTTCATGGTTTAGAAACTGCCTTTGTGTCATCCCTGAAGTCACTGCATTCAAAAGGATGAAAACAGGAGTGGAAGAACACCTTTAAAATGTGTTGCACGTTTTCTTCCAGTCCAAAATTACAATTACTACACACTTTATAAGCCTGCAGCCAGTTTTAGTAAACTGCTACTTACAGCTCTTGCGCGACAGCCAGCAGATGCAAGCGGTGAGCGAGAGCTCCCATTCATTGCTGCTAGCAACCCCCTGCCTTTCTGATCCCTTCTCCAGAAACAAAGATTAGGTGGGGGGAAATAAGGTAAAGGGTTATTTTTAAAAGTCCGGATTTTTAAAGCACCGTCCTCTTATTAGTTGCCTCTCATCTCCCACCTCTGTTTCCATAGAAACCCCGCAGCAGCATCGCCTGCCTCACTCTCCTCAACTCTCCAGATCCAGTCCATGCCAAACCTGGCCGGGCAAGGCGGTGGAGGACGAAGGCAGCACCGCTGCAGCGCCGAGGTCCGCGTTCCCGGCCTCCCATCACGCGGAGACCACGTATATAAAACGGAGGAGTCGCCTCTACCCTCTTGCTCAGACTGGGGTAGAAAGCTGATCCAAATCCCAGCTGTTCCCCTTCTCTCCAGCACCCCCGGACAGATGTTTGCGTGGACCGGGATGAAGGATGCACCTCAGCCCTCATAAACTAAAAACCCACAAAGGTTGGAAAAAAACAGTGAAATGGAGGAATATTGGTCTACGTAGTCAGCACAGCGAAAGACAGCTGGCTGCTAAGCAGGGGACTTCTCCAGTTCTTGCTCCCTTTTCCCGGCTTCTGGAAAACTGTAGTGGACAGTGTCAGGAAATGGGCTTAGGAAAAAAAAAAAGCTTAGTCTGAATATTCAGAAGCGCATCGTAACACCCCCTGTACTGTGGAAAAACACACCTGGAAAGCCTTTTGTCCATGGTATTTGTCTCCTTTAATTAGTTCATCTAGGAAGAAGAATGCTCCTTCTAGTGCCAATCACTTGTTTTGCAGAGAGAAGGTACTGGCAATTAATTTGTATTTATTTATTTAAATGGTCTGCAAATGGATGATCAGCTACATTTTAGGTTGTTTTACCTGCAGCAACTTCTCCATCACCTTTATCCAATTGGAATATACCAAAAAGTGACATTTGGAGAAGACAACTGTGAGTCACCAGGTGACCAAAACTGACCAGTCAAACGCCGGAGAAGGCACTACTGACTACGGACTGCCCAAGGGGACTCCGAAAAACCCCAAGACGGTGAATTCTTCTGATCAAAAGGAGCAGGCATCTTCAGCAAGACAGTCCCTCAGTATGGCTTCCCCTGCCAACCCCAGTCAATCTCACTTCAGTTTGAGTAAATTGTCCTTAAAATAAATCTCACCTTCTCTCAGGCACACCCTGACAGGGAGGAGTGGGTTACGGAAAGAAGAACACAAGAAAAACCGCTACCCACTTGCTAACAACAAGGGAGCCTACGGAAACACTCAACACCTAGTAAGAGGTGGCAAAATCTATCCAGTGGAAATCCAGAGAAAGGAAGGACTATCCTTACGTGTCTGGGAACGACTGCAATAATACCTGAACACGGTTCCTCCTCTTTGTATCTATCAGGCTCTGCAGACAGTTCCTGTTCAAGAGATGTTCCCACAGTGTGACAGATCTCCTGACAATCCACAAGCAACAGAATTGATTTCCCCCCCCACCCCCCCCAATATTCTAAAGCCTCTACCTGCATAAGAAACATGTACTTACTGAAAAATCAAACCATGCATTACAGAACAGATTTGGAGTTTTGGTGGGTGCGGGTAGGTCTAGAGGTTACACAATAAACATGATTAGCATGCGAATATATATGAATATACACCCACAATGTGTAAGTTATAGATACTCCTTATCTATCATTTTTAATGACATGCTAAAGCAAACTGACAATCCAAATGTGTACCATGATGCAAGAATGCATTTGCATAATTGGCTTTTATTATATCTAGACTTGTGAAGGATTTCTAAATCTAAAGAAAGTATAAGGGCAAGTATTAGTTTTTAAGTGAATTTCATGGAGGTGGAAGGTGAAAGGAAAAACGTCAGTTTTGTGCAATAACAGTTTTGAGCCAATATGCTGAATGCAGATAGCAGTGATCACAAGTTACTTCTCAAGACGACTGTTATTTCCTGCAGTATCAGTACACATTTATTTATGTTGGCAAACTTTTGTATCCAAACCACTTAATAGTTGCTTCTTCCAGAAAGCAATTTTCTAAAATCATGCACTTCAACCTACTAGTAAATAATTTGTTTTCCAATAAAACTTTTCAAAGGTATAATTTATGGGGCAATAATACTCAGTATTATGGATTTATATATATATATATTTAACGTCTGCTGCATTTCACTGAATGTTGAGTGTGAATTTGGGTTCTCATCATAGAAAGAAGAGCACAGTCTGCTCAAATCAGCGCTCCTGATCTGGGACAGTACAGTTCCCGTCCGAGTCAACGCAACAAGCCTGCGGAGACATGCCGAGCTGATCGTTTCCTTTGATGGAGAAACTTCGAGTGCCCCCGTCACACTCACTCTCTTTCAATTTGCCATATTTCATTAGTGACGGAAACCAAGCTTAGTGCTATGGTTAAATGGCAAAATGAAGGCTGGTTCAGTTTCCAACAATGAGTTCATTTTTCAAATCTACAGCTTCTAGCTGATGGCCAAGTAGAAGTCTCAGAGGCCTCAGTTCTCCACTCCCAGATGCAAAGGCCCTGTCACAATAACAGGAATTAAGTTTTTTAAGAAGATAAGAAGATGTTAAACAGTAATGAAAAGAAGATTGCTACACAAGCTATTTGTAGAGATCACATTGCTGCCTAATAGTACCGCTGACCTAGCAACATTTAAAAATGTAACGCCAAAAGCTGAGAAGAACACTACAAAAATGGACTTCTTCAGATTCAACTCAATGCCACCAGCAATGAATACACTGCCACCATTTTCTGATGCCGCAGGCCCAGAGGAAGATGACAGCTGCTACTGAAGATAAAGATGATTTTGTAGAAGTGCTTGAGGAATTACTAGCAAGAAATGAAAGAGCAAACTTCTCCTACCTCTTTAAAAGAGGGGGCTGGAACCCAGGTAATCAATAACAGCAGACTGAATAAAAGCAAAAGAAGCTAAAGGAAATACATTGATGGGCTAGAGGAAAACCTGCAGAGGTAAAAGACACCTCTGGAAAATGTAACCTATCAATTTTAGTAGCGCGCTTGCGATTTAATCCCAGGATGGCACACTGAGAGCATTGAAAACTGAATGTGGAATTCAGGGGGGTCTCCATTCTCATTCAGGTTTAAGGGAATAAAATCTTTGTCTAAAAGACTGACCTCCAGACTGATCCAAATGGGTTTTTGCAAGAAGCGGCATTACCAGTCTGGAGCAAGAAACACCGGCTCAGGTCCCTTTCCAGATGCAGGTGCAGAAAAGTGTCCTCATCACAACGCTATTTGACACGCACTATCCGGAAAGCGCGGGAGCGCTGGAGCTGCTTTTGCTTTTCCACGGGCACCTTTTTAGCTCCTGCGGGAGCCCAGGGGCTGCCCCTGCCGAAAGGGCTGACCTGCCCTCGCCGGCCTCGTGCCGGCAGCGGGGCGCGGGCAGCCGTGCAGTCAGCTGGATCAGGTGATTGATCGGTCTGAAATCTAACCCTACCAGGAAAAGAAAAGAAAGATTAGTTTTCAGTTGACCAGCAAAGCTTTAGAAGTCATTCCTACAACAAAGAGGAGGCAGGAGCGGCGCTTTCGCCGGCATCGCTGGCCCAGGTCAGCTAAGCCGCTTCAAAGGCTCTTGCTGGCTCCTTGGTGCACACAACTGCCAGGCCGCTACGGAGGTGACCCTGCGTCAGGTGGTTCTCCATAACCATCCGCCTACGCACCCTTTTGAGAGGTATTCTGTTCGCGGAGGGCGGCTTAGTCCGCAATTCAAGCAGAGTCAAATTTCCGAGCGGCTGCCCCAAAAGATCCTCCGGCTGACGGGATGGTAACTCCTTCTGCCTTGCACTTTGCAGAGAACACCACGTCACCCCGTATTTGGGGCCCCAAAATATTTGATATCGTTGGTCAATAGTATCATCGGGGTGATTGAAGATGATGAAATTGATAGAGAGAGACAAAGCGAACTGCTCTCGCTCAGCCGGGCTCTGGCAGAATCTATTGATTTACAGCAAACAAAATGGTACGGGAAACAATGTTCAGACAACCTTGAGGGTTTATTCTGGTTGCCACTTTATTTCAACAAAATGGATGCTATTCAAAGCTGTATTTCTCACAAACTGACCCCCCCATACATAAACATACAGAAATTCATCTTAAATATTATGATAGAGGGTGCAAAATTATCCAACAAACAAAAGGAAAGGTACTAAAATTAAGGCTGATTGTGAATTCAGAATTGGACCTCATGATGCCCTGTTCAATTATACAGCCACCTTTTTTTCTCTTTTTGATAGGACCCCTATCTCATCAAGCGTACAGGAAGACTGTTACTGAGTAACAGATTACTTAATGCAAATTATTCTGTTCTCAAGCATCTTCAGCCTGCAGAGTGATATACAGACAATAGCAAAGATGGGAAAGATGTCCAGGGGAGAAGAGGGATGGCGTACTGATGATACCCAGGTCAACCATCAGATGTGAAACTGCTTTGTGCTATTACCATTCAGCATCAAACTTAAAAGTCCTCCTCTGCAGGTAAAAGAAAAACCACCTGAGTCACCCAGACGCTGCTTCCACCTTCCGCGAGACTTTAGTCAATAAGCTGTCTCAAGAGAGAAACGAGAACGTAAAGTCCCGTGGACAGTCAGACACTGAGGTATGGCAAATTATATAAGGAAATCAAGAATAAGAATACATTAGTAGTCTTAGGACCAATTAGGTAAATACAAACGCATGTCTGATGACCAACAGTGACAGAGATAAATACATGGTGTTCGTTTGTGAGAGGAGAGGATTGCCCCAGCCTGTGCTCAGGTGGGTGATTCCCGTGTCCCAGGTGAAGGGAACAGGAGCTCAGGGCTTTCTCCCCAGTGATCCACTGGCACCTCGCTCGCCTCTTGTGGCCAGGGGCAAGAGCAGGCTGGGTAAGCCAGACCTTGTCTGGGAGCTACCTCGTTCGGTGTCCCCAACACGTGATCTGTGCCAAAGCTGCCAGAAAACTCAAAGGAAAAAATAAAATAATGATCATTAAAAAAAGATCTTTGGTTTAGAATTCCTCCACACTGTCTTACCGGTGTGTAACCTACTGTAACCTGGTATGGTGTAAAAAAACCCCGTAGTCAAAACTAAGTGTACCTTCCAGAAATTTATTTGTACACAGTTTTGGCTTCATCCAAAATTCAAAAGTCATGGGAACTGGTTTTACATGTCACAGCTTGCTCACTCTGGGTACATGTGAGAGAACACACATATATCTCATGAAAAATGCGAGGCAGAGAAAAAAAACCACCAAGATTTATGATTATGCACTGATTTATACATTATATTATGATCTATTCTTCTACTTCTCTGCCAAAAGAGACTATTAGTTAATATTGTTAGAGGAATCCACGGTGAATGTATCCATGATATGTACATGTTATCGGCAAGATTACATGCAAAATCATGCATTTTAAAGAGCAAAAATACAGGTTTCTCCACTGTTACACCTTTATTTCAAAACCTGGACTATAAATTAGCCAATAAGGCAGCTGTTGACAAGAGAGAATAATGATTAACTTTATTCACAGGTGACCATTGATTAAAATAAGCTTATAAATATTTCCTATTTTCCTGCAACAATTAGCAATTAGATGGATCTTACTTATATTAAGTTTCCTAAATGGAAAGTGTGCTACAAAAATTAAAGCTGTAACACCGGTAAAGGAAACTTGTTTCATAAGCCGAAGGACTCCCCCCCCAAAAATGCAGTGATTCTTTTTTTCCTCTCACTTTTGTACTCCACCGAGGTGGAGGTGACCTTTTTGCCAGTTAATCAACACTGTTGTATTACGCACTACTGAAATACAAAGATATATTGTCTGTATTCTCTTCTTTTAAGCAGAATTCTGGAGCCCTGAAGCGAGTATTTCAATTATTATGCTTGCATTTTAGAAGACCAAAATGTATCAAGAATAAGGACATACTGTGTGTCCTGATCCTTCAAACCCTTACTCCAAAAGCAATTTCTGCCTGTGTATGCAGAAACCAGTTAGCTTAAATACAGGTGTGAAAAAGACCAAAGATATACACCTTTCAACAAAACTTCTTTAATCATTGTGCTATCAGATTAAAATTTTTCATAAGGTTAAAGAACTAGTTATTTTTGCCTTACATTTGTAGAAATAAAGAGTGAACAATGAAATACCATCATAGTCACAATAAATCACTTCTGATGAGTATTTGTAAATGTTTTTCCAAGACATTTCTATTTCAAAACATTTTAAAAAACAAGGTCTTTTTCCTTGGTAGTGCTTAAAATATACATATGTATATATCTCAAAAAGTCTACTTCCAAGTATGCAGGACTGGTTTAACAGTTTCTTATTGTATAAAGCAGGCACTATATGAACACTGGACTATTACAATGCACCTTTACAAGAACATCATGCAGGTTAGTTCTGTAACTGGCATCTCAGACCATTTTTAGCAATAGCTACTAATAACTGTTACTCTTAAAAGCCCTGAAGCAGTAGCACTATTGTGAACTAACCCCAAGGAACTGCCTCTGCGAATTCTGCTATCAATCTGATGCTGAAAAGCAGCTCAGTAGTTCCAGAAACCTTTGTAAATTCCATCTCTTTGAGAATTTATTCCGGTAGCAATTATCATCCACAGAGTATACTGGGGAAATCTGTCACCAGGGTAGATTCAAATTTTCAAAATTCACCTCAGGAAGACTAAAAATTGGCTCAATGGGTGCAATTAAAACACTAAGCCTCACTGTAGCCTATTATTGAAAATAAGCTACCAAAAAAACCCCAGGCTTCAGGAAATACTACTTTTATTCCTAGTACGCTAGCTGAAAAATGCATACAGTTGAAGGAATATTTTTGCTCCATATGCACTTAGCTATACTGAACTCTATTACAGCAAGCTATTCCTTACATTTCTAAAAAGGAAGAGCTTGGGGTTTTTAAGCAATACATTTATAATACTGTCAAGTATCAACAATTGTTCAGACTTTTCCCTCTGTGGACTAGTAAATCTATGGTAGCCAATTTAGTAGAAGCCGTATCAACATCCAGCTCCATATAGCTGTATGTATTTATTATTACTCTAAAAGAACCCAACCCCCCCCAAAAAAAAACCACCAAAGAAACCAGCAAAAGACTTTGCTTCTGCTATTGTGTATTCAGGATCACATTTGCTCAGTGCATCTAAAAGCTGAATGACTACCAGCAATTACAATGCAACAAAATTATTACGGCTATATTATAAAACCCACTCTACGTTCTCAATTACCTCTTAGAACAGCTCCCGCTGAAAGAAATTCTAATACATATGAAAGACTAAGCACCATTAAGAATGACACAAGTAGTGCATGTCTGGTAGTAACAAATATCTGATATTACTTGAATACAAGGAACTTGCCTAAGAAACTGGGAATTTCCTACAGCCAAGCCACAGTTTATTTGACTGCAAATACTTTTACAGTTAGTAATAATGAAGTGGCAAGCAAACAGCGTAAGAAATCGTAGTGCTGGCTTTTTAATATCTGTACAGAATAAATAAATTCATAATTGATCAATTATATATTCAAGCGGGGAAACACAATGCTAGCCTTTCATTGTCGATTGACATACAGTCTCATCACCAGCGAGCACAAATGAAATGCTAATGGCAGAGAAGATGAATGCCAATTTCCTTCACTTTGCTCCAAGTTTCAGTGGCTCTCTACAATAAAAGATAGCTGTTTGTGGAGACTGGCTTGTTCCATACCATTAACTCAGAACAAAACATATTTTTAGTGGGACAGCAGTGTTTACTTGTAAGAACTGATGAATTGTACACCACCATTTATCACTTGTAGACAAAGACATTCAGGCACAATTTTGGACATAAATCAAGGTACATGCTCCTAAATAAAAAAGGGATTGCTTAAGTCCCTAAAACTGCATAGATTGAGGTCAGATTGGCCATAGCAACCAAGAATGGTACTTAGGCCTCCAGTAAGACTTAGCAACCAATAAATGAGCTCAGATCTCTTTTCATCTCCACTGGTGTGAAAGCCAAAATTAAAAAGATTAGATCACGCTGCACCCATCACAATAGACTTCACAGTGAAAAAGTCATTTCTAGCCTTTGATTCACATCCAATAAATAACATTCATCCCTTCCATAATGAACAACTTTCAAAGTAAATTGAATCTCCATAGTGCTGCTTTCCCTTGCTGCACCGTATTTACATAACAATATATCACAGGAAGCTCAGAGCGGGTCTTGCAAATGGAAGACGCGTCTTTAGCGCCGATTACACTATATTCAGCTTTAAAATGCTTACCATTTAAACATAATCCAGGGAAGATTATCATAAATAATAAATAATGCTTTAAATCTTGCGCTGTGAAACTTTGTCGTTATTTCAATACGGAAATTTCATAGTAAACAGCTCCCTCCCCCTTTCCTTTCCAGTCCTTCCATTTGAGGATATTCAGCAAATTCTACTTTCCAGGAGCACGGATGATACTATCTGCCTAGCGTTTCCAGGAAAAGGGATAGTACATTATTTCATTTTTACTGCCTCTTTCCGCACTGTTGCTATTCTCTTCTATATATTTTTTTCAAGTACTCCAACAATTCTTTTTAATGTTCCCAACACATCGGTCACCTATCACTCCAACCTCACACAAAGCATTAGGTATTGCTGTTTTCCCTCTCCCTAGAGCTGCAGTTGTTTGTAAATAGGTAAAGCTGATCGCAGCTGCAGGAAGCTAACACAGATCTAACACACAGAATCAGAAAACATATCCAGCCAACGTTCGCGTTGTATTGTCGCCGCACGCCCTGTACCTCCCGTACTTGATTTGTCATTCTTACAAATGGATCATCATTCCCTTCTTACTGCAGGTTGCATGAACTGACAGCGAAAGGAAAGTGTTCGAAAGCAATAGAGGGAAACAAAAAGTCCACACCTAATTAAAAATATGCAGAAATAATTTCAGCCCTCTGCAGCAACAACTCATGTAGATTATACTATTTGAACTCAGCAGGGAACCTCATTAATTTTTAAAACTCTCTGACCCCAGTGCAGTTAAGGGTGTAAAAATAATTACAAATTAGGGTTGAGGGAGCACTACTTTAATATTGCATGTCTGCTATCAGCTACACAACGTTTTATCGAATATGGATATTTATTACAGCTAAGCATAATTTTAACATAGCCAAAATGAAGCTGCGTGGTTAATTTAAAAAATGCAGATGTTAGAAACGGTATATTTTTAAGAATGTAACTACAGTAGCCACCACTTCCACGGAAAAACCCTGCCTGCTTTCTGCAAACATTCTCGTAACACAAAGCACAGCAATTACAGGTTTAAAAGCTAGTAACAGCCTGGATACGGCAGTAAACTGAAATATTTCTATAACAAGGCACGTTTGCAACCTAACAATTTCTAACTTATTTAGAAGGCTATAAAATACTTGGCCGAGGGTATAAATATTCTCTCTTACCTAAAACTTGTCAGAAGAAAGCTCCTTCTCCATTGTTGTCACCTCCAGTGCCCCCTCTTGCCACCATGGAGATTGGTTCTGCTATGTTTATTGCTCTCTGCCTCAGTTACAGCCGTGACACTCATCTGCAAAGGGGTGCGGGTGCGTGGGGTGTGCGAAAAGCCAGCCTGACGACTTCACGACCGGGAACCTAAACCTCAGGCCAAGTCAAGGCTGAATGAAAATGATCAAAGCTCTGTCCCTCACCAGCAGAGTAGACCAGATTTCTCTCCCCCCCCCCCTCCCGCCTCCCCCCAATGAGCAGGAGGGCTGTCATTAGGGATTCCCACTAAAAAAGCCTCTACCAGAGGCAGACCTTCTCCAGATTGCTAGTGCCTGCCCAGCAGTCCGTGCAGAATACAGGTAGCTATTGTTCCTGAGACAGATATGTAGCCAGCCACTCAGACTCTGACAGATCTCAACAAACCAGTGAGCCTGCCTTCAGTTTAACTCTTTATTTACTAGTGCTTTACTTTTTACAAAGATCTCCTTTTGCCCTGGAGAGGGAGGGGCAGGGGAGGGGGGAAAAAAAAATAAAATTAAAAAAAATCCCAAACGGTAAATTGTTCTGGTTTTGTTAAGAAAAAATGTTTCAGTTTTCATGTGCATAGGCAGTAAACCTATGCAAATTTAAGAGTATTGCTTTTAATTTCGAAATCTCATCTCGTCTGGTGTTGGACAACACAGCAATAGCACACTTCAGCAGTGAAACAGGATTCCAATTCCGTAAGGTAAATAACTCCTGCTCTGTCTTCCTCTGGATTCTCGTAATTCACGGGGAAATAAAACAGTCTGAATAGATAACATGCATCTTTGCTCAAATATTCTAGGTGTTAAGAAACACAGCAATTTAGTGCAAATGCTTCAGCAGTTTTTCCACCAGAAATCAGTTTTCAGCGTTGACTAGAAATGAAGTTAGCATCTCTGAGAGAAAACTGTGCTAGAGCAAGTAGATAGTTAGCCAATTAGTTGGCATAAGCAGCAGCAGATACTGATTTCAGCCCTGCAGCAGTGTTATATTATGATAAGGAGATTTTACTTGCCCAAAAAGGGTATTTTTTTTATTTTATATGACATGAAGCTTAAGAATTTATTCACAGACACAGGCAATGAAGCTGTTAGAGAAAATATCCTGACATTTACGCTCTGCCTTTGACTTTTAGGAAGTAATGTGTTATTATATGAAAAGCTAATGATTCTGCATTCTGCATAAATATTGTATAAGTAAAGCCCAGGTGTAGCCCTCACCTTTAAAACACTTTTTTCCCTTCTCTTTAAGCCCCTCTTAACTTCATTTCCTGCAGGTTGCAGTAGGATGGGTATGTGCATGGGTATACTTGCCTTAGGGTGAGTGGGTTGGATTGTTTTAGGGCAATTTTAGGGTGTAAATGTTGAAGATGACAAGAAAAAACTTTTCACGTGGCAATAAAATCAGATTTATAAAATGAAGGGGGGCTAAAAACCATTCCTACTCCTAACACAAGTGCAAATTAAGAGACATGACGTCAAAACCAGTATTTTAACCTGGCAGAACCCATCAACTCCGAGAAGCCTCCCTATCCATTACATAAATAATCATTTTACCAGCAACTTCAAACTGACATGTTAAAAAACTGCGCCCAATTTATTCTGAAAGTTGCCAATGGTCACTTTATAGTGTTTCAAAGCAATCTTTTCTGCGTGTTGGAGAATTTAATTACACTCCTACAAAAGTGCCAGGCGTCCAGTGCCTTTCAAAATTCTTCCAGCGCAGCGAGGAAACACGCAGACAAACAGGAAAGCAAATCAGTGTTATTCAGTGTAACGCACCCTGTGTGGCAGAATACCTCTAGACTACCCGATGCGTTTTAAAGAACCAGGACTCTGCATTCACAAACCCTGCTGCTGTTTCATTCCAGAGTACCTCGTTCCTGTCAATTGGCGTATCAGTCCTCAAGGACAGAGACATCCATTGGACTGTATTTTTTATCATCAGCTTATGTAAATGCCTGGTGTTATGTAGGAAGAAAAGCTTTCAGTCATAAATATATTTACAAATTAATAGTATTCTTAGATAAAAGGGTGAATTTATTACAAATTCTGAAGGGTTCTGCACCGCTTTCTTTTTTGTTTTGAGCAAACAGGTAACAAACTCTTGCCACTAAACGGCATTAAAAATTGCTGGGGAAAACCACGCCAGGCAGACCCTCAGCTGCCAGTGTGGAGCGCGGAGGAGCTGTGCCAGCCCCTCGCCGGTGAGAACGTGGCCGTGAAGCCGTAACACCCACGGGCTACGGGGTAGACGTTACTGCCTGGGAACGGCTGCCCTACCCCGCATGCGCATACCCCTGCGGAGTGGAGACCACTGCTGCTGCGCCGTGGCAAGAGGGGTCTGAAGCCCTGCCGAGGGCCACGTGACAGGCTCCCGAGCACGGTCCTCTTTGATTTCAACCTCTGGTTAGGCCTCGCGCAATGTCATACCTTGCGATATTCCACCCTGAACCGAGCCTCCCGCGTTATCTTCCAGCACCGAGTGATCCTGGTGCATCCTCAGCGGCTGCTGGCTTGGTACCTACATGAGCACGCACGCCATTCAAAAACACCACCGCATTAAAAAATACGGCTTTAAGGGAGGATAAAAAGGAAAAAACTTGCTGCAGCGAGCTCACGTCAGAGCTGGGCACCTCGCGGGAAGATGGAGAAGTTGGCACTTGCTATGAAGGCGTGCCCTCCTCCTCCTCAGAAACCCTCCCTGCTTTTACTGGAGCGATCCCCAGGCTGCGTCCATGAGGGAAACCACTTTCTTCAGGTTTTGAGACAAGAGCGGGGAGAAGTATTCTGCCCAAAGACTTTGGAGGTCGCCTTTGAGTGGGAAGATGGCCGCTCTTCCCAGCCAAGTCTGCCACGAGTCACCGGTAACAGATGCCTTGCTATAAAGTACAAATGATGGGATTTCTGTAAAGGGTGATGTTTGTTTATACTGATTGGTGCTCTTTTTTTTTTTTTTTTTAAACAACAAAACCCACAAAAGCACAGAGCAGGGAGGAAAAGGGGGCTGCTTAAGGGGGAGGAAAAGCAAGGCTTTTTTTTCCTTTTTTTTTTTTTAATTGTACAGCTCATCTAATAAAAGCAGGCATTATGGACACAACATTGGATAACTAGTCTCATGTACCATAGGATATTTGAACAGGCTGAACTGATTTCCCAAAAGGAGAGCATAAAGCAAGCCAGGTATGTCCTGTAGAACAATCCTGCGTCTCAGAAATTTGCTTGAGAACAGACTGCTGGAGTCATTTCTTTCAGCTAACCCACACAGCCCCACTCTGGTGAACAAAGCCACATACCGGTATCACGTATCCATTTGCCTTTGGAGATTCCATTTTAATGATTCTTCAGTAAATACCTTTGTATTTAGAAATTATTCATACCAGATATAAAAAAAGCACAGTGTTTCAGTAACTAACTGTGTGACAAAGGTGAAATGCACATAATGTATTCAAGTATGTAACCTCAATTAACCTTTTGCCTCAGTTTGTGGACAAGCCTATCTATAAAAAGTGAGCTCTCCCTGTGATCAAAAATCAGTTTTACAACTTCACAACATTTGTGGCTAGTTCCCTATATAAAAGAGTATAACATGACGAGATCTCCATGAGCTGCAATACAAATTTAACTCACTGTTCTTCTTGATCTTCATTTCCTTAATATAAAAGCTACAGTAAAACATCATAAGAGAAAGCACTGATATTTTTCAGGTTTTTTTTTTTTTTTTTTTAAAAAGTATTTATTTGAATTGTGGTAACCAGACTTTACTTATCTCAGAAATTACCGAAAAACATAAGATAGCAAACATAAAGATGTAAAAATATTTAGACTGGAGCCAGTGCCTGTTTTGCTTCGGATGTAGGCAAGTACAGCACGTAGTTTAGAAAAGAACTTGTGATTACCACATACTCCACTATGTTTGTACACTGTCATATAAAACAACCAGGAATTACAGTTGATAAAGTATCCTTCGCCTTCCCAAAATTTGATATGTATATTATTAATGAAATAGCTTTTCTTTAAAATGCTTTGCTAAAGAGCACAACTTTTTTTTTCCCCTCCACTCTTTCACAGAAACATAATTAGGGTATTGCATTCTCCGCTAGGTGCTTTCTGAAAGCAAATGTCAGGGATTACGACTCAGCAAGATAATTACAAACATTCTACATAATAACATAGGAAACCAGCATCAGAGGTACATTTCACCAGTTCATGTTCCTCTTACAGATTACACTTTCGATACGTGATCTGTTGGGAAAAATGAGTAGAAGTTGACAGTATCTTTTTTTTTTTTTCTTCCCTCAGTTACTTTAGAGCTATCGCCAGCAAACCAAACCACTGTTCAAATAAATGCTTTTCATTTTGTAAGGTTTCAGATTCTGAATCCCAAATACACACTTTACAAAACCTCCCCCCATTCAACACTGAGCCCGAACACTTACCTAGCTAACTGGTAGTACCTGAATTACAGCAAGAGGGCATATTCACACACTGTTGAGTAAATTAAACCATCTCTTTTGAAAAAGTTTACTTCTCAAACCAATCTTGTACCCAGTTCCATAGCAAGACAAGAGATAAATAGAATTAACATAACAAGGTATTTCCTTGTAAAAAAATCCCAAACAAAAAAACAAACAGCCCACAAAAAACACCCCAGCCCCTCCTCCCACCCCACCCC
>JANZLQ010000065.1:14117855-14133386 GCA_026212715.1 Elanus axillaris | reverse complement strand
CCCGTAGGGACTAAACAGGGCATTTGAAATGAAGAGTTGACTAACAGTCTAAGTTAAAAAAGAATTTCATGCTCCTTTACACACGGCTTTGCATATTCTCCTTGGAGAAAACTCTTAAATACAGTAGGAATGTGCTAACTAAAGGAAGTAAATATTTGTTGTTATACGCTTTTAGTTAAATCTCTTTTAGTATAAGTGATTCTTCAGTCGTGCAGCTGACGGGCTTCCAGGACATTCCACTCATTCTCTTCAGCAAATAAGAAAAATAGGTCAAGCTGAGTGTGACAGTCCTTCCCCCCCTGCACTCTGCAGGTAGACCTCACGCAGACACTGTTTGTCTTTTAGCTTAGGCAGAAGAGGCTAACAGATCTACAGTTATTCATTAAAATACGTAGTAAAAAAAAAAAATAAATCTAAAGAGAATTCCCCTTCCTCAACAATTCTTCAGCAATGAGACCCTTCTCCTCATCCTTCAGACTAGGGGGAAGGGGCAAGGGGAACAGACCAGGTAGCCAAAGAAACAGACTATATAATTATTGGTTTCTCCATATGACCCTGCAAACTACCCCACAAAAGAAGGGAAAAATACTTTTCCAGTGTCGTTCCTGGACACATAGTGAGGGACCATATTCTCTTTTAAAAGATAAAAGAAACATCCTTTGTTTCACTCACCTAGTGTTTTCTTAATCCTTCCTTCTGGGAAAAAAAAACCTGCCACTTCCTCAGATTTTCCAAGATCATCCTCCACCAAGTGTGTTTATTCAAAGACTGAAAATCTGCAACCTACCATGAGACATGAACTATAAAATGTTTTAAAATTTACAGTCCTAGCTCAATCAGCCAAAAACTCTGCAGTCTTAAATCACAGAATCATAGAACATCTCAAATTGGAAGGGACCCATAAAGATCATCGAGTCCAACTCCCTGCTCCTTACAGGACTACCTATAACTAAACCACACGACTAAGGGCGTCATCCAGACCCTCCTTGAACTCCGACAGGCTTAGTGCTGTGACCACTGCCCTGGGGAGCCGGTTCCAGTGATCAACCACCCTCTCGGGGAAGAACCTTTTCCTAATGTCCAATCTGAACTTCTCCTGACGCATCTTCGTTCCATTTCCTCATGTCCAAACGAACTCCCGACTTATCTACTCACCAGCTCTAGAAGTCAGTACTCTTTTTTTCTACTGGCCAGCATCAAACCAGAGACTTACATAGCATCAGGAATTCCCTATCTGAGGTACCAGTCATTTCCTGAGACTGAACAACCAATGCTCTCCACTGAGATCTTGAAATGTGTTATTTGGGAAAAAAAGGCAGCCTTTTAGACTATCTTTAAGATCACAAAGATGTTTCTCTTGTACAGTAAGTGGAACCTACTAAGCCACTTGCTTCCTAACAAGAAAAGAAATTACCAAAGTACAGGAGGTGCAGCCTCGAGTGTCAGACTAGTCATTGGGAGTTAGTTCTGAGCTCCTAAAGGACAGATAAATGCTTTATTTGGACCAGTATTAGAGAATACAGAAGTTTTTTGCCGCTTTGTTTTCAGTGACATCTCAACTTGCTAAAATATGCAGATATGAAACTGTTTGCTGGAAATCTTCCTTAATGAATGAAAGCATCAGATGCATCTAGAATAGTGCCAGCTCTGAATCAAGGACATAACTAATTGCCTATGCCAGTTCAGTAGAAAATTTGCACACAGATTTTTTTTCCCTGCAAATAGATGGAGAGACATAACTGTGCTACACAGAAACTCCTCAGACATGTTTTATCCAATTGTTGTAAAAAGACTGGGTTTAGACATTGCAAATTTTTGCTAAAAACAACCAACCTGAATTCCATTACCGGAGTACCTAACAACTGCACCAGGACACGGACGTCCGCTCATCATCGGAAATCAACAGCTACTCACCAGGAGACAAATCCTTTTAAAGCCATATCTATTTGCACATTACATGGAAGCATGCTTAGGTATGACTACTTCTGTACACGCGTCTACCGCAGCTGTGAATGCAACTATCTATAGTTACTATAATGCATGCATTAAAAAAACAAACACTGATTTTGGCACATTGGCAAGTGTATACTCATCAAACCCTTGCCTTAATAACACCTGAGCATTTTCTAAAAGGGCATCCAGCAATATGATTCATACCTATCATGTTATTTGGTCCTCTGTGCTTTTTCATGGCTGAGAAGAATGTCTGAAGGATTAAGATGAAGGGAGCTGGGGTCGTTTTATTTTGTTGTTTTCTACATATTGCTGTGTATGTACACAGGCAAGGTCAAAAATGTTCCCATCAATGAAAGCAGAGATTAAAATGAGTTCTATGATGATTCTTAGCTCCTGGGAGAAACCCCAGAGTCTTGACATGATCCCCAAGAATGTTCTGTGTCCTACAAAGATGACTTTTAACACTACCAAAGAAGCTTACATTGCAGCAAAGAATGACACTTTCAGACACATCTTATTCTCGGAGCTTTAGGCAACCTTTAGATTGGAAGAATCCATGAGAGGAACTTGCTCAAAATCCCTGACTAAAGTAAGGTTAATTTTAATTACATACCATAATAGCAAGAAGTGGCCTCAAGAAGAAGTACAAGAACAGTATTTACAGAAAAAGGAAAAACACATTCAACACACACACAGACAGAGACACATCTAACTTTAAAATAGATATAGATAAAGTATCTGTAGTTTCTGGTGTCAAGAAAGCTCCTCCTGGAGTCCTCTAAACTTTGCAGACCACATATTGTTCCTTGTTTCTATGCTGCATCCTTTAATTTTATTGATGGAATTTTCTGGTAATACTTCTGATCTTAAAAAAATGTGATCTCTCTGCAGCAGGTCTGAAACAAGAAGAGAAAACAATGAACTGCAATAATCATCCTCCGAAGAATGCTGAGAAAGGGATCTTGGATCTACAGTTTTTCATGATTGATACCAATCTGATTAAACATGATGAGGCACAAAGCTAGGCACCCCAAATCCCCAACACTGTACTCTTTGTCCTCCCACCCTAGAAAAACGGAATCCATTTTTACCATGTAATTTGTTTTTACATAGGAAATGTTGAAGGAATGCCAAGTGAGTATGATTTTAAATTATGCTCTTCCTTTATACTGGAGCCTGAAGAAAATAATTTAAGAAAATATCTGAAGAAAAACATTTTACGTACGTTAATACAATAACAAGCATATATTCTTCAGAAGGGGAAGACCTGTACAACATTTGCATTTCAAAGACTATGCCATGCAACAAAACTCCGATTATGCGCAAAGCTCTACTAGTTTCATGCAAGTACAAGTTAGCTTTTTATTAAGATGAATCATAAGTGTTTTCAAAAGTTATTTTGTTAAATCCCTTATTAAATTCAGGGGAGGCTTTGTGAAAATCTAAGGTAATCAATACTGAACCTTAGCCCATAAAGCTGCAAATTAAGATCCAAACTTGATCATTTTAGAATGCAATAGGTCTTCTAAAATAATACTTAGCATTTATTACCTACACTAATTAAGCTTCCACATGCCTGTGAGGCAGGAAAGTAAAACCTTATATTACAGACAAGAACATTGAGAGTCGACAGAAAGGTTATGTACATTGTCACTGATTGGAAAGAAAAAATCTGACCCATAGTTGGAATTCTCGGCGCAAATTGTCAGCACACATCCACACTGTCAAGTTCCTCCTTCAACAACTTGGGCAGTTTGCAGAACAAGGCAAAGTTGGACAAATACAGAAATGTGAACCTATTCACAAGCAAAAACCACTCCAGCCAAATAACAGCAGGAGAAGTGGTCAACAGCATGCCCTGGCTTACTTCCACTTCCGCAGAGTTCAAGGAAATACAAAGGTGGAAGGGCAATGGGGAGACGTAGATAAGTTGATACTTTCAAAAATGCTAAATCCTGCCTAGATCTATCCTAGATCTATCTGAGGACAATTTTCTTATTAGAGTTCTGTGATTACCTGCGGGTCAGGCATGGTAGAGAAGTGCCCACGGAGGCGATGCTGGATTCTGCTAAACAGAAAAACAGCCCTTAGGGAACTAGTTTGCTCTTTTCTGAAGCAAAGCGGAAAGCACTTGGTGTTCCCTTGGATAGAAAGAGCGATCTATTTGTGGTGTTTGCTCCCATCTGAAAGAGTGACTTGATTACTAAGTCTTTCCAAACTCAGCTGTATGAAGAGCTGCTCCTGTTGTTAACTTCATCTGGATGTACCCTGTCTAGCGCACACACTGCTGCAGAAGTGACGAGCAGGCGAATGTGCCACTCTCAATGACAGATGGCCTCGGAGCTGAAGGATCCGAAATACGCTCCATTGTGGCAATTTATGTAACACACCCACGGTGGTGCTGTGCTGGAGAGAAAAGATTTCAATGTTAGTATGACAACTCTGTTTAAGTTCTTTTATACAAAACCAGAATTCCACTTGCGTGCAAAGCTAAACATAGTAAGACTAGCTAAATTCTCCAGCATGTTTTGGAGGCATTGTTGTGTAGAAGAACTGCAAGAACTGGTGTTTAAGAAAACATAACCAATCATCTCTGACTTCTGACTCTACGTTCAGCCACCCCATCTCCCATCACCCAAAGCAGTCTTATACTCAGCCTGGCAAAACGGGACTACTAGAATTGGAAACAAGCAAAAAAAAACCCCAAACAACAAGGCATCTCAGGTCTCGCACGTCTCAGGTGCACAGTGTGTTTTCAAGTACCTCAAAACAGTGCCTTGAAAATTGAGATCGCGTTACCCGAGAAGTGCAGAGACCAGCCAAAGTCTTGGGGTCTTCTTAAAAGGAAGGAGACTTAACCTGCAAAGACTCTATAGACATTCTGTTGGTGGTCTTAGCTAAAGTAAAGTGGTATTTCTTTCAATTTATTCACACATACTTAGGATTTAGAATCAAGAAGGTGTAGTCTGGGTCTTTTCTAAAGAAAATTGGATCTTTTAATAATCTCCACTTTCTTCTGCTAAAGATATGGAAAGACTCATTTATTATGCCTTCTTCATTGAGTTGCTGCCACATTTATTAAATATGTCAGGTGAAGAAAGAGATGAAATGGAAAAGTTTTGCATGGGCTAATAAAGCCCAAAGTGGGAACACAGGCATTTCCATACTGATTTTTATTAAACCAAATCACAGAGAGCAAGCATCATGCTAAAATTTACTTGCCACCTCCTTAGGGCTGCTGTCACTATCTCTCTTGCCTCCCTCTTACATTTGTCAGGAGAGCAAAATAACCACAGATGAGATTGTATAAAGGCCATACTGAGCCAAGAGAACTTGAAAGTTTACAATTCTAGCACGCTAAAAGGCAAATTAACATAATGTAAGACCATGATAATTTTACTTTTCTTATATCTTTTTTTTTTTTTTTTTTAATGACACCTGCTCTGTTTCCTCATTTGGTGGAAGGACTTATCAAAGGCAGCAAAGGACTTATCAAAGGCAGCAGCAGAGTACTGAAAACATAATCAAAGCCTTGGGGGAATTTGAAGTAACTGCCCTGCCTAGGCAACATCCACAGAGTTTGCAAAACAAACGCCAAGTAGTTTGCTGATATCAAGAGGTAGAGGGTTCTTCCCTAGCTACGCAGAGGATGCCCCCGTATTTTGGGCAGAGTTAATACAGAGTCACAGGGAGCAACACTGACCACTGGAAGGAGTGAAGGAATAGCATGGCCCAGAGTCCAGTCCCTGCCTGGGTCATACTAAGACAATATTCCCTTGATACAAGGAAGATTTCTTTTGGCCTAGACTCTGTGATATTTCAAGGCTGGGATTTGAAACGTGGTTCAAGGGTAGCCTGAATCTGATAGAACCTGACTCTCAAACCATTGCTCATGCCTCTAAACCAGTAATGATTCAAAATCTTCTCTCAACATTATTCGAAGAAAGCCTAAATGAGATTACTGCACTTCTATGCTATACTTGTATATCCTGAAGAAGATTAATGCCTCAGCTTTATATTACATTTGCATTCTATATACTCATTCCATGGAAGTAATGCATTAAAGAGTTAGCATATAATTTGGGTGCATATCAGCAAAGCATGCATCCTACTCTCAACACTGGCTTCTCACATTAACATTGTTGCTAGACACTGAAAAGATTAACTGCGTAAGTGAAATATACTCATTAGCCTTAAAATGATCATAACAGATCTACACCGTATCTTCAAATTGCTTTTCAAAGCCTGGTTTCTATTTTTATAATCAATTTCCTAACTAAACTACATTCGTCATTATGAAAACAAATCATGTAAGTCATACACACATTTTTGTCTCCTTGTGACAGACATTGATTGAGAAAGGAACAACTAGTTTCAACCTCCAGTAAACAGCTGGTATCCTTAGATAAGAAAATCTCTGCACACGGCCAAGCTTCCAATATTGTGAAAAAATGATGCAGTAGAAAGAAAAAGACAACAGAAGCCCCAAGTGCTTACATGAGACAACATAATTTATAACCAATATTCATAACATAACTTAATTATCACATTCCTTTTTGTATTCTGTCACTAAAGTGCAACCACAGCTTCCTTCAGCACCATTGGATTTGTTCCTGGGAAAATAAAATGCATCACAACAGGAAATATCTGACTTTTGGTAGGAGAAGATCAGAGGAGAACGGCTGAAGGATAAACTTGTGCCATAATTAAGCTTTGATATATGACAGTTCAGCCTTCATGACTCATTCATAAGATCTGCATGTTCTGAGAAGTCAGAGCCAAGCTCAATCCCACTACCATTTCAGCAAGTATCTCAGGGTAGAACTGGAGTGTCTGATTGTCATTTTAGCATAAATACTGTAAGAGCAATTCAAATATGTTTCTCTGCTTAGAAATCTTATCACTGTATTTAATAATTTTAAAGACATGCCTTTTATAAGACAATGACTCAGATATCAAATTGGGCAAATACATTAAACAAGGGCAAACAAAGACTAGAACTCACATAGAGATAATTATTGTTCAAAGTCACATTCTGGCCGATTCATAGGGATGGCATATAAAAGGCCAAGCAACCAGCTTGCAGTGACCATACATACATTTCTTTCAAAACAAATTCATGAGAAAAACATCATTTAGTGATGAAAGGGTATAAAGTAGGGTATGTCTTTGTGAATAGAAACCCTTTCCTCTTTCTGTAAGGAAAAGAGAGAGAGATGCAGGAGATGTTAAATGCCTTTCTTTAAAAAAATATAAATAAAAAAGCACTTTTCATATCTTTTGCCAGTGTAAAAGGAAAACTGAAGAACATTCCACATAAACTTAATCTAGACTAGGCCATCACAATCCTTCTTAAATAGGGGACAGAGTACTATAATCTCCTTATTGGCTCCCCCTTTGCTTCAGGACGCCAGTTAAAAAGAAATCACCAAAGAAGCTGTTGTCCCTTCTAGGCAGTGCACCATACCCTTGGCAGGCTCGGCAGGAACAAAAAAAAGCATGCATGGTCCTCCTTCAATTAAGCACTCAGGGCAGACAAAGTGGCCTTCAGCTTCCATAATTAAAGAAGAAAAAGGCAATTGGCTTTCAGGCCATAAACTCTTGCTGAAAGAGCAGCTAAGATATGAAAGAAGCAGGAAGAACTAAAGATCCAGATAACAAAGCTTCTAAGTAGAAAGAAAGAAAAAAAAAGAAAAAATAAAGAACAAAAAAGGGGAACAAAGAAAAATCATGCATATAGATCACTACCAAGAAGGGCATTGTAAAACTTCTCTTTGTTTTTTCCTTTAACTCCGTGCTCCTTTCCATTAAATTCAATTTATTTTTTTTTAAGTAAGCATAATCACTTTTCAGAGATTGTAGATTATTTCCTGGTTTAAAGCAAAAATTTAAACTATTGAGCTAAACACATCAACAATAATAAATCACACCTCCAGTATTTTCAGTCAACGGCACTCAGCCATCATTCCAAACATGGTTTTGGTTATACTGTACCTCATGTCATTCTGGAGGTGCTTCTTTACTGGTATATATTAAAGCAAGATAGATGCCGGTTCAGAACAGCTGGTTGCAAGATATGTTTTCCATACTCTTCAGTAAAAGATCATTAGAGCCAGGGCCTGCTTGTGGGATGGGAACAGGGATCTAGGACTTGATGAGTTTGACTGTTGATGAATGTCTTACCACCAGAAATGTCCAGGAACACCCACGCGCGTAAAGGCAGCAGGAGGAGAAAGTAGGTTACTACTACTTCTATTACTAAAGAAAAAACCCAACAAAACCAGAATCTCCTTTTCTTCGGGTTACTTATGAAATAAGGTGTTGATTTCACATACTGTAAATCCAAAAAAGACCAGGTGTTGTACTGACTGGGTGAAAAAATGACAAGAATTCTCCAAACATTTTTTAAGGGGCCATGAGGAGATGGAAAGAAGGAGAAACAGATTCAAGTCATATGGAGTCATAATTGTTCTTTACCTATGCATTAAGCAGAGTTCTTTAAACAGGAGCTGCCTTTACAGACTCCCTGCGATGATACACCAGTAGACTCACTTGGTCCAACACCTCATCTGGAAAACACCTAAAGCTCGCTGCTGCTGTTGTCCTGCACAAAGATGCAAAGGATGGTATCAGACTGAAAAGCCAGCACAAAGAAACTTATCCTTCATCTCCTATGCCTGATCAAACCAGAAGCATCTGCTCACGCTGTCTGCCAGTCTGTTCTGCAGACCTAGTAAAAATGTACAGCTGAAGAGACAGACTTAATTTCAAATGCATTAAATCATAGCCAGACTGCTATTTGGCATAATGAGAAAGAGCTTGCCCACTCCTTTTCTGTTTACGTATAAAAATGCATTTGTATTGCCTGTCATTATTTGGACCGATTGACCTTGAGGGTTTGCTTTTTTGTTTTGTTTCTGTTCCTTTTTAATGTGCATGCTGGCTAAAAAACATACTGCACACTGTGATGCAGGAGAAGACTTGGATAGGACGAGTTCTCTGGTTTGTTAAAATCGTACATCATGGTTGCGTTGTCCATAACGGGCTAAACTGCTGTTTTACCCTGCTCCTTTGTAGCATATGTAAAAAGAACTGATTAATTGCTTTCAGCAAGTGACATTTCTATGTCATTCCTGCAAGCATTTTAACACGTGATCCCCACAGTATTCCAGTCCTTGGAAATACTGCATGACTGCTGTGGCACTGCAGCTGGAAGGTTGAGCAAAGCTTCTTCCAGAACGTTTGCTTTCTGAGGAAGAGGAACACATCACCTGTGAAGGCCACCTTCCATCTGGGATCTAACACCAGCCTACGCTACAGAAGTCCTTTGCCTGAGGTGAACACAACCTATGCACAACATTGTTGAAACCAAAATGATAATAAATGCTTACAAGGACATTGTAAGCATGCATTCCTTAACGTTTAAAGAACTTTATGAATGGCCGTGGTTCCAGAAACCTCTGAAGTGGGAGAAAAGTTGTACCTCGTCAATTAAGAAGGCCCCCACAGAGAAGATCGTGTGTGTGTGTGCACGCACAGGCTGTAACCAGGACTATATACATGTATCTATATTATACAAAGATATATACACACATACACCCCTAGTGTTGCAGCTCCTCAGAGTACTCACAGCCAATGGAATAGTCACGTAGCATCAATTTGGGATGACTTGTCTATGTTTTCACTGAGACTTCCTCTTCTCAAATGGAAAAACGCTTCAAGAATTCTAAAGCACAGCAGCCAAAGCAAAGGAAGGAAAGTCACAGCTAAAGTGTTTACCATGAAAAGTTGTACCTAAAGCGTTTACCAAAAAACCAAGATGTTTATCAGTAACTCAGTGTATGAGAAATATGGTAATGAGCACCAGTTGCTGAAGAGGTGCAAGGTGATGTAGGGTGAAAAAGAAAGATTAATGAAAGGGAATGTCAACACAAGGAGCTGTAACCTTCTGTCCAGAGTACCAAGGCTTCTTATTTCCCCTTACCTCACACCTGTGCGGTGGCAGATCAGGCAAGGCTGACTCTGAAAAGAATTTCTAGATTACATTGTATTACCTGTCGGATCTGTTGGATAGAAAGCAGTCTGATTTGAGTTTATAATCCCTGGAGACATGCATTTAAATTCAAGCCAAAGGTTATTCCCTCAGCTTTAAAGTTTTCCATTGCTACATCTGAAAGAAAAAAGTTTTGACAACTGAAATTTAGATCTTTGAGAAAAGAATAAAAAGACAGTGAATAAATGTCTCTGAATATAACACCACAGGGGTCCTCCTCACAGACAGAAAGATACCCAAATAACAGTTCTAGACCTGTCCTCTTCTAGTATTTTGTCTGTTTTCCTGCTGAAAAAGGTATCCTCTTTAAAAAGGGAAATTCACTGTCTTTAAATCAGTTTTAGGAAATAAAATGGATCGCCTTAATAATATTGAGAAGGACCAAAAGAAACCATCCCACCTGATGAACTCAAGGGACAAAAAGGGTCCTGAGGGCACATTTTTTAACTGCTTGACCTTCAGTTAGCCAACCTTCTTTGATCCTCTGGAATTACTTTCTTGAAATATATCCTCTTCCATGAGCACTATTAATAACATTACATCACAGTCTATTTGCTATTGTTTTGCCAATGGAAACAAAGGAGAAAACCACTTCTCTCTCCTTTCTTTCCTGCATTAACAAAAAACAACAAATACAGGTGTCCTCCTCATTGATTAGCTACTGTTGGCCTTCATATCCACGAGGGAAGGATGTAGGGTCTCTCGATTATTCACTCTTATGTTAAACAACACAGCTTCCCACCTCCTACAGAAAACAGATGACAAAAGAAAGGTGAAATATTTAGGCTGTTCATTGCAGTTCATGAAGCTTACGACAGGAAGGGAAAATTTACTATTTCGGGGAGCAGCAGAAGTGTCAAATATTGGATGGGAGGTTTTCTTCTGAAATCCAAGCAGAAGTTTTAGAGTTATGATTACGAGACTTGAGAGTCTTAAGGCATTCTCAGAAATTGATTTTTCTCCAGCTCAGTTTTTCTTCCACCTCTAGCTTCCAGTATCCCACACAAGGCACCACCTCCTCCCTCTCCCCCGACAGCATCAGTCGCCAAGATCAGAACTGCCATCAGATCTGCAATGCTCAAATCCACGCTTGCTCTGCTGATGATAGGAAATATCACTGTACGAGTTTCAAAGGTGGCTGACAGAGTCAAATGCTCTTTGGGACAATTTCTCACTTGTCCCAATTCCACGTGCCCTGCTCCCATTCTCACACAACGTTTCTCAGCAGGGAAAGCAGGGCCAGCTGTTAAACTCTACTTACATAGAAACACGCTCTCTGGGGAGAGAGGTTATGTCAAAGCCCTAAGTGCGGTATGGAGGCACCCGCAGCCCTTCTCCTCCACCGTCCTGGGCTTTAGCTGCCCGTGCTCCAGGCTAGCTCCAGTAACGGTGCCGCTGGGTCACCTTGGATCGGCCACCGGGAAAAGAGCTGCAGGAAATCTGCCTCTGCCCCTCAGCTCAGGGGCTGTATTTAAGCTCCAGCCCTCGGCCCTTCGCTGTGCTCTGCCATAGGTACCCCTGCGCCTTGCTGAGTCTCACCCGCTGGTCCTGGCTGGACCTCTTCTCCACCAGCCCTGGTCTTGCAAAGAGGCTGGTGGCCTGGGTGAGGGATGTTCACCGTGAGGAGAAGGAGACCCAGCAGCAGAGGGCAGCACACTCAATGCTGAGGACACCTCTGCAGTCCTCAAGTGCAGAAAAATCCAGAGAAGTGCTTTAAAAAGCCCTGCTACATGGTCTCACCTTGCACTAGCCAACGCAGCTCACGAGCAGAAATACGCAGAGCATAGTTGGACTATGCGACAGTTTTCATTTATGAACTTCAGCTCTGTATCTTCTATTAAGTATGTTGCAAATAATGACTGTGGGTGATAAAAAAAGACTGTTGCATAGGGGCATAAAGAAAGGTGAGCTGTATGATGGAAGGGAGGAGGAGAAGGCTGAGGTGCAGCCCCGAGTGACACACAAGATATCGAATGACTTAACTGCTCATTTCCTTGCTTTTTGTGTTTCGTGTCGGTGGGATACACGGTTTAGCACATTTCACTCACGCTTGGTGACATTTTCGGATGTGCTGTTTTATAGGTACATTTCAAAATATATACACGGTTAAAATTAAGGTTACATCGATATCATCGACAACCAAGACTCGGGAAATGAAAACCTACTTCCACTAATTGAACTTTGCCAAGGTGTACATCCCATCCTTTAATCATTGCAATTAGTACTGTTTAGCTATTGACAGTGTACAGAAGGCAACGTATACCTTGCAAGAAAGGGAATTTCTTCCATGTACACCAAAACAAGTTGTAATATAATAAGCATTAGAAATCTACAAAAGAACATTAAAAAAACCTAGTTGCGTAAAGCAGCTGAAATAGTATTACCATAAGAACATTCACTTTTTCATTTCCTGACTTCAGAGTGTAAAAAAAAAATCTTTATTAGACAAACTACTCCAAAAATTATGAGCTCTCCCCATTTTATTTGTTTCTCTTCCACAATGCAGAGAAGCATCACCACAGATGAGACTGCTATCTCCAACTTCTAGGTCAAACAACATATAAACCCAGATATTTCCCCAGTTTTTCTAAATAATTAGGATGAGATTGCAATCAGAGAGGAAAAACCTGCCTCGTCGCACCTTTGTAAAATGAGATAGTCAAACGTTGTGTTCTTTCCCAAAGAATTTGAAGACAAAAGGGAGGAGACTTCTGTTCTTGCTTTAGTTTCAGCTTCTACTGTATTACTAAAAGAAATAAATAAGGGACATAAAAACAAGCTATACTATCAATTTCCAAGTTCCACGAGAATTTTGCTCATTCATTCCAAGAAATCATCTATGAATTACTACAGTACAGCCAATCTGGGGCAGCGCAATGACTTACTAATAGGCAACAGTGAAAGCCAGCCTACCTACCTATTTATATCACACTTATCATAATGGCATACATTTTCCTTGGAACTATAACTTACTGTGAGTGATTCCCGCTTCCTATAACACATGACAAGGAAGTATTAGAGGTTACATTTAATTTTTATGGTTTTTTTAACCCAGTTTCCTAGCTAAACAGGTTTATGCAGTCAATACTATCTGCTCTGTCAGCCTGCTTACCGCCCTCATTAATCACTCTGAACTGTTAGTTTTGCTGAAATTTAACTTGGGGGTAGAGAGGTTAAACACACTCTTCCCATAGGTATTGTCAAAAGAGATTTCTGGTGAAAGGGAGAGACCTCCAACACACAAGCCTAAAGAGGGACAGGCTGTGGCACGAACGTACGCACATGAGAAACCACCACGGGCGAGAGCTCAGGCACAAAACCTGTGAAAATTTCCCATCAGTGCCCGTATCTTTCCAAGGCTCCAAAGTAAAATTAACCACAGGAACAAATCAGTAGAAGAGATTTCATTAGTACCAGTGCTCAAGGAACTAATTGCTGTTATTATTTTTACAGGGTGTATGAAGAAGAGAAACGGGCTTCTTGTGTAAGAAATACTGTGTTTATCATGTGGTGAAAAAAGGGAAGTAAATGGTAACACGGTGGTATTGTAAACACCTTTGTATTTCTTTTGTATGTGCTGAAAGGAAATAAATTCTGTCATACTGTTGACTTTGTAATGGTTTTTCATTAAACAGCAAGAAAGGATATTGCCAGCCTACTCTCTCTTTCCAATTCCTGTTTGCCGAAAAAAGCAAAAAGAAAAAAGCAAAGGCACTATTCATACGTATACAACTTAATAATAGCCTTCTATGCATCGAAAGGAGACTGCTGCTTGCATTAGTATAGACGACTAAGGGGAATCCATAGCTAAATGAAAATAAAGTTTAAAAAGAAAGTCGTCACAAAATATACAGCTAAAACTGCTTTAAAAGCATAAGAATCCCTTGTTCTACATAAGAGAAATATTTTTAGGTTTAATTAGTTTAGTCCCTTAACTGTCTTAACAATCGTGTTAATTGTTAAAAGGAATGCTGTTGCCCCAGCACCCATGTAGTATCACAGATTTTCAAGGTTATCACAGAGGTCATGCAACATTCAGAGAAGTAGTAGCTCTACAACTAAGTTTTGTAGACATTGAAAGATGGCAAATTCCAAGGAAGATTTCAGTGATTCAATCTAATACAAAGTTTCTCACATTTATTTTTTTTCTGCCAACATGGGCTCCCTCCAAAGCAAAAAAAAAAAAAAAAAAAATATATATATATGAATATCCCCGTGGTTTATGGCATCTTCACTTAAATGCACTTGGAGGGTGGGATTTTTCAAGCTTAGGTTATAACTGCACTTCTACTATATATATCGAGAAATCTCACAGGAAGCAAATCAAACTTTGAAATGAAGAAAAATATTGCCTGTCAACAGAAACAGACTTGACAGAATTTATAGACACACAAAACTTTATAGAAAACAGAGGATAGACCTAAAGCAGAAAACAACCTTTTAAAAAAAAATTATTGTTAATTCCATTTGGATAAGCAGTTTTAAGTGGTTCTGTGAAATACTAGTCTCCTCTTTAGCAACTAGTATTATTTCTGTTTTAAGTGATTGAAAGAAACTTGCCTAACGTACAATCGCAACACAATATACACACAGCACTTCTGTCCTCAGACAGCAAGAGAATAAATGGAGCAGGCAGGCTGCAGGGCAGACACTACGCTTCCTTCGAGCATATTAAACCTCTACAGTGAGAAGCAGCCCTAAAGCGTGCAGCAGAGTCATCTTACCAAGCATCACTTCTGAGGCGTGCTATTCCTTTGGAAAACTGTGACCGTTCTCCCGGCAGCTCCCCACCAGGCTGCTGCTGCTGCTCACGTCCAACTCCTGCGCACAGTTCGCAGCAGCAGTTCCTCAGCTCAAGCCCACGTCCTGTAAGACGGCGTGTACTTACAAACAGGGCCACTAACCCACTGGATATTCGGATTGCTGCAGGTGAATTGCAACCCAGATATGCGTCAGGAGCCCCTGAGAGGGAAACTTTGGGAACTGCTGTTCAGGTCATAAAAATCAGTGTAGTCGTCAGGAGGGATGGGGGCCTACTGTGCCAGCAGCAGGTGGCATGTGGTACCTTGACTACAAAAGGCAAAGAAGATGAAGGGAGAAAAAAACCTGCAGAATACGGCTCGTTTCCTCAGAAGGTTCACTTTTTCTTCCTTAAACCATGTGTTTAAAAGTTACAAGATTTATGTTTGTAGCAATCCTACCACAACAGTCTGCAAAAATGAAATTTGGTTTTCTTCTGCCCACTTTCCCCTTCATTGGCATGATTTTGGCAGACTGAGCTACCTTACTCATCATATGGGACTACCACAGTGTCCTGGTTTCAGCTGGGATAGAGTTCATTTTCTTTCTAGTAGCTGGTATAGCATTACGTTTTGGATTCAGTCTGAGAAGAATGTTGATAACACACTGATGTTTTCAGTTGTTGCTCAGTAGCATTTAGACCATGTCAAGGATTTTTCAGCTTCTCCTGCCCAGCCAGCGAGAAGGCTGGAGGGGCACAAGGAGTTGGGAGGGGACACAGC
>JANZLQ010000065.1:14096905-14108737 GCA_026212715.1 Elanus axillaris | reverse complement strand
CCCCCCCCCCCCCCCCCCCCCCCCAAGACGCACAAAAAGAAGCAAAAAAAGAAGCATATGCCACCTTTGGGTGCTAAGCACCTTCAACAGACAGGAAAGGGGAGGAAAGGAAGCAGTACAAATGGACAGAGCAGACTCTTACACACGGTAGTAAATAGAAAGAATGCAAGAACGGCACATCCCACCAAACACATAAGATTATCTCTTGTTCCCCTCCTCCTCTGAGGTCTGTAAGACGTCCGCATTCCCTGTTAACCCCTGCAAAATGCAGATAAGACACAATGTTTGATGAAGATAAACTCCAGATCTTTCAGAAGAAAAAGCATGCCAACTAAACAGATAAATATTATATGGCAAGGAATATTCCTATGGTAAACAATTCTGTTGATGCAATGCAATTTGTAATCCTATTTGTTGATTTTGGAAAAACATGTTTGTTCAGAGCCTGCAATAAACAACCAAATGTTTTTCATCAGAAAGTGCAAATCAACCAAGTTAGTTAAGAACTATTCTAAGAACACTTAATAGCATCCAGGTTCAGTGACTGATTTTCTATTTTAAGCAGGAAGAGAAGTACAGCACAAACAATCTGCAGGATAAAAGCCTGACAGCAAAAACTCCACACATACCAAAGAAAATAACGTGTCTATGACAGCTACAACAGCAGCAATTTTCAGCTTCTTACACTACTCATGCAACACACTTTGCAGTCATCCTTCTTCCATAAATCTGTATGTTATAATTTTGCATTCCAATGGATCAGTTTGTATGCTCCGTATCTGCAAATGAGCCAGATAATACAGAATATGAGAAGTGATTTGTGCTATCAGTGACATCAGGGGTTTTGCAGCTGTAGTTATTAACAGATATTTTTTCATCCAGCAGCATTGACTAAAATCAATCATTCTGATAACTAGGCATGGCATGAGCTGTCCGCCCTGTCATTTCAATCTGATTAATCACACATACACAGACCTTTACCTTAAAGGAGCAATTGTTCACATTTAATCACAAAGATACATTCAAGCATACCATCACAGATTACTAAATTTAAGTGCAATTTATGTCTTATATTTTGGCAAACACATTTATGGTAATATGGCTTTGGAATATAAATATATTGTTTCATTCATTTTACAAACATTAAAATCCAAGCTAATGTGTTGTACTTTGAATCATTTATCACATCAGATTTGCAGCTTTTGAAGCTTCCATTATACACATATCTTTATCTGCAGATTTTACCTAATAACCCAGGTACAGATAAGTTATTATGTCTTCTTCAGACTGTGCTTGCTGGACAGTAGGTATCTTCTTCAGCACAGATGAAACTTGACTTCATTTTACCTAAACATCCTACACTCTATTAACTGGTCGTTCCTTTGTTCCAATTTTCCTTCTTAACCTTGGAACAAAGCACAGCTCTTCCATTAAGGGTTATGCAAGAGTTGTTCTTTCTCTTTTGCGTTTAGGGGTTTTGTTTTTCTTATTTTGTTTTTCTTTTTAGAAGGAAAAGCATACAAGACAGTCTTTACACAAGCGTAGAACTCAACAAGTCAAAGCAGACTGCTCCAGCAAAAACACATTGCTATGCTAAAAACAAGTTGAATTTGAGATCTGTCAAGCTGGTAACGCATTTGACTTTGCTAGAAACATCCTACATTCCAGATAAACTTCTTGATTAGGTCTAAGGGCAAAAAACATTCAAGTGTCCTGTGGTCCACCACTATTCAGCAAACCACATAGGCCTATGTTTCACTTGCAGTTCCGAAGCCCATGAAATACAAGAATGTGCTGAAAACTGAGTATAAGCCTAAGTGTTCTGCTGGTACAAGAGGACAAAACCATAATCTTTGGCTCTGCTGCTAAACTGAAGTCATATGTAGCAGACAGCTGTATTATCTGTTACGCATATCCAGCAGGTGACTCCTTAAGCTTTTAGATTCTTCAAAACTATAAATCAAATTCACCAACATTTTACAATTGGGTATATTTTTCTGAAGAGTCAGACCCATATGCTAGGAATTATTTTTTATTTACTGTTACTACACCTGATAATACTTATGCTTTATAATACATACTTTTTCAAAGACTGTTGTACTTGAATCTCTATACGAATTGCCTGATTAACAGTTTTACATTTTACATTGAAATAAATACATTTTAAAATAACTTAATAAAAATTTTATTCAAATAAGGCAAAAGTCATTAGTTAAAAATCTGACACACACAACGGATACAAACTGGACCTTTCTTCCATTTGTAGCCCAGTGCGCAGGAGGTCCCCAAACGACAGGCTTCCATTCTGACCGCTGGCCAACTGGCCTCTCAGAAAATGACAGGTTGGATCAGTTGACGGGCAACTAAACACTTGCAAGAGAGGAGAAAGCATTCTTCTGCCAAAGAATTTTGAAGAGAAAAGCCAAAGTGTTAGAGTCGACCAGAGAGTTGTTTATGTTTAAATAAATTGCAGAGACATAGATTCATGAACAGAGTGCAAGTAATTACTCAAAACTGCACAGAGCATTTATTTCCTCAGTCCTGAGCTGGGATACAGAAGGATAGTGCTTTCTACCACATGTCATGCACCAACAGTATATATGTTGTAACACTTGCAGAGGTTCAAACATTACTCAGTAATGCAATCAACAGTAGCTAGGCAAAATGTAGCGGGAATGTAATCGCCACCAGAAACTTTAACTTAAGTGCCTCTTAAGATACAGAAAGCTGACTTTCCCAAACATTCCTCCTCATCACATCCTGAAGTATTTTTCAGAGCAAGAAGAATTGTTAGTATTATTGTACCCACCCAGTTTAGCAGCAAAATACAATCACCTTTGGTCTTCATGTTGCAATGCACCTTTATCGAGTAGAAAACAGGCATCAACGAACCGCAGAGCAACCTGTATTTTATGCAGAGTATCTTACGGGGACACGCTACAGCAAGTGATTTTTTGATCTTTCTTAGGCTCTCGAAAAAAGATGAAGGGAGGATTTTTGCATAGGTAGCCATATACATATTAAAAATCTAGAAAATGCAACTGCAGACTAGATCATTAGTCCGTCTGGTATGTAGCCCATCTCCATAGCTGCTAGCATCGAGGAACATTCAAAATACTTGTCATTAATAAATAACGATAATATCTCCCAAGTCACAGGTTGTGTCCGCACCATTGTCTTAAACAGCTACTCATTAACCAGTTCCTCTTGATTTTCCAGTCTCCTTTTAAATCAGTTTGTACTTTCAACCTTCCGAAATTAGTAGAGATGCATTCCACAGTTTAAATTCTGTAGTTCTGGGGGTAAAAAAACAAACAAACAAACAACTGCTGGGTTTTATATTTTCCCTGTCTAAGGCTACCAGCTCATAATTACACTGGATTTCCCTGGTTCTTAGGGAAGATGTTGAACAGCTACTCCCTACTTACCCCATCTGCAGCAATCATCTTTGTATTCAGCTCCACCATAGCACTTCTCACATACGTACCTCTTCCATGCCTAAAAGTTCCAGTCTGTTCAGCCTGCCCTTGTACAGAAAGTCATCTAGGTACACTGTCAAAGGTTTTTTTCTTAAGACCGTTTGATAAAGCACTTGACAAAAAATAGTCTGAAATTCAAAGTAAATCAGAACTATGTTTCCCTTTTCAAAAGTTGAACAGCTCTTAACTATTCTCCACTACATCACATTTTATTCATTTGATTTATTTTCAGTACTATACCACAGCAGCCCTCTGGAAGAACTCCTTCAAATATTTAGAATTTATCAGCTTGCTGTTTTACTGAATATTCTATTGTTATGAAAAAAAGGCTAACAAGAACTATCAAAATCATCTTTTTGAAGACAAGAAAGTTCAGCGGTTTTTGATTTCTCTTCTTAAAAATGTTTTTCATGCTCAGATTTTTCCGATTTTTTCACACATTTTTGTGTGAAACCAGCTGATACAATATTACACTGAGCATTTCAAATACAATTCCTATCACTGATTTAGAAGGGCATACTAACAGGGTTTGACTTCTTTATTCCCATTCCTTATGTCTTATGCTGTATCCATGACTCCTCACCCTGTAATGAGAAAACCGACCTGCCCTGACTGATGGCAAAAAAGCAAAGAGCACAGAATACAGGACATGACAGCTTTCCCTCTCTCTACTTGAGACCTCACAGTTGATTAGGAGCCTCTTAAGTTAGGGTTTCCTTATGTAAAAATAGGCTAATAAATAAATAAATATGCACACGGTGAGGAATAAACATGAGTGGCTAAGCCTTCTCACCACATACAAAAAAAGTAATTTTTGAATGTAGTAATGCATTTTTAGCCTCTTGAAAAGAAACATTTGCTTTTATTATACAAATTTAAAGAGTTGAATGCCACAAGACATGATAGAAGCCAAGAACTTCAGTGAGCCTCTTCTTTTTTCTCCAGATCATCTAGAGTATCCTTCAAGAGAGGAACCAAGTAGGCATCCATTAACTGGGTAGGAAGAATTTCTCTCAACAGATAGATTATTTTATTGTCATCCAATAAATTATTTCTTGTATTTTCCTATGAATAACATAGTACAGCCAAAACAGGACACTAAAGACAAAGCAGTGGCTTGATGGATTATAAAACAGGTTACTTACACAGCAAAGGCCCTTGACTTTCCAAGGAGAGACGAGGTAATCTGCCTGCTCTTGATTTTCTTCGCTGACTAAATGGATTCTACTATGAGGGTTTGGGGGGTGGAAGGTTTTTCTTAAATACGTTTTAACTGGCTGCCGTACGCTCAAGATCGATTTCTGTTCCTTCATTTTTCAACTTTTAATAATAAAAGCAAAATTAAGATACAAACCACTACATCACATCTTCTCAGTTGGGCTGACCCCTTTTGCAACTTCTAGCATATGAATATACATCCCCTGTAAAAAAACATATTTTGTCTCCTCAGAGGAAAGAAATTTACCAATAATACAGCAATATTGTGATCAACTACAATTTGATATGACTCGATTTGTAGAAGGAAGGTTTAAATTTTAAAAGGATTTACATGTAGGGAAGACCTAAAAGAATTGTTCAGAAAACCTAATACAAAATATTCCCTAAATTTCTAACCTGAAAGTACTCTCTGAGAAGCCACAAATGTGGTCAACCTGATGTTCAACATATTCATGTAAATAAGGCTTTTGCAAGACTATAATGTGGTTTTCAAGAATGTACTTTTGCCTCATGTCAGATTTTATCCTATCTGTAACTGTCGTTCTTATTTTTAACTCATTTCAGAAATGGAGGTACATTTACAAAATAAGGGAAGTTGAATTTATCAGAACTGAATCTGATACACTATATTAATGTAAGTAATTAATTGAGGAATATTAACTACAACCTATTGGTACCATCCTACTCCAATCCAATGCAGATTATGTAGATGCCATGCAATTCTTAGAGTTTAAACATTTTTTTCCTATTTAGTATGTTTCAAGAAGCCAACATTGTAACCATGTCCTACAAAAATCATGGGAGGGGGGAAGAAGTCTATTTTTTTTTTCTTTTTCAAGTACATGGATTAATTCTAGATTCTGTTAAATACCTGTCACAAGAAAAGCAATAAAGAAAGAAGATGAGGCTCTGAATTCTCTCATCATGCCCTCTTATGCCAAGCCCCTAGACACAAAGATGTCAGAAGATTTAATACAATGACTAAGTGGAGAAGAAATTAAAACAGAAGAGAGAAAAATTCTCTGAATCTGTAATCAATACTAATATTGGGGGAAAAAAAAATACCACATCCAAAACAGTATTTTAAAACAAGGTCACTAAGATACTTTTTATGCATGCTGTATCATTAACTGATATGAATACACACCAAAGAGACCTACTAAGAATGTAATATTAAAAAACTCTACAAATTGCATGGTATGTTCTAACTGCTTTCAACTGTCACATGAGACGTGGATGGTGAGACAGGTCTGAAAGCATATATAAACTTTTTATTTTTATTTCCTTTGTAATATATTTGCAATCATGACCTTACCTAAATTCAGCTTTGATAACATAACTGAAATCAAGACATTGCGTATTCAATATATTGCTATATATCAAGAAACACAGGAGCTGAGCAGGCCTTTCCTTTTAGTTACATACCAGTGATATGGTCATAATTGACATTTTTGTCACGTTGCTGCTTAAGTCCCAGTTTGTGCTGCATAAATGCACAGAAATTGAGCTGCATTTCACCACTCTCTTCCCCTACCTGCCATTCTACTTTCTTTCTTCCTCTCTGTCTCTTCCTTCCAGTCTTTCATCACATGTGAGAATTCAATGTTTTTTCTTCTGCTCGTTGACAGGCAAAAAGAGGCTATAGTCTCTACAGACTACATGGTCCTGAACAAAAACAAAAATAAACAAAAAAAACAAATCAGCAAAATTGCAATCAACATCCAGATAAGATCATCTAATTTCATTCTGAATATGAAGCATAATTCAAATCACAACAGTGCTAATGTTGCAGTTAAAAACAAACAACACACACCCCACACCCCTCAAAAAAAAAAAAACACCAAAAAAGCCCAGAACATGTTACAGAATTGCAGAATCAGATGTGATTTATGCTGTACGTCTAATTCTAATTTTTATAGAAAAGATTTAACACAGGACACATCAACCATATTAATATTCAAGTCTATCCCTTTAAGTATCACACAGTCACTAATCAGAGCTGAAGGGGACTGAGCTTTTCTCACAGTATTCATTCTCATTTTAAAATGACTTAATTTTGAACTATTTTATATTCAAAACACTTTTCTTTATCTGGCATGTAACCCCTACAGTTCAAGTAGTTAAACAAACAGCATCTAATTTGATATTCTGTAAAATTAATTTCAGTAGAGCAGCTGATGAAAACCAGAAAGGTTTTAGTATTTTATACATATATCTAAAGCTTGCCCCTCCAGAACTAAATCTTCATAGCAGACACTTCATAAACAAGATTCATTTTTTTATGAGGTGTTACTTACATAGGCAGCAGAATATATTTCACAATACACCTGGTTGTGCTATTAACATGTAAGAATATCTTAAAAACCAAATTAAAATAACACTCATTGAAAAGCAAAGATTTTATCAGGGAAGTACAGAGCAATTGTGGGACCCAAAACCCAAATGGTGCTCCTGGCACCACAACACTCATACACAGGTTCTGATTAGCAGCAATGTTTGCTTCACAGAGTTATCACTTCCCACCCATCTGAAAATCTCAGCTAAGCTTTTGCTTTTACAATGGGCCCACTGAAGCTGTGTCTACTGGATTTTCAAGTCACCACCATTTACTCATTCCCTTGTATTTTAGTCTCTTTTTTTTCTTTCTGATAATAAGATTCAGCTCGTCTTGTCACACTTGAATTGCCCAAGATAATCCTTGCTTTCCCAGGCCAACATTGGTTGCAAAACAGAATTATCGGAATGCCAAGGGAGATGTTTTCCAAGTCCTATTCAAACATCTGGACTAACAAGATTTTTCCTTTTCAATGTCATAGAGAAATTTAAAGCATCTAAGAAAAGAAACAAAACTTATTATGGCAACATGGAAAGAGACAATATTAATATCTTGGCTATTTTTAGCATTCCAAAAGCAATTATTTAGTCCTTCATGTATACAGTGCCCAGCTTGAAGACACATCTTCCCATCAGCTTGAGGCAGCTCTGCACAGAACCTGTGGGAGCGGTGCGAGGTCCTCCCTCTGCCACAGCAGCACTCCGAGAACACGGTCGCACATATGTGTGAGAGCGCGCTCTCGTTCATCAGAATTTGTTGTGTTCACCCAAATGACTCAGCAATGCCACACTGTATTGAAAACAGCGTGAGGGCACAGAACAAGAAAGGCCTGGGCTGATGCTACCAGCGAACAGAGCCTCTGAGGATGGAGATGGCCATGACAGCAGTTCAGACCAAACCTCTGCCCGCTCCAGCAGTGTCAACGCAAAATCCTCCTACCTATAAGGTCCAGAAAAAGGAGACGAAACTCCTAGCTAGGAGGAGACTAAGGGACGTATGTTTACAGGCAATGAATGCATACGGCACTTATACTAAGAGCACTAATGGACCCTCAGAGCAGGTACCTATTGACACAGAAGTAGAAGGGCCAGCTTGTCTCTGAACTACCCTTTCAGACGTACTGAAATCTAATTGAATACATCAGTCCCACCACTCTTCTCCATATTTATTTTTGGCTCCACTATACACAAAAAGCCAAGTTCTCGTGGCAGGAGTCTCACTCTCCCTGCTTTAACACATTGCTCGTCAAATCACATAGACCTCACTAGGGCAGAAGGAAACGGGCAGTGAGATCCTTCCAAATCTGGACAAGAGACAGGCAGACTCTTCTAGGACTCCCTAATTTCTCAGTATGGCCTACTGTATTGCCATTTTGACATGAGTCTCTGACATATACATCTCCTCTCTTGAGACCCACGTATTTCACCCACCTTCTCTCCTTTTTGCCAAGTCTGCTTGGCCAGAGAGCACAGCACTCCATGAAGCCCCTTCACTGTAGGAAGACGGCAACAACTACAGAACATATTGCAGAGGTTAAATGAAACTTGAAGAAAATAAATTTTTACTCTCTGAAAGTCTCTCAGAAGGGAGGAAAACGGTGATATGAATAAGAGCACTTATCGCTTTTTGAGCATGTCTTCTACCATGTTTCCACCTTAAGAGTAATCCAGTCACTATACTTCTATTTTTCACTGAAGCTACAAAAGCCTCACGTTGCCACGCCATGATGAAAGGCACAAACCTGCATGGATACATTGGCTGTGCTCACTCTGTCCCATGAATTTGGGCACTGGTAACTCTCCCCTTCAAAAGCCTGCACTGTAGAGCCTTTCTCAAACCAATGGGAATAAATTATTTTAGGGGGTATGAAGCATCTGCAGGAGAGACAGACTTCCCTAACAGCCCATGCTGATGCCCATCGTAAGAACATTCCTGTGATCCACCCACAAAAGACAGTTGTGAGAGGCCAAGTTTTCCAGCAACACGGTTCTTCCCCCTGGAAGCCCCCTCTCCTATTGAGGAAATCGCACTTTGCTGAGAAACAGCTCCTTCAACCTTCAGTTTCTCATGTCTTTGCCGTACCGACATTGTCTCTTCACAAAAGTGATTCCCTTTGAGTCACTTTTCCCATGTTATTTTGTTCCCTCATAGATTGTCTTTTAAATTGTCAGCTCAGTCACAGAGGAGCAACTCTGTGAACAGTTGTAATAACAAAATGACTCCAGTGGCAGTGTTCCCTCCATATGCATACCAGTGTGGTTTACGTTATGCTCATAAAAATTGTTGGAGCTTTCTTGTATATTTTCCACAGAAACTGGGAAAAGATACACATCATTTAATCCAATAAAAGAAAAAACAAAACAAAAAAATCCTCCACACACTGTCCCTTAACCCATGTTATGCTTTGTTATTTATGCTGCTTTATACTTATTAGGGTGGTCTAAGCCTGCCCATGCCATTAGGCTGGTGGCAGATACCTCTACAAGCCACACACGGAGGCACATCACAGCAGCCTCCCCTCAACTGCATGCTGCACTGATTAATGGGGACTGGCGCCCAAACATGCATAAAAGAGTATCAAGAAGCATCCGACAGCTGTTAGATTTCACAGAGTTTAGGTGATGACACTTCGCACCCACCTTCTTCACCTGTGCGAGACCAGAGCAGAGAAGCGAGGCTGGTTGGTTAGACCACATTGACAAGATAAATGCACGCCCTTGAGAAAGCCACGGTCCTATTGACGTCAAAAAGCAGTGGATTGGGTCCCCTGTCAGACACAGAAAGCAGACATCTGCTTCACTGCGGATGCAAAGAGGAATTCATTAAGTCAAGCATAGTCTTATTCCAAACCAAACACTATTAACATTTGAAGTGCTTAAAATTTCTAACTAATGCAAATTCTCTTCAAAGTCTTTTGATTTCCTGTGTTAAACAGTGATAAATCTTCAAATCACAATTTTTATGATTTCTGATTATTTTATTGTTTAATTTTGTTGAGGCTTCTGGATACTTTTCTCGCACTGCTCCCCCGCCCCATTCTATGCATTTCTCCCCCCTGCTGCGTGCATCTGCTGTGTGTCTCTCTCGCTTGCTCTCTCCCTGCTGCGTACATCCACTATTTCTCCCCACCACTCCTATATGCATGTTTGCCATCTATCTGTCTCCCCCTCCTGCTGTGTGTATTCCCTGCCTCTCCCCCTCCCCCAGTACGTGCATCCATCGTGCATCTTCCTCTGCTTCTGCTGTGCACGTGAGCCTTTTCTCAGCAACTCCTACAGGCATTCATGCACACCCTCCTCTGTCTGCCTGTCTTCCCTCATGCCCTCTCCTCTTTTTCTCAGCCCCCCTTTGCGTATTCCTTATCCCTGCTTATCTTTATCCTTTTCTTCCTTCCATCTTTTTGATATTCTGGTTCCTTCTCTCTCCTTATCCGCACCACCCTTCTCTCGGTCTCCCCTTTGTACCATTTCTCTCCAATTCTCTCTGATCTGTTCTTGCAAATTGATTCTACAGGAAAAAATGTTCTGCTCTCGTTTGCAGAGGTGTGCAAGCCCGCATTGCAAACCATTCAGCACTGTGTCAAATCTAACAGTAGTCAGCTTAATTTGCAGAATTCCTTTTTCCCCCATATTATGGCACCACTGGGTTCACTTCCATGAAAAGCAAAGTAGTTAAGGTATCCCTGCGCATAACTGTCAGGTTCTTACTGGCAAAAGAAAAGCATCTGTTACAACACTGGGCCTAACTGTTGCAGTTTAGGTCACGACAAACTAAACACATGCATTACTACTACAAAATAGCTGGATAGGTATGAAATAGTTTGGATGCTTATTGCCCCTGTGAAGGAGCGATCAGTAATGCATAGAACAATACCAAACTGTCGAAACTTGGTTATGTCTGCTTCTCCTCCCCTTGGAGCGGGGGTCTGCACGAGTCAGGAGGAGCAGGGTATTACAGACGTTGGTTCCGGCCACACAAGCTTAGTCCCAGGCATCCCCGGAGACCCGGCATGGTGAGATGTCCCTGAGGTGGCCAGGCTGAGGTGGATGAGTTTTACGAGACAGGGAGCATCTCCCAGGCTGGCTGACCTTTCCTGGGTGGTGGCTGCTCCGAGCTGCTGCTCGCCATTGGTGTAGCGAGTCACCAGAAAAATACTTTTGTGTAAGTTTAGTTCTGGTATTTCTGCCAGTTGCACAGTTTTCTTCAGAACAACTAATTGCGTTTTATCTAACTGAAGTTACATCGCTAACAACTACACAGCAACATACAGAAGGTCAAACTGTGGGGCTCCAACATCAGTCCAAGTATTCTAGTTAGGTCCGCTCCGGTGGCCAAGACACTAATGCCAGCTGCAGAGATTTATATTTCCAGCTCTCTGTATAAACAGGGTCAACAAGGGAGGCAGTTGTTAATGCACATGCCTTATTCACCGTTTAACAAATCACCTCTTCCAGGTAATTCCCAAATCAACTACCATAGCTATCCTGACCAAAAAAGGGATGAAAAGAGCCTTCCCTTCCTTTTCCTCCTCCCTCCAAAATATCCCCAGCAGAAAAGGGACACAGAACCTAACAGCTTTCTTGAAAGACAAGAGTTCAACTTATGCAACCATGTTCATGTTTCCATCCTTCCTAAACAGTCCGATGAATCTTGCTGAACCGGCATCTCTTGGGCTTTTACCTAGCCCAGCTCTCTGCTACTGTGTGTAACATTTTGCGTAATTTATTTCACTCTCTTGCACTGATCAGAAGGTAAAAATTCCCTACTCTGTTTCTAGAAAGCTTCTAATTTCCAGGTTTA
>JANZLQ010000065.1:14052817-14096805 GCA_026212715.1 Elanus axillaris | reverse complement strand
ATCTTGCTGAACCGGCATCTCTTGGGCTTTTACCTAGCCCAGCTCTCTGCTACTGTGTGTAACATTTTGCGTAATTTTTTTTCATAAAGTTTTCTTCCAACACCATCTTCAAACTATTTCACTCTCTTGCACTGATCAGAAGGTAAAAATTCCCTACTCTGTTTCTAGAAAGCTTCTAATTTCCAGGTTTATTCCAAATTTATCACACTCAGGTTATACCACTTGTCCATGTGTTAGTCTCACCTTTTAGAGTAAATGAACTGTTCTTCTACCCAGAAGGAAAAGAAAGAATATTCTGTCTCCGAGTTTGCTAAACCAAACTTATAAGTTCATTTCCCGACAAGTAAACAAAATTGTCACTTCTAAAAGACACGTCTCCATTGTGTTGAACAACAAATACTTCCTCTTTCTGTACAGAATCAAATTCAAATGCATCCTATGATTTTTCATTTCCCTTTCCAACTCATGTATAATAATAGTGACTTAGTCATTCAGTGATCAGCAAACTGACCCAACTCTTTCTTCCTCCTCATCAGCAGATTTCATCAACTTGCTCTCACTTTCAGTGTCCAAGTCACTTGAGGAAAAATCTACGACTCATCACAAGACTCATCCTTCAGGAACTCCAACAGTGGCACCTACACAACCTCGTACTTTTGCATTCAGCACAAACCAGTGCTGTCTCTCACTTAGCTAATTGCATATTTTACTTATACTGATCTCCAGTCTTCCACTTTTGACTATTAATATCTAGATATTAATTTCCAGATATCCAGTACAGACAGATGATGTCAACCACACCTCCTTGGTCTAGAAATTGATTAATTTTAGCAAAGAATGATATCCTCTCCGCCTGGTGCAATGCACCTTTAGTAAACCCTTGCAGCATTTATCCTACTTTGCATTATCTTCAAGCCTTAAATAATTATATTTCCCATAAAATGTGCTCTACTGACTTGCTGAGGCTTTGTTTAGATTTCTCTTTTTAGAACATACATGATAGATTTGCTCCACGCTCCCATCTACCTTTTTTATTGTTCCTACTATAACATGTACTAGTTCTTTTCCAAAGTCTAGGATTACACAATCTTTGGTGAAGAAAATAGTTCATTTTCATTTTGGCTCTGCTGACTTCCACTTACATAAGTGGAAGCCTAGTCTAGTGACATCTCCTTTGCCACTTCTGTTCATCATGGCCACCTCCGCAGTTACCTATTTTGTTTGGGATTAAAGCCGTAGGCAGCTTGCTAACCCTCCCCAGACCTCCTCTCGTGCATCTTTCTCTTCCGCACCCTGCAGGTGGTTACACCTGGGAGCCAGACTGGCACCACGGCACAAAGGAGCTGCTGGCCCTCCTGAACGCTCTGCTCTTTCAACGTCCTGGGACACGACAGAGTCATTTCACAGGCAAGGAAGGGGTTCTTGGCTACCTAACTCCCAGCCCGTCTGCAGTATCTCAAACCTAGCAGCATTAATAAAAGGCTACCAGAGACTGGCACTGGAGAACGCCTATCTTCATGTTACAGGTGTGCACATGTATCCCCACACCTAAGCCTTCCTTGGGTCTTCTAGATCATCATCTGCTTAAAACCAGGTTGGAACTACAACTCTTCCACCTGTCAGTTCTGACCCTAAACTTGGCTAAATAGTTCCTGCTGCAAAACCTGCAGCCGGATCTATAGTTTTTTGTCAAAGTCTTCTGTTATTGTGGGAGGTTACCAGACAGATTGGAAGTGCTTCCACAGCTCCTGACAAATTTTATTGAACCATATGTGAGCTGGTAAGACAGTCAGTAAAATATTCCCTGATATTAAATTCAATTTACTTTTCTTCCATCACAGAGAGCGCTGCTAATCTTCTTTTTTTTTAAATGAGGCAGAACTTTATATTAAAATGCATAATCACACCTGCTTTACATTTTGTATTAAATAAATACATTTTGTATTAAATATTTTGTTTTAAGAGTGCATGTTCAATGTCATTGTAGCAGGAGGAAATTTTGGCAGTTGCACAGAAAAAAAGAGATGAAGGATTTAGTGCTTCAAAAATGACCTGGGAGTGAGAAATAGGCTCAGTTGCTGAATATCTCTGTGAAAGTGATCAACACAAAAATGGATAACATTGCCACTGACATTTTTATCACACAGTTTGAGTGTTGACACTCCAAAGATATAATAAGAATGGTCCAAAAGATCAAAGTTCCTGTCACAGGCTTTCTGCACTTTCAAGGAGATGACGGTACATCAATTTATACCTGGTTCAATATTTGCAAATGTTCTTTTTCTTTCTTTATTCAAAGAACTTTAAGACTCATCTACATGACTTTGTGCTAATGAATAGATTCTACAAAGAATCACAAAATAGGCAGGTCCGTACCTACACATAAAAGCTTAAAAAGTGAACTAGGATATTTCTAATGAAAAGCACTTTATAAACGTGAAAGAACAGTGGGGAAATATTAGGGATATTCTTTTCCACATAAAAATACCTGCAATATTTTTGTTACCTTCCTAAAGTTGAAAACTCCATTTGTATTTTGAAGAATAAGTCACCACCATATCCCAACTAGACTAAAGTAAATTTTATCTTGGTCATCTACAAACAGGTCAAACGACTTCTGAATTTCCTGCCTCTTTTGCCAAACAAACGTTCTTCGTTTGAGAATAAATTTCCATGCCCTGATGGAATAAGCTGCTCACAGGAGAGTGATCTAACAAAAATGACTGAGGCTCAGGATATGAATGTAAGACTGATTGCTTGACCTGCTCTGTAACACAGCTCATATCATGCATATGCACCTGAGAAGCTATTATGATTTGCACATCTTCTGTCTGAGTGACTGCCATCCTATCTGTAATAACTTTACCAGTTAAATCACCATCTGTTTCACAGGCTTTCTAATGTTTATATCTCCCTTTCCTGTCCTCGAAAAAGAACAAAATTGTTTTCTTGTATTGTATGAGAAGAAGTATCTCTGCACTCAGCTGGAGAGTTAAGCTAACGTATATCTTAACTATCTCTATCAAACCAAGACAGAGATTTTAGCATTCAGATGAAATGAAAAGAAATCCATGATCCTGCTTCCCCTATAGAAGGCAAGATAGGCCAAGAAACACATTATGTATTTTCTTTCCTCCTTCCATCCCATCTGGTAAACTTTCTTAAATGCTGATGTAACAGGTGATAATGAATGTGCGAGAGACAGATCCCTGACGTATACCAATAGAAATGACACAGCGTTTACAAGGATGCCATGTAGGTCCTAGGTTAATATAACCACAGGAAATTGGGATGCTCCTGGCTAAGTTATAAACTTCAGAAACTACAGGGTCTGTCCTCCACACAATCATCAACTGGAGATTAAGTAGCTTCCATACTGCTATTCAATCCTTCCTTGTTAAAAAAAACGCAGCAAACCAAACCCCCCTCCTAAACCCAAACAAACACCAAACCAAACCCCAAACCCAGCAAAGCCGCATTGACCTAGCCTTGTGGACAAAGCTCAGGGAAACAGGACACATGCTCTCCACCATCAGGGGAGTCCATAATCGCATTCCTTACATTTTTACTACAGAATTATAAATGCAGATAACTCTGGTATCTGCTACAGGTAGCTCAGAGATGATACTGTGCAGGTCAGAGACTTAGAGAGGTCTGGCAGGAGGGGGCTCAAAGTGAATCTTTGCAAAAGATGTCTCAATATGGATTTGCACAAGCATTCTGGCACAGTCAGAATTGCTATTCAGCTCCCAGAACCCCGGATTAAAAAGTCAGAGATCATAGTGACTATATATAAAATCTTTCACACTGGACAAGATTAAGATTAATCAGTTTGTCTCTCTTCATGCCTCTCCTGGACATAATCAGAATCTTTTGGTTTTTGTTAATGCTGGGGAAAAAAGCGTTACTCAATTAAAATGACAAATACGCATTAGAAACTGACCACTTAGAAAAGGAGCTTCTGCTATGCTTCTGTATGCTACTCTTATTCAGTTCTATGACACAAAGAAAAATTACTTTCCACTCGTCGTTTCTCATAGTCTGGTCTCTCCCCTCCCCATGACGAGCAGTTCAGAGAGTTAGCAATATGGTGCCATCTATCAGGACGCAGAGAGGCAAAACACTTGTGAAATCATTTTCCTAATGTACATACAACCTTAGTCCTCCCCTCCCTCTCTTCACGACACCTCTTTTTGTTAGAGAGATTTAAAATTTGCTGGGAACTGCACCCGTATCTGGCATGGATGAATTTCCCAAATAAAACAACAACTGAGCAACAAGCCCTTCCTGTCCACACCACGGCTCTACCTTCTTCAAACTGATAAAGTGCCTTCAGAGCAGTTAGTTGATAACTTAGAGATGCAGGCTTAATGCTCATTACTGTAACACTGAACCATGCTGGCAGAAGAGCTAACAGCCTGGGAAACCTTTGTCTGATCCCAAGCAACAAGGGGCAAAACCACAGGACACAAGGATCACAAGGAGTCGTCCCAGGAGCACGTTCCCTTGCCCCAAGGCAGGGTTACCTTTCCCCAGCCAAAGGCTATCCAGCCTTTTACTAAAGGATCTCCGATAGCCACAACCTCCCTTTGCACACACAACTATCTAGCAGTAATAACCTCTAGTTTGAGCCAGTTTTAACCTAGACATTAACCAAAAATGTTTCTAAGCAGCCAAGCAAGAGTTAAAGCTTTCAAAAGAATTCTTGTTGGCAGCATTTGCAAAAGTTACTGGCACCGAAGGGAGAGAACAAGATGGGTACTAGTTCAGAGCAAATTTTGACCAAAATGACTGAGAAAAGCAAATCTACTCAGTAAATTTTTATTTTTTTTAAGAAGAAAAAAATCAGGGAGAAGGAAAGGGGAAATTACTATAGCTCTGAAGTTTCTCAATCCACTGCTACAGGAAAATGGCAGTTGTTATGCTACTTCAAAAAGTTGCAGAGCATTCTCAATGGAGAGTTCCCTGGGAATTTGAAACCAAAGCAAGGCTCCCGCACTGGTATTCCAGGATGAAAAGCAGGGCCCTGCAAGCTTTGAGATGTTAACCTCTCTTTTTATTTTCTAATTCTTTTTTAATTGCAAGACTACTAGCAGGGAGAATATCTTGGGCATACAGACTTTTATCAGTCCAAATAAAAGAAGATCCAAATGTTTAAGAGGAAGCTGGAAGCTGGCAATGCTACACTGTCTTCTCATCTGCAAAAGGCAAGTATTCATGTACAAAGTCAGTTTCTTCTTGCTATTAAAGCAAGCAACAAGCTGAAAAACTCTGCTGCATGAAGCATCTCTACTCATCTTCCTTGTAGTCACCTTCAAAAGTCACCTAGGATTTTGAAGTACAGGGCACCGAAACAAATGTTCAGTGTCTTTTAAAGTGTCCAGAAATGAATGAGCTGCCAGACTCATCAATTTCTAGAAACCAAGGTGACAGAACTATCAAAGACCCAGAGAAGTAACCACTGCGTTGTCTTGCCTGACCTTCTGTGATGATGTGCAGAGGAATGCAGGAGCCACAGGCCTTATTACAGGGAAAGAGCGCTTTGTTCTTGTAGCTTTCAAAACAAAGTAGAATGATCTTTTCCAATGCAGCTGAAGCAATTCTATCACCAGTGTCATTTTTTCTGATGTCTGAGCTGCCTCCTTCAGAACCAGTTCTCTCCCTAAACACAAAGAGCTGGTGAAAAGACACAATATGGGGAGCTGGGCTTTCATCCACAAACCCAGTAGCAAACCTTGTTAAAGGAAAGATGTACACTAAAAATAATAGTCATGGTCTGCATATGGTCATTACTGTTTATGTGCTGTCAGATGCAAGTCCAGATAGGGAGGCAGCTAAGGACACGGGTCCAGGTCTCTTGCAAGTCTAAGAATTCCGCTGCTTGGAAGGAGACGATGTGATAAAGAGACACTTAGAAAACCAAACTCCCTGAAATCTGGATACTGCTTTTTTTTGGCACTCAAGTGCCTTGACTGATTATTCCAGCTTGTTTTCACAGTCTCCTAGGACAGAGTCTGTCCGAAACCTGCTCTGCCCTTCCCACTGCCCTTCTACCCACTCCCTCGCTTCAGTCTTGGCCTTTTTACTCCTCTTTTGTTTGGGGGGGTTTCCCTCTCCTTTTGTTTCTCAGGCATAAATAGAAAAAGAAAGATGATGTGTGACCTGAGGAAAGGATCAATCTAGAAACTGAGAGAAAAGAGGCCTGACATGGTCATCAGTAGATTACACCACCAGGATGATCTATAGCGGTAAGTGCCCTGACTACCTGTCCTGCAACAAAGGAACAGTTCAAAAATAATTACTCTGGGAGACAGAAATTCAAATACGACATCCAAGCACAAATATGTATGGAATAATTCAAGTACAGGTTATCTGATAATAAATTCACCAGTTTTACCTATTTAAAAAAAAAAAAAAAAGAAAAATCGAGCTCCTTAATAAACCTACTTTATATGAAAAGTTTAGAAATTATTCATCAATTCTTACACCAGTTACGTCCAGCTACAATACCAAAGTAATCTTTGATCAGACTGTCTGGTGGTAGGCTTTTGTTTAAGACTGTACTATAAAAATCCTAATTTAAGCTAGTTTAAATTTCAAAGAAGAAACGGGTACTCAGGGAATTAGTATCGACATATTTTGCTTCCTGAGATCAGTAAACTAAACATAATCTCCAGAAGGAAATTTAAAAGAAATAATATTTTTTTATGAAAAAAAAAGGTTTGCAAAATAGACACCTAATATAAAGATAAGAATAGTTATGGTTAAGACTGCAACTTAAAAATCTGATATAGCAAGGAAAATGAGAGCTAAGATTTCAGCTGTCTTTTTAATTAAAGTATTTTACCTCTTAAAAGACATTTCAGTAGCACAAAAGAACTTGAACTGCATTCTGTTCTCAATTGCCTGACATAACCTGTCAATTCACAGTGAGAAAAAGTGAAATGGTACCCATAAACGCTGAAACACTGGGCCATTTATTAATCAGTCTGCTTTTTGAACTGAGTTTCTTATTGATAGATTATGAAATCTAAATTGGCTTTACATAGAGAAGCGTGTATAAAGTCAATAGCAAACACACTGTAACAGCAAAAGCAGTTAATGCTTTTATATACAGTATGAACTGCCGTAGAAATTAAAGCAGCAGATGTACAGCGTAACAACAGTAAAACAGTGCAAGGTATTAAAAATCCGAACAGAAAAAGAATCTTACAGATGCACAAGATCCACAATGCCAGCTAATGTTGAACTCCAATCTTCTCTCCTGATCATCTTAACCCTGTAAAGAAAATCACAACTCCCTAAATAAAGTTACACATATGCTATGCCTACTTCTCTTCACCTCCACCTAGATTTGTGCAGGTACAGCACTCTCTATATTGACAATTATAGCTCATATTCATTTGCTACTCTTTTTGCATAGTGATATTAATTTTATATTCATTCATCATCAGGTTCATTTTACTTTATCGACAAAGGGTCAAAACCTTTACAGAAGGATTGGAAGTGAGACTGCTGTTACGCTGAGTAAGACGGCTCTTGGCTGTGCGTGCGCCCAGGTACGTGCTGTCCCCTACCCTGCACCGGCAATCATCTACTTCTCCCCTGGGTTTATTAGACTTGCTGTGCAAGGCCCCTTCCAGCTACTTTGTGAGACAGTCCTGCTTCTGTGTAGGTCACCTGGCAAAATGGGAGACAATGATCTCTTTTATGTGCTTAGTTTCTTAAAGATCAGTCACCTTTTAAAGATGCTGGGCTATTTTTCGCTTTCCAAATTAGAAGTCAAGCATGACCGTAGACAATGCTGAAGCCAAGGATCTTGCTGAATTCAGAGTTAGACAGTAGCCCTTTACAAGTCTCTTTCCCAAAATATTATGTCTCCCAGGTCCTGGCTCTGAACCGACCCTACTGTCAAAACTTCCCTGGATGCCACCTTTAACAAGGAGTGCTGCAGGCTGTTTCTCCCAGCCTGATGCACAGTGCTTGGGAGGTATCCAGGCAGCAAGTTCAATTAAATTTAATTTCAGCAGGAAAGACCTCTCAAGTGTAACAAAGAAGATATTACAATACCCACACTTAATCCTTTTTACCAGATTGCCCTACGTTGTTTTGGGTCTATGACTTGGAGTAAGAAGTGACCGCCTGCAATGTTCAGAGGATGCAGAATGACTGACAACAGCATATAACACCTTAAATAAGAAGTGAAGGAGACAGTCCATCATCGCATTATCGAGACAAACAGCAATACTCTTCCCTTAAAAGGAAAGAAATCTCTTTGCTAAGCAATCCTCTCACTTCACGATGCCCCCACCCCAGTGAGGATCTTTACTTCCCCCCTTTCCCTTCGGGACTGCACTTTTCCTCGAGAGCAAACACCTCCTGCCGCCACCTTCCCATCGGGCGCAGGGAGGCGAGGGCTTTTTCGGCCGAGACGTGGCAGATGGCACCCTCAGAGCCGAGATGCCCCAGGATCCTCTCCCGGTGGTTGCCATGGCTTGTTAAAGCAGGCAGTAGCAATGCCAGCACTCCAGGACTGCCTGCATCCCTGTCTTTTGTTCTGCAGCAGCAGCAAAGGCATTTCAAAGGAACAGCCATTAATAGCAGATTTCTTGATTCACCCTGACCGGCTGTTAGGAGCCCTGAAGAACTGACACCACAGCCATGGAGACAGACCCAGAGAGCATCACATGTCCCCAGTCACTGACAGTCTGGGGCTTTTCCAGAAGTGTCAACGCTCACAACATCTGAGAAGCGGGAAAGAAAACATAGGAGCCCCTAACACAGAACTAAAGGGAGGGAGTTTTCCTCTGCTCCCTTTACACCAGGTAAATACCTAGGTATGTAACACTGAGGTCACATAGAAAATCACACTGTTATACCATACATTACAAACATTACTTGATGCTTCTTTATAAAAAAACAACCGCCCCCCCCCGAATTCCTGTATATATCTTCTTTTAAATATAGCATTATTTACTCAACTTCTGAAGTGTATGTAAGCAGTAAATATGTACACGTACCTCAACTTAGCAGAACAAGCATGATGAACTGCAGAAGTATGTTTAAAACTGTATTCGCCACACACCTCTGACCTCTTACGATTAACATGCTAATTTATATTGATCGATACTAGTTCTGCAATGGCAAGCTTCACAGCTTTAAACATCTCTCTCTATAGGGAAAAAAGACCCCCCCAAAATAAAAACAAACCCTAAAACATTCAGAAAGATTTTTTCTTTTTATTCTCAAATACATAAATAACCCTTCCAATTGTACTACCTATAGGCTTGGATGGTCAATATTGATTCAAAGTTTTATATTCTTTCACCGTATCGCAGACAAGCACAGGATCTTTCATTCCTTCCTCTGCTCTTCCTGACATTAGATCTAAGAGATCGCAAAATCTCAGACTTTAAACCCTTCAGCGCTGCACGCCTGTAGTTGTGCACTGCCTCTTAAGTAAACCTTTGGTTACATGGCTTTCTTCCTAGTCCTTAACTTCATCAAACAACAGTAAACCTAAATAATTCTATTGACTTCAGAGATCAATTTGGGGATTCAGTGCACTTCTGGATGAGGGCCCAGGGGGAGAGGGGGGAAAGAGAGGGGCTACAAGGGGACCTGGGAACCACAGCACTCGATATGGCAATGCTGCATTCGAAAGCACCATGAGCAGGAATTACAAAGCTCTGGGGACCTTTTTTGCACATGTACAAGGAACGTGCTTTAAATAAAAGAAAAGCTGAATGCCAAAATGCCTAGAGGGTCAGACAGGCTCTTTGTGAACTGCCAGACAGAACCAAGACACTGGAAAAACAGTCAAGTGCCACTGTGGCTCTTGCTGTCAGTTATTAGGCAAAGAAATAATACGACCTGCACAGCAGAAAAGGCCTTGCTTCAAAATGGATATAGTAGCTCGGAGTATATATGGGTATGCGCAGACAAACCATCTCTCGGCTTGTTAACGGAGGGTTGTATGTCCTGGCAGGTCTCCGGAGACTGTGTTGCACAGACTGAAAACATCTTTGTAGCAGTTTCAGCTAATAGGCCTTTCTGCTTCCTAATGGCTCCAAATATATCTTTTGTGATACGAGCCTCTCGCTTTGAGCTAGCTGAAGTTTGGTGAGTGACTTATCTCCAAAACATCAGCACAGATTATTTGTATGCGCCCAGTTCAGGAAAGCAGTCAATACAGGCTTTCTTAAATCAGAACAGGTCTGGCCAGAAGTTACATCCAACTACCCAAGTTCAATACCAAACTACAGAATAGATAGCTGGATCCAGTAATCACCCAAACGGTCCAACTCCCAGTGGCAATTACCAAGCCTGGTTTAGCATACTGAGCATCCTTCATACCTCATTCACAAACGACAGAAGTAGTTAATGTTATTCTAAGCAACATTACTTTACAGTCTCTCTGTAAGCAAAAGGATAATAGCCATAATTAAAAAAAAAAACACTCAACCACAATTTTAGGAAATAAACAAAAAAAACCTCAAACAACACCAAACCAGATGAATTATATATAGCTCCCTATGGAAACGGATTGGGGAAAAAAAAAAAATAATCTGCACTTTAACTAACTAGTTTTCTAACAAATAATGGCAGCCTAGGTATGTATGTCTCTGTATGCAATTAAAAAGCCCCATGAAATTCTTCTCTGCTGGCATTTTGGATAAAATTTTAGCAGAGTCTCCGGTTTGTCTAATTGCTATGATACCGTACGCAGCCTGCCTCAAAGCACAGAGCATATGGCATCCTCAAAGGATTTGATATCATTTTTTCTTTAAAACGTGCAAGTCAGTTGGTCATTGTTACCCCTCTGTGGAATTACTCAAACAGCTGCTACCTTCCAACTACGAAGTAAGAAAATCTTTGTCTTTTTTGTTGCTGTTAATTTCACTGACACACTTCTGTCACATAATGAGTCAGTAATATGCCTATAATGCATTTTAATGTTGCATATTTGATCCATGGTGGAAACAACACTTTGTTCAAGACTGACGTCTACAAAAAGGTGCTTTTCATGTTGCTTGCACAGTAGTCTGAATCACAAGGGTCGCGTTTTAATTTGCAAGAAATTCATTTAACATCTAAACCTATATGAATAATGATACGCCGTTGATGTCCACTTCTACAGAATCATAAATGTGACACTTGAACCCACTTACAATGCATAAAATGTATTGTCTTTAGCAATATTTTAAACTCTTTATCACCAAATAGATTATTTCTTTTAAAATTGTCCTTTACTTACCAAATAATGATTTGCTAAAACGAACTTTTAGTTTATGATTGGAAAGTAGATGTGTCCAACGATACCTTATTCATTCTACATACAGCAGGGTTATGAATTTCATAGTTTTCTGAGTTCTTATCTTCCACGGTTCAAGGATCCCATCTCTCCTTGATCATCAGGGTATCTCCCCAAATTGAACCTTTTTTTTTTTTTCCTTTCTACTCTTTCAAACTGACAAATTTTTCATTCTCTATCAGAAGATTAATGAAATAATAACTAAAGTGAGAAAAAGAACACATCACCAAAAGATACAATGATAAATTACTAAAAAAAACCCAAATCTTCGCAAAACAGAAAAAAAATGGAAATAAGAAAGGGAGAAAATCAAATCATGATCATGCACCATAGGAACCATATATGAATATCACAGCCTCCACATGTGCTGGCAGGAAAAAAAAAGAAGAAAAAAAAAAGCTGCCCAAAATATTTTAAAATTAAGTCATAGGGATATTCTTACAGGGATCATCCTGGATCTAGCAAGAGAGTTGCCCAAGCTTTGTTTTCCCTATTTTTTTTTTTTTCTTTCTTTTGAGTTTTAGTTGTAGCTTGAATTTCTTCACAGCACATATGACCTTCTCCTGCAGTGGAAGAACACTAACGAAAAACAGTTACCAGTTAAAAGTTTTCAGAACTAGCAGATGACAAGCATTATTTTTATAGCCTAAAGACTGCATTTTTATTACAGTTTACTAATAAATAATTTATACTATTATAGAGAAAGTGCATAAAGTCTCTCCTGATACTTCAAAGGCTCATATTAAACCATATTTTCAAAATCTTTATGAATTCTAACACACCTATATGGAAGAACAGACTATTATGAAAAAAGACTATCATTTTACTACATGTTAAGTGCCAACAGTACATTCTTGGCCCTGTAATAGATGCAAGTAAGCAGGCAATAAATTACCAAAGAATACTAACTACATAAAAGATACAAAATGATGCAATAAAGGAAGAATTCACAAAGCATCTGATCCCCAGTATACAGCCAGTGGGAACCTTTCTATTAACTTCAAAACTTTCAGATAGCTCCTAACAGACACTGATCAGCAATGGTTTTGGTTTAGTATCATTACTTGCCTCCCACCCCCAGCTTCAGATGTAATGGGAGAGGCTGAGAACATACAACTAAGTGTGCAACACCTTAGAAACTCAGCAAACATAACTTTCAACAATTTCAGAACTACCAATAATTCAAAGAATTTATTAGAATTCATAATATTCTGGGATATGTCCTTGCATTTTTAGGCCCTGCCCAAAACTCAAAAACATAAAACACTTAAAAAAACAAAAATTTTTTTAAAAAGTCATTGTGCTGTGATGCGCCATTCTTCCTAGGCTTTTAGAGTTTCTCTCATTCCTATACTCTCGTACAAAGACATCCATCATCTTTTTATCAAAACTATCTTCTTTTTATCATGGCTCCCTCCCACAAAAATATTTCTATTAAGTTTTTCTTTTACTTTTATGAATGTAGGGGATTGTTAAGAATATCAAAATCTTTTCATTAGGATCTAAGTTACCTTGAGAACAGAAAAGCATTTTTTGCCGAGACATGAAACAGACATTTGTCAATTATTTCAAATTTCAGGAGTTATAAGAGATAGTTGGATACGTGCACATGCACATTTACATTACACGCATTGTATGGTAAGGATATATTCTTGTCTAGAAAGCCCATCATCAGCTTGAAAATAAAATTACTAGTGAGGTGATGCTATCATTCTCTTATGGCACAGCCAAAAAGTTCCAGATAATTATAATCATTTTACAATTTTCACTGATGGAAGTCAAGAGTTTCCATGGTGCAGAGAGAGAGATTTTCTTGTCAAATCATTTGTAAGATCTATTTGAAAGAAGCTTTACTATGTACTTTTCCAAGCATTATTTGCACTTAAGCCTGGTAGTGTAGGGAAACCAAAGACATTTAAACAGTAATACTTGAGGTAGTTTGCCTGCTTATTAAATTGTGCGAGTTTAGTTAACTTTAAAAAAAAAAAGTAACCACAGAGCATCTATGCAGCTCCTGGAATTAAAAGCTGTATAACAAATAAAGTTAATCAATCATTAACTTTAAAGCCTTGGTAAGCTATATGAGCTCTAAAGCAAAAAACACCTTACAAGTAACACGTGGCTATACCTCAAAGCCTGCACAAAAACTGAAGGGAAGAAATAAGCATACGCACACGAATGACATCCCCATCCCTAAGCATTCTCTTCTGCCCTATGAGAACATGTTAGATTTTGGTCTCTCCTGTCAGAAGCCATACTTTTCATTTTCTAGCTGCTTCTAAGCAGGGAAAGGAACCCCTATTCAGGAAATGTGCCTTCTGTTTAAGGGGGAAAAAAAGAAAAAAAAAAACAAAAACATCGGAAGTATTTTGACAACTAGTCAACCAAAAAGTCAAAACTAAAAAGCCCCATGCTCCTCCAGCGGTGGCAGCAGCCTGGGATAGGGTGACAAGAATTTCAGGACTTCACCAGACAGTTCAAAAGCTGAATCCCTCGCTCCCCCAGCGAGTGAGTGATAGCCTTTCAGTGCTGATGACACCGCAAAGGCCCTTTCACACTTTTGTGAACTTTCTTCATTAAGCGCCAGCAACCTGCTAAGCAAATGGATGACCTACTTCAGTGACTCTCAGAGCAGGGGACAGACAACATTTCTTTCAGCAACGCCAGCTGAAGCAGCTTCATCCCCTCTGCCATCCTTCTCCCCCTCCCACCCTCAAAACTCATTCTCTCTTCTGCAGTGCCATCTCAGTTAGAGAAAAATGTCCTTTATTGCCTTACCTCCATAGATGATATTTCATAAGACAAAAAGGAACTCTGAAGGATGTCTGGTTTTAATCATTACAGATTGATTTCACAGCCACTTCTGTATTAATAAGTGAGCACTATGCAGTTAACATAAGACTGGAGTTCAAAAGACAGTTTAATGAACTTTAAAAAAAAAAACCCACAAAACCACCCTTGAATGTATGAATGATTTTAAACCACAACGTTCAGCAAGGAAGAAGGCAGGAGGCTAGGACTCTTCGCTAGCCACGGAGGCTAGGACTCTTCACTAGCCACCTATACGAGTGTGAGATTGCAGCACAGAACTTCAGCCTGCGCGGATCACGCAGGGATTGCAGTCGGCACTCCTCACGCGTACGCAGGCATCACCCACAGCTTCCCAGGTTACGCACGGAGAGAAGGGAAAAGCTAACACCTCCCTTTCTCACATATGGTGCTAGCATATGCTGAACAGACACCAGAATTGTAGAGCTGCAGACGGGGAAGTAAAAACCTCTGCTTCAATCCACAGAGTGAACAGGGTCAATTCCAGCAGTTTCATACCAGAGGTATGTCAAAATACGGTAGACTGAGCTCCTATGGTAAAACGAGGTAAAGAGTTAAGTGATGATCATCTGGTTGACAGCCCGCAGGTCACACTGTTAGAGCAGTTACTGGTAGGATTACACAGAGCTGACAAAATAACTTGGTCTTTGGTCTCTTTATTAGAGGAGGCAAATAGAAGGAAAGCTGATGTCAGCCAAGATAAAAACAAAATTCTTACACCTAGATTGTAATGCTGGAGTACTAGAAAGGAAGGAAGTGCTTCCGATCTGTATTTCTAAGAAATAAAATGACAAAGGAGAGAGAGAGAGTGAGTTCTAGACTAGATCGCTGCATTGGTACATAATATTAATAAGCAAAACACTTTCAATTTTAAATTAGTTTGGCTTAAAGCTTTCAACTGTTGGCTTCTTTTTTCACTAGTAGGAAGAAGTATTCCTCCACTGTTCATTTAGAGAAATGGCAAACGATATTTTCCTGTCATGTTACTGAACTCTGTGTTTTTACCATGGGGGGTGAAAAACATTAAGAATCTGCCTAATGCAGTTTAGACCACTGCCAGTTTTTATTGGCTACTCTCAAAGAGATGGCAAGTTTGTACACAAAGATTATATTCTCACTATACAGACATAGCACAGAGTTCTCAGCTCCAACCCACTGTGTGAGCAGATACTGATTTTATGTGCTCAAATCACCGCTATATGTCTGGTTATCTCCAATCAGAGAAAATCAGGCAGGTAGTGAAGTATTGTAAGTGCTGTGCTGACCCGAAGTACCTGATAAACATAGTTAGCATCACCCTGGCCTAGCTTGACATATCAGCCACCTTAGGCATGTGCTGAAGAAGAGCGAGGTTTTACTAGAACGCTGATCAAACAGCTCATACTCACTGATGGGGTGGTCCATCCTTCCTTGGTGCTCTTCGGCTCCCAGGAAGGCAGTCAGCATCTCTCCCTGGCCCAGTCCTCTCAAGTAAGCTGGTCCAGACTGTTAAATCAGGAGAAAGCAATTCCCTTTTTTTCCCCCCTTTCTTTCCATAGGTTAATTTTCTAACAGTGCAGTGAACTGAAGCGATTCATCAGCAATCAGATGAGCCCCAGTGCCAGCAAGAACACAACTCCTGGTAAGAGAGCCAGGCTGCAGGAAAGCCACTCTCAGCAGGAGCAAGCCGTGAGATTCTCCGCTCGCTTTGTGCAATCTCAACCTATGTCCAAAGGCTCAGCAATTACGTTGTTAGCTGTGGCCGGAGAAGAGGGGAAATGGCAAGGAAGCCAACTAATAGAAGCTTTTTATCCAGCCTTTCACAGCAATCAGTGAAGTATTAATTCTGCCCATCTTTTGCATAGGCAGGCACAAAAGTGCTTTTTTATAGCTACAGACTAACACTTAAATTTAAAAGCACTACAGAGACACTTTAGCACAGAGCACTAATTTGACAACTTTAGAAGCAGCAAGTGGGTTCAGATGTGGAGAAAGATTGAAGGCTATGTTACTAACTTGGCTGGGAAGCTAAAAAAGAAAAAAAAAAGCTAAAGCAGTCTGCAAGATGCCAGAAAAGCAATTGATCTAAGCTAAACTTGGAAGTCCATTCTAGTTGTATAGAAAGCTAAGGACAATTTTACCCCAATCCACTGATAGCCTGTTCACCCAGAAGAAAGTTCTGAAGCCCTGAGTGATGGAAACAAGAGGTAATCACCGAGCAGCTTAAAACCCAAAAGGATTAAATAAACTGGCAGTACACCTGACTTCAAAATCCATAAGCTGTATGTTCCAGGCCTCACAAATATCATTGTCTTTACATTAGCTACAATGCAGCTTATAGAAATCACAAGGCTGCCTAGCTCAAAGCTTCAAGTAAAATAAATAAACAAATATCTTAGCTTTTAAAGACAAGGAGAACAATCACAATGTAAGATCCCATAGAGTTAAGAACCCTGCCAAAGATCGGCTTTCGGGGCTTAAACAATAGTTCAGGGAATACACACCGCTACAGATCTCTACGGGATGTGCAACTTTCTTTGTGGTACCATGTCTTGAGGTGTACTTCCCATATGAATTGTAAAAAAATGGCACCAAGGGTGGGATCCTGTGTTTACTGCCTCCTAAGGACCCATCATTTCTAAATGAAAATACAGCATTTGTTAAAAACTAAGCACCAGATCTTTCAACTCATCTCAGGATCTTATGCAGAATAGCAGTTCCTTCCTTGCATCATTAATTAGCATTTGCAATAAAAGCAAACATATCTCCAAAGATGATACTCTGACGCAGCTATCTAGCAACTTCATCAAACTGTATTTTCTGTTCCACCAGCACAATCAAAAAACCTTCAAAGATTTTTGCACAGGGATAACTTGCAGCTATGTATATAATGTCAATAAATTATATACCAAAACTGAACAAAATCCAACTTGCTTGCTTTCGGTTACCCTTCATTCTTCTTAGCTTTGGACAGCCAAAGGTAAGACAAACTGTTGTTTGTCTTGGTAGAGCTCCCCCCCCCCTTTTTTTAATAAACTAAAGCATCCAGATACAATAATGGTTTCACAAAATGAACACATTTCATGGGGAATAAAGCACTTTGTGGGATCGCATATCAGAGTAGAATTGCTTTTTAAAAATCAAAGTTATGTCATGACCATTGTCTGTAAATATATATGACTACCTAGAAACCATGCTTCTATTCAGCAGAAATACACAGCAATTCACTTCGCTGTATTCTGGTGGTGGCAGATAACAAAGATTAAAAAAAAACAGGAAAAAATTGCTTAAAGAGAATAGTTTGGTAGACTGGTAGAAAAGGTGGAGACAACAGACAGGGACAGGAAGAAAAGGATAATTTACTAACTTAATTTTCCCCTTCAACCCAAAATCCATAGTAGTAGTAATAAAACTAGACACAACTGAGTGTATTCAGATACCTTAAATAATAATATACTAAATAATAAAATGGTAAATCCAATTTATTTGTGATGTCAATATCATAAACTGAACCGGAACTGCAATAAACTAGAACAGTGATAAATTCAGCATCAGCGGTCCACAGAAAAGGGTGTATATACACTGTGCATGCACCTCTTCTTACTGTTTCCATCACTAAACAAATTCTTGCCCAGTTATATGTAGCTACTAGTCCCAGTTGCTGCTGAAAATCCACACATCATCAATCAAGTTCAACTGCTCACAGAGAAGGTATTATTGGAAGGTCAGTCTAATACTGGACAGCCAAGGTAATATTGATGAGAGCAAGGTTATAAAGTAAGTTTGACATTTTTACACTAAGTCAATTCTGAGTTATGTGTGGATAAAAAATAAAAAATTTTGAAATCCTCAATTATATTTGTTTCTTCACAAAGTGATAAACTACCACTGCTTTGATCGTTGTATAAAACAGCCTGGGCAGTTATACTCACATTTTCCACAAAGAAACTGTGTCCTCCCATAGGCTACATATAACCCATGCTGTGCAGAAAGGAACTTGCCATACCCTACAGTATGGAATAAATCAACCTCAGGTTTAAGCTGATAACTGTTACATAAATGAAGTATGGATCAACACAGCATTCAGTCATTACTAGCATTCCTTAGCACAAAAAACAATAATCCTACTACAAGAATTTTCAACTCTAAACCCACTAAAATCCACATTAAAAAAGTATTAGCTCTTTACTAGACAAACTAAACAAGCTCCAAACAAGAAAATCTCTCCGTAGGACTGCCTGAATACATACTTTACCTCAGTCTTCTCCATAGCAAACTGCTATTGCACCAGTCTTAAGTTCTCACTTGACTTGCTGTTGTGTACCATGGTCCATACCACCTCTCATCTCAGCTGCAAGGTCAGCAAACAGTTGAGAAATGAGGAGGAGCAGCTTCTTGAACCATCTCCCAGCACAAATGGGCTAGCATTTTTAGTCTGCTTCGAACTTTGCCAGATATCTTAACAGCCCAACTCTGGTTAGGGCTTGTTTCACCCTGCCCTGAGATAGACCACAGAATCTTCACAATCAGATGCTACATCTCAGTTGGGTTGCCATAGCTAGGAAACAAGCACTGGACATGATGGCAACATGACACACGGTGTCTGTTCAGCCATGAGATCAGGTTCCTGGTCCGTTACCTCAGTCTTACTACTCTGCTCCAGAATAAGCATGTTCTGCGTGACCTCCAGGCCAATACAAGGTATGACAAGGTCCAAGATCTCCATATAGGCACAACCAAACACTGTTTACATCCCTCCTTTCATATGCAGTTTACTAAATCAGTGTATATATGCACTAAATTAAAGAGAAGGGAAAAAACAGTATGTTGAACAAACAATTATGGGTATTTTTAATACTGCATATAGAAGATTTTCTCCATCAAATTGAGGTCTGTCAAATGTGGTTGCAGTTATCTCTTTACAATATGAAATAATCCCCCAATAGAACAACTTAGCTAGAAGAATATCACAAAAACCTACAAAAGGTCTTCTGAGAGAAAAAAGTATTTTGTTTACAAAGAATATATACTGTACTGAGACAAATTAAGGCATGTTGATGTCAGCTAAAGGAAAGGAAGGACTCCAGTGATGACCCAAAAGGACTGTAATGCACAGGATGAAGAAAGTGGATTACTCAAATGTACTCCTAAAGAAGTGATCTTTACATGACATTCTCCAAGAAAGAGTGCTAAAACCAAACAAATGAAGGAACGTAAACAAACAAAAAGCAGGCTTAAACCATATAGATGCCTGAAGTAAAAGAATAAAACAGGATGATCAAAACAGAGTTCCTGTTACCAGAAGACAAATATTTTGAAAAAAATATGTTTTCTATAGTCAGCTGAATAGGAGAAACCTCTTATTTACGAAAAATTCTACTCTGACTGCCAAGACGATCATACTGCCTTGACTCCCATGAATAGAACTTGTTCTCCCTGATGGGAAAGGGGAATGGCACAGAATTTCTGAAAGCCTCTTGGTAAATCTGGGATTCCCAGAGTTCTGAGGCTGCTTGCTGTGCCACAGGGAGATGCAAAAGTTTCAGAAGACTTCAATGAAGACCAATGCTGATAACTTTCAGACACTGAGCAAAGTCAAGGAAGACCGTAGTTCTCATGTAGCCCACCACAGGGTGCAGCGAAGCACATGCTTTGGCAAAAATCTATTAAAATGGAAACATTTGCATTTCTCTGAGCTAGCATCTTCCAATGAAAAATTATTTCCTTCAGCTTTCAGTAGAATTTTCAAAGAATTACAAACAGTAGGAAAATGATAAATTCAAAGTCACTCAACTATTCAGTGGAAGAGCTAGGAATAAAGTCGCTGCCATCTGTAGTTGTGGTCTGTTATCACAAAATCCTCCTCCTAAAATCTCCATCTGCTGCTTCATCCAGCCTCTCATAATTTCTTAACTTTCCCTGAGGACACACAAGATTGGGGAGCTGGCCTTGTTGGGTGTAAGAAATAGTAAAAGACGGGGAACACTTTGTTTCATTTCACTGGGTTGTTTTTCAGCTGGATTAATTTGGTCACTGCACTGACCACATCAGCACTTCTGCCAATACAGCTGAACGGTTGACAGTGGGAATGGGCATCAGGGAGCAGCAACATCAACCTGATCCTGCCAGAACATTTTACAGTATCAAACCACAGTCTTTGCATTAAATTAATTAACCTTGATTTAATTCACAAGTGAATTAAATAACTCGTCTTTCAGAAATGGAAACTCATGTTGTCAGTAAGATCCTAGACTCACAACAAACTCGGATCCTCGTGTGCTACGTTTGTTCTTGGGCAGACACTGTAGGCAAATGCTAGAAATAGTTAACGAGGTCAGAAACTGTCCGTGTCATGAGGGCTTAGAAGCATTTTACATCTCTGCATCAGAAACCCTCAGAATGGCAGATGTGAAGAAAAAACTCACATGCTACACCCTTCTGCTGTAGCTACACTGCCTTTTAGGTCTGGAGCTAAGCGGTTACTGTCAGCTCAGGAGATGTGCGCGTGTTCTCTTGCGCAGGGTGAACATGCCATTGCAGTCCCAAACAGCCTCAAATCTGCTTTCTATAGTTAGCCAAGAGGTGGAAATGTGTTTTTGAAATTTAAGCTAATTTTTAACATAATCTTTCCTGAGAACAGAAATAGTACAATTACTCGAACTTGCACTCCGTAGATTGCCTCAGGCGAGAGGAAGTATATATCCATATATCAAGTCTGTGGATTCTCTTTAATGTCTTTTATCTTTTACATTATGATTCCCTTTTACTTCTTAGCAATGCTTTGCTTGGGCAACATTATAATACACCATCACGTACCTTTTACGGTTGTGCAAGTACTCATATCCTCAGTCTTAACTCTTCATTAAGACCACTGTCACCTGTTGTTTGGGGGATGGAGTTTTTAAACGAGAAATAAAATGCATCAAAATGACCTAATGTTTTAAAACTACAAGAGTGGTATAACTAAGCTAATCGCTTCTCCAGTATTCTGCTTTCAATCCTATACAAAATTAATAGTAAGAAATACCACTAGACGAAAGGATACAATGCTGATAGATTATGTGTTGATTTACATGAACATCAACATATTGGGAAGCATTACAAACCATTTAATCTACCATCAGAGTAGTGAACATTTAGGAATGAAAAAAAGACCAACAGTGCTTCATACACAGTTTGGCTTTAGGGACCAGATGTATTATAGCTTCCATATGTCTCAGCCTACTAAATGCATTTTTAATGGAAAGTTCTTGCAGAGCAAAATCTGCACAGAAGCTTGGATAGTCTGTCAAAAGGCAAAAAAACATTTCACCCAGATTTGCCCTGAACTTTATTTCAACCATGCTTCTGCATGTTCTGGGAGCCCCACAGGGGTCACAGAAGGGACTGAAGCATCAAAGCACTCTGTTTCCCAACACAAACCATAATAAGCCTTTTTGGATATTCTACCAATGCCAGTGGCATTAAATACAGATCATTGCTCTTACGATGCAGTATCTCAGGCCATACTGACTAAGTATATCGAAACTTTCCACAGATACTGATAGATCATTAGTACTGGAGCACTGCTAGACCAATTACCCATTGGTATATCAGAGCAAAACTGTTCAAGCAGAAGCTCAAGATAAACAATGCAGAGAATATTCATACCTGAAAACGACTTTTGCAAGAGGACTGAAGGACTAAGCAAGTGTTACTTGGTGCAACACAACCTGCCCTTTGGCACACACTGGTATTACGATCTCTTCTTTAGGTTCCCTGCCATGTATTGTTCATTAAGCCAACAACATAACAAACCCCAAGTTGTGTAGGATAATTAGCATTCCTTTGATAAATACTACAACGCTTCAATGATTTAAAGGCCAAACTTCTGTTTTTATAAAAATTATCTGGATGCATAGGATCTCAAGTCTAACTGAAATCTGGTAGGACTTCGTTAAGAAACGCTGCCAGACAGAACACCTGAATGGGTGATCACCAGCCAGCTGAGCCACTATAAGCTTCTACATGCACTTAGCCGAGTTCCCAGTGCAAAGGCAATGACCTCGGACAAATTACCTCTGATCTGACACGTGCTAACAGTGCCTGCCTAGGCTGTTCATTGCAGTGACTTAAGCAACCGTAACTTGATTGCATATACTTGATACCGCAGAGTAATATTTCTACAAGTCTAAAAGATTGGTTCAAGTTATAAGTTATTGCTAAGTCATGCTAGAGAAATTTTAAATATGGAAAAATGTTAAGACAGAAGTTTCAGCAAACTACATTTGCTATCAGAAAAAAAGATTAAATTAAGATTCATGAAGGGGGAATTCTGTCGTAACCTGTCAGAACAAACAGATCCTTAAACTCATGTGCTTGTAGCCCCTAATATGGCTAACTGCATGCACTAATTTCCAAACTTCCAAGGCAACCTGGAGATTCCTAAAGTGACAACCTGTAAAGGCAGTTTCAGGGAGGGAAGAGATTTTCACCTTAACAGTCATGGCTTATCAAACAGATCACATTCCATCACAAGCCAAAGAAAAATTTCCCTACTTTTTCAATGCCAAAGATGGGGTTTTCCCTATCCACCATCTGCAACAAAACTCCACCTGAAGTACCTTAAAAAACATTCAGCCTCTAAATGATTATTTTTCCAGCCTTAGAATCCTGTAGAGAGCTATCATTGTATTACTGTCAGTGATGGTAAATTACCAAACAAATACCCTCTTAAAAAATCCATATGCATATTTTATACGCAGAAAAAAACAAGATCCTTCAGAGTCATAAGGAAAATAAAATAGTTCCAGGTATGATGTTTAAATCAACTACTAGATTTACAAGACGCTTCACATGGACTTACACTGCTAACTACAAGATTTACTGCGTGTGATTTAATGTTATTAAGATGCCCCTTTATTCTCTAAGTTGCTCTATGCTGGAGAAATTTCCACCATCTTAGACCTACAAAGTTCTGTATTCGTGCAAAGATGTGCTTGCATAGATCAGCCTGATTGATGGGGATGTCAGCTAGCCAATGATAAGTAAAAAAAATAATAATAAATTATACTTTAGTATAGTTGCCAGTTACTTATCCTGAAATCAAAATTCAATATCCCATCACTCTTAATCTAAACAGCATAAGGGACACGGAAAGAGAGATCATTTCAAGGGGTTTGGTTGTTGGGGTTTTTTTGCTTGTTTGCTTCAAGTTAGGTATGATGCTCTTTTTAAATTGGCTTTAAAAAAATAAAAAGTTGCTAAATACATTTTATACTGGAGAAGAATAGGAAAAACTCCTAGCACACCTGCTTCAGAGCTAATCGGTGAAGGCCATTTCTAAACTGAATATTGCAAGTGGAAAATTTCATGTTAAAGTCTCATTACTCTTCATTTCTCTTCACATTAACCCTGAATTTCTGTTTCCTCTGATGAGTATGTTTATTGGAAATTAGAAGTAAAATTTTGATGAAAGACAGACTTTGCACCTGGCACACTCTCCTAAAGCACCACATCTGTCAGACACAGGTTACTTATTACAGTGTTACATCAAACGTCTTCTCCCAGTAACTAATTATTGCCTTTCTCCCCTCCCCTGTCAACCTTCGCTGATTAGTTCATTTATTATTAAAACCTTCACACACACCAGATCTTAAACATTTAAATACATCAAAGACCACTCTTCAGAATGCCTTTTGTTTCTTAAGGAAACTATAAGCAGTGAAATAATTTTGCAGTAGCTTGGGCTTGCTACAAGCACGGAAACAGATCAGAGTTGCTCTAGGATAATTACAAAACAAATACTCTGTAACAGTATCTTTAAAATCGGATGCAATAGATTATCTTCACTTAAGTAGCACCACAGCCATAGCACCTCAGTTGATAAAGGCCAAGGCCATATGCCAATACACGGCATACATATTATAAGTATTATACTTAATTTTGCTGTCTCTGAACCCAAGTATAGCGGTCTGCACCATCTACAGAAAAACTCTTCATGAAATGAGATATGGCTTCTAGATAAGTAATTAATACTTGCAATCAGCAAAACTTCTTTAGAGTCATGGAAGATTTTTGTGTCATCACAAAACTAACTCACTGGCTAAAACCAGCTCCCGGGAAATTCAACATTACGTATTTCAACTTATATCAAATCAGCTCGTCACCTTAGAACTTAGTAAGACAAAAGCCAAAATACAAGAGAAAGACAAAGACAGTCAGAAGTTTTCTACCCTTCAGTGGGTTTACAGAACATGCTCTGCATCCAGCGTCCCACACGGCTAAAACCAGTGGTCAGTGGTTCCACGCTTCCTGACCACGGACGAGTAGCGAGGCACGCGAAGCTGAAAGGACTACACAAGCTTGGAGTGTGGAGGGACTTGGGACTTCCAAGTTCCCTCTCCTGCAACTCCTACTCAGGAAAGCTTCGGGAATTTGGTGTTTCTTCACCCCAGCAGTCAAGGCACAGTCCGAACGCACTAAGTCATGAACTAGCCAGATCCTGCTATTTTTGAAGTTGTAGTTGCACTGTATTGTAATAGCATTCCTGTAGTCTTTTTGGAAGATCTGGAACTTCCCCAGACTTTGAGACACCTGAGGAACACCATTTCACAGCTTATGCTTTGTCTTCTTTTTTTCTGCATTTTTCAAAAGCTTAAAAAAAAACCACCATCCCAAACATATTCAGTTTTCCTTCATAAGCCAGCAACAGGAAACAGTGTTTAAAACTACATACCTTCATTTCAACTAGCTTGTAAACTGTATTCTCATATGAAAAAGGCACACCAAGTATCTTGAATCCTACCCAAACTATATTATTTGCTCCCATTTGGAAAATGCTGCTTTTTCTTCAGTAAGGTTTTTGCTAATTAACTGCTGTTACTATATAAAATCAAAGAAAAGGAAAACCAACTTCTGCCTCAGAGAGATGGTTGAAATGACTGAGGCACAATTAGTTATTGATAGCACATGATGCTCTGACTTAAGGTCTATTACAAAACCAAGGTAGAGCGCATCATTTAGTGGCCATTTGATGAAGTAGGAGTAACATTCGTATTTCATCAGTTAAACTCAGTATCACTTACTAGGCAAATACACACATCGCAGAACACACATCCTGTTAGGGTGCCAGCAGTCAAGGTGTGATAGGCAACGGCACACTGGCTTTTACCTCCTTTGGGTATTTTATCCAAAGTATTACTCAAGGTCTTAGGACAACCAGATTAGATCTCCTTCATTCTAAATGAAATGTTTATAACATAACCACTACCGATTTAGGATCTGTACTAGATATCAAGAGCGCTACTCCATCCCAAAAGGCCTATATGAGATCCACCACCCACCCTGGGTGAAGCGTGCCTTCCCTTTCCAGTCACATTTGTTTCCTGTCTGGAACGTAGAACAGCAGAAAATATCTCAGGATGTTTTTTTGTAGGTCATCGTCAAATGATGAATTTTTATACTCAACCAATCACCTGAAATTTATAGTGAAAAAATAATCTTTTTTCCTATATTCTGAATGAAACTACTTATGCCTATGCACATTAAAGGATTCAAACTCACTCAAACATGAAATGAGGAGTTACACATAACAGTTTCTTTCCTTCCCCCCTGCTGTCCTCTAGTAACAAAAGAGCACCTGAGGTAAAAATGTAAGTTAAAGAGGATGAAAAGAGAGCAAATAAGCTGGCTATTTACAACAGCAGACAGAAAACTCAATAAGTAACAGCAAAGTATTAAGAATCTTCAAGTTAAGTTATATATCTATCTGGAAGCAAAGCAGAATATCTTTTATAAAGAAAGATCCTATCATTCCTATCCTTCATTGTTCCTGAAAAGTTCACCAAAACACCAGAGAAAGAAGAATGGATTTATACTAATTTGAGTTTCCAAACAGCCTTTGACAAAGTTCCCTGCAGAAGACTTAAGGAAACCAAGTCATCACTATGCATAAAAATAAAGTCACATGCCATCATAGAACAGAAAATAGCCAAGGAACTGAAACCCATAAGCTGTTAATTTTCTTTTTCAATCTTTTTTCTTTGTTTTAAACTATCATCTAAATCTACCACCTGAAATAAAACTTACAAAACAAAAATACTGACAGTGACATATGCATGGTAATTGCTTTAAAGCATTTTGCTTAAAGAGCTTTATGAAATAAGAGTTTTTGAGACACATTGATATTAAAAACTGAGCAATACATTTTTAGTCATAAAAAGACTTTTGCCTTCAATAAGCTATGATTATCAGGAAGCAGACAAAACAAGCATATATTATAAAGTATAAATAGCAACACCGCACCAAAAAGAAGATATGTTCCTAGCTGCCCAAGCCATTCACTGCAAAATGGCAGCTTTCCACATCTGGTCAGCTCAGGGCACAATCTGTGCAAGCTATTTGTTAAACCTTCAAGCAGATACCCTCACACTCTTATCTTGCGACGCCCCCACAGGTGTGAGGACTTCCCCAAAAATATCTAAAGAGCCACGGGACCGTCCTCTTTTACCTTCTCTCTTAAAACTCCCCCATGCCTGGCCTCCCGCGGTAGAGCCTTGGCAGCCTAATGAAAGAACCCGAGAGACCTGTGCGCCAGCCCCACAAATCCTTGCACTACAGGATCGTTCAACAATACAAGTTTGATCCAGATTAAATAGCAACCCGTGACCTCATTTTTCCCACGTTAGCAAGATCGCACAATATGAAGTTTCTGCTGACTTTATATTAGCTCTGGTAGGAGAAATGAAACCTGATCTGGTACAAGACTTGACAGTGTAAAGCTAACGTATGAAAGCTTTTGTAAAACCATATTTGAAACAAATGGTTTCATCACCACTGCTTATGACCCTCAGCGGTATCACTTCATTCCCTCCCTACCTTATCCTACTGTATGAAATGGTTACCTCCTGTCTTTTCACCCTTCAAGGGAAAGGTCTTTCTTTTTCTTCTGAGGCTGTAAGAGGCTACCCAAACAGAGCTGCAGTCTAAAAGTTGGGATACTTATTATCATAGCAATAAAATAATCCCAAGACAATGCAATACATAAAAACATAAAGAAAACTGTTTTCTCTTGAAAACGAAAACCATTATTATAAATGGTTTGAAAAATATGTTGTCCTTCTTAGAGTAATACAAGGTAATGCATTAAATACTCTAATCACATTAATCATCTTTGTACCATGTATCAGAAATCTGGAAATTCATCACCATAAACCTATCAGGAAATAACCCCACGGGCCTAGAGCACACAGCCTCCAAGAAAAAAAACTTGTTGACCCTCACGTCCTCCACAAAAGCCAAGGTTAAAGGTCAAGAAGACAGTATGTTTTGCTTATTTTCCACTGCCATAATGTACAGTAAGTTTTAAGTGCAACAAAACCACTTCTGATAATCAGGCAGATGTTGTCTTGCCTCGCCGCTCTTGGAGGAGTAGTAGCTCTCTCTTCAAAAGAGAAGATATGTTTTCCTACTGAACTTAAAGTATATGGCATTCCTTCATACTAAACCACAAATATTTAGAGTCCAGTATACATATTTTTAACTTTGTAAAATAACTTGGTTGTTTTCCTCCTACCTACACCAAGATAAGGGAGAAAACTTCAAAGCAAATAGGCATAATATTGTGGAGTTTAGGGTCAAGTAGTAACCACAAAGCAAAATCTCTTGATGGTTTTCTAGGCTCACAAAACTATAAGAGGCACTGAAAAGCTTTAGAAGACATTTAAGAAAAAAAGGTAGTTTACTTGACAGTAGCTGCAGACAAGAACATTTCAATCACTGCTGCATGTTGATGGGCTCTTAAATAAATTACAAAACTCTTCAAGGAAAAAAGAAGTTAGAATTAATGAGAAATGAGCTTGACAATAGTCAATAAAAATACTGCCCAGTTTCACTGTGATTATGAGACAGAATTAAAATTATATTTTTATGACGATATCCACACCACAGTACATCTCTTTATGGTTCCTCATTTCTGCTTCTTCTGAGAAGTAAAACATAAATGGTAGGAAATATAAAACATATGAAAAGTCCAATGAAAAGCAAACATCAATTACTCTGACATTTGAGGATAGTTTAATACTAAGATTTTTCAGGTTATAAATGGAAAAGCAAAATGATGTAAGTGAATAAAAATGAGAATAACTCTAGTGTCATTAGGCCGTACAGACCTTTACAGGGGACACAGCTGCTAGTACACTGCAACAGAAGGGAACAAAAGATAGTACCATTGCTCACTTTTCCATTATGGAAGTTTAATACCCTCCTCTGAGGGCAAACTAATACAGACAACAAGGACTACTGGTCTAATCCATTCAAGCAATTTCTGTTTCAGTTAGTGTTTCACATAACTTACCAATATACACCTTAAGACACCACATAACAAGCTACATCATCTTACAATGGCAACACAGCTAATTTAGTGTGCTGAAGAAAAAGAGAGTGAAAAGACAAGTGAACTGATGACAGGGAAGAAATTAGTCACAAATTCAGTAGACATTATATAGGTAATAGATATTATTTGTAAGCATGCTGTGAAAAGTTAAGAAAAGATATAGATGTATCCAGAAGCCTACTAAGTATTCATAATGCAAAATTTCTTTGGTGTCAAACAAAAAGCGAATTAAAAACAGTTCATGAAAGCTGACACAAGCTGCAGTCAGTTGTGGAAGAAGAATTAAAACAACTGCTCAGTAAACAGGTCAAGTTTCCAGTGACGTTCACCATCCAAAACAAAAGAGTATGTCGGGGTTTGTTCTGGGGTAGGTTCTCCCACTGTATCAAAGAATGTGCAACAACCTCATTTAGAATAAAGACTCCTATGGGTCGGGCTGCATTCAAGTATGTCCTCTTAGTCAAGAGGCTCTGTAAATTTAAAAGACTGCCAGCAGTTAGTCTGAACATTTTGAAAACCTTCTATGCATTCCACACCATCTACTTCAGTCTGGGTAGGAGACATGAGACTTGGTGACACAGCTTCTCAGACCCTTCTCTGATTTGAGATGATATATGTTGTGTTATTTTCAAAACTCTAGATTCTTACACACTTCTGTATTAAAACCAGATTATTTTTTTTTTTTTTAAATCAAAGTGATAAGATTTGCCTGGTTATTCGGAAGGCATGTTCCCTGTGAACAAATGACCCGGACTGGAAGAAAACTGCTTTCCTGTTGACTTGCATAGAGAACTCTTCAAAATTGTATTGAACAGATAACATTTTGTATTTATATAAATACCACCAGCGAAATTCCTTTGCAATTTACTTTATAGAAAAGCAGCTAGCACCATTTTGCTTATATAAACTGCAAGTGAACTAGTCTTGCCCTCAGTGTTTACCCTCCAAACTGTTCCAGCCAATTTGAAAAGGAAACATGGTGCCAAGAGAAGAAACAACACAAAAGAACTCTTTCCATGCGAGTACATCCTACTTTACATCCTACTTCACAGTACACGTGCAAAACAGGGACACTTAACAGAACTTCCCCAATAACTGATAACACGTCTGTTATTAAAGCAGTCAAATGGATTTACAGAGTTTAGGAAAACGCTTAAGCAAGAGGGATTAATTACTACCAAAGTGACTCCCAAGCCATTAAATTTTATCAAATGCAATTTCTTCGATCAGATAGTTCTTGACAGCTGACAAAATGTTAAGCTTTAAAAATATCACCAAGCCTAGAACTACCTCCAGAGGATTTCAATTTTCTACTAACATCCCTGTAAGGATGGCACTAACAGCTTCATACCGATCATTTTCTTATTTTCAACAAATTATTGGTGGATAAAGGCATAGGATATAATGCAAAAATGAAAGAAAACTTGAGCTAGAGTTTCAGAGTTAACAAAATGATCTGGCAAACGTTAAAATGCAATTTATCAGATTATCACAACTCTCACACAGTCCCCACAGTTTGCTCCTGCTGAGTAATGACGACTGTCTGAAAGGTAGCAGGAGTACAACAGCTTGATAATATTACAGCATGATCGCTGTGACAATGCTCCTGCGATTGCATTTTGCTTAGCTATTCAGTCATTCAGGTAGGGTGCTTAAGTAGACCGCTGACATGTAAAAACACTGCTTCTTTGAACATTTTAAGTGAAGCATTCATCCTGCAAATGTCATTGTTATTTTGATCGTAGTGTTCATGAAACGGTGAGGAGCTAATGGAAGCTCCAAGTGAACACTATGCAATCCAAAAGAAACAAAAATAAAGTCTCTAAATGATTATCAGTCTTCTCCTGCACTACAGTAGAGTTGCAGCACAGCACAATATCCTGTGACTTACTCAAAGCATCATGCTAAAATAATAAATTACTCTTTCCTCCAGTTCTACTCAGCACACAATATACTTCTCCTAAAATACAGAACACTATCTCCTCACAGAATTTTTTAGCAAGTGCCTGTCCCCATTCGAAGGAGAAATCAATTTTAAAGCACTTTCCTCAAGGGAGAAATTTAGGAGGAAAAATTTCTATCAAAGGCTTTACAAACTGTTACATTTAACACGTTAAAGTTTTATTCTGTGTAACAGTATTTTTCACTGACGCATATACAGGCTGATAAATCACATAGATCTAAAATTAATTGTCCTGATGGTACATTCTTAACTGTGTTATTCACAACTGCCTTACTCATAACTTTGTCTTCTACTTCATTTTTTTTTTGAGCGTTTACAGGGAAGTTTCTCCTAGCTTACACCCTGCCAGGGAGAGAGATTCATTTGTATTCCCTCACCTTTACAAAAATCCCTTTGGCACAAGATTCGGCACAACTAATAGCCAGATTTAATATATCAAGGACCACTCTACAACAGAAAGGGAGGCTGTCTGCGTCTCCTCTCTGGCCTCATTTTCAGTACTACCAGCCTTCCCACACTGACCATCCATCCACTGCTACATCCTGGAGCAAGCCCCAGGTCACTAGCACTCACCCGGAGCTCTCGGCAGCTGGCAACTCTGGACCCTTCAAGGCGCCGAATCGGTACCTCTGGTTTTTAACAGCCATCCAAGAACTTAGTATCCAGTAGATTGCACTTGAAATCTGGCCAACCTTGCAGCCTCTGCAGGAAGAGGATGAAGTCATTACATTTAAAGTGGCCAAGAGACTTCCCATTGCTTGCTTTCTCCCCCAGCCAGGAACAGCTGACAACAAAATCTCTTCCAAGCTTCAAAAGCAAGTTTTTCATCGGGCTCCTGTAACATTACCACATACAGAGTCATTAAGGGATCAGGAACTCGACAGACTCTTGCAACAAGCGGTTGTCTGCTTCTTTTATAGCTGCAAGCTTTGGGCTGCAAGTATTCACCGACAACTCGGATAACGCCATGGGTGCCCGTCCACTGTGGACTACAGGTTCCCATCCAGGTGACAAACAGGGTGTGACAGAAACTTGTATTCTCTCACGCAGTAGCCCATGTACTACCAGAACTCTCAGGCACTTCCTATCTGCATTGGGCTGGGCAGGCAGCGAAAATGAAGGAATCCAGGGTCCTAGAGAGGCTTTTTGACAGACACTGTGTTTCTGGCAAATGCGCATCTGAAGAACAGTACAAACATTTTGATACTACCCCAAAATAGCTCAAAGTCTGTCTTCAGAAGTATCGATACCGAAGAGGAAAAGCCTCCAGAACAGAAAAGCTGCCGAAAAACCCATCAGTGCTGTGCAGCGTCTGACAAGGAGTAGGAGAGCCAACCTGGAGCTCAGGGGAAAGAAAACGAAATGCACTTACCCAACCTGCAGTCCGTCCCCAGAGCTCCCCCTTCACCTCTACCCAAGCCTGCTCCTCACCCTCTGGCCTTGCCCATGCACAGACAGGGAACACCAGGAGACACACTACACGGACAAAATTGGCATCATCACTGGAGTCGGGTATAAAACCTTCGTAAAAGATTCAGCGTTCGCTAATGTTACTAGATGGGAAAACAAAAGCCTAGTATCCTTTAAAGACAAAGCACATTTTCTTCTCCAATTTGAGGCTGAAAGACATGTAGAAAGGAAAACTATAGCGGAAGTAGCACACTTTGAATACTATTCCTGGTTTGAATACATATTCCTTTCAGAAAAATAAAGGAAAAGTTTATTTCATCTTCCTGGTCAATGAGAAAAGAGAGAACTGACTAACTGAAACCTTACTTGTATTACAACTGTTAATAAAAATACTTCCAAACACACACGCACACACACACACACTGTTAGTAAGCAAAAGTGCCAATTCTTTCTTTGTAGGACATTCTTTTCTTTTCTCTTATTTAGTGGAAAAGTGGAAAGAAATTGGAGTGGGAAACAAAAACAGGAAAAACAGAAGTGAAACACTAATCTTTTGCTATTATCATAAAATGATATTGAAAAAAATCTTTGTTGTTAAAGAACACTAGGCAATGAAAAACTGCAATGAAAAACTGCAACCAACTGTATAATGATATCAACTAATCTCTTAAGATTCATAAATTAATTCAATACAGTCGTCCTCTCAGTATGAATCTATTCTGTTTCTGCTTCTTAATAACTACTGTAATAAACATAATAAATTTAAGTAAATTTGAGCTACAAAGCATGCTCCACTATATCTTCATTCTACATGTTCAGGTTTCTAGAATATTTAAACTATTTTTTAACATTACTATATAAAGCATTTATTTCCCTTAACAGTTCAGCAAAACCAGAGATTTAGGGGGAAAAACCTTTCACATTCTTTTTTAAGAAATTAAAGCTGTCATTTGCTGCTTTTTTTTCTTCTCATGCCCTTTCTTCCCCCCCCCACCCCCCGCCTTCAAGGAGGTCTACTAGAGATAAAGCTCCTATTGCTCTGTATGTAAATGGAATATATTGAAAAGCAGATTGAAAATAATTTCTGTGCTGTAGGATGTGGGTTATTTTTAGATTGTAATATTTTAGCCCTAGTGTTTCATTAACAGGTTTTTGTCTGCTTGCATTTCTAAAGTTAGGGTTTATTTTGGCTTGTCATTAAAATGAAGCACAGATCTTGCTTCTATAGCCTAAATAACACACAGCTAGGTTACAAAATGAGCTTCTGTTTGACTTGCTAGTTGTAAGAAGCTTTGGGAATCTAACATTCACTTGTTTGGGGGGAGGAGAGAAGGGGGAATAGAAGAGGGTTGCTTTTGTTTGTCATCATTCATATGATACACCTACACTCTTAAATAATTTCAATTTTGTGTGTGCCTCCAACATAAATTTGCAATGTTATAGTTTACAGCTTTATTGTGTTCACTATTGTACTAAAGCACCCAAAGTAGCTGTTTCTGTATAGAAAACAGAAATACAGCCTTTCTAAAAGCAACCCCTTTGATTTATCAATGTTCAGCAATGCTGAAATAGAAAGGGACATGTAGACTTTACCCAAACATAAATAACATGGCCTCTATTAAAAAATAATAATAATCTTGAACAAGAACTAAAATTGAAGCCACATCTCTTGCCACAGTTCTGAGCAACTGCAAAGAAAGCACCACATGAAAAACTTGCCGCAAACCTTGGAACGTGTATCAACATCCCTAATTTACAGATAAGGAAATGATGCACAGATGTTATACCCAGAGAGGAACATGTACTTAACTGAGAATAAACATCCAGAATTAGCATGCTTACCTATGAATAGATATATTGCAGAGCTGCACTCAACCCACATCTGTGTAATTGCATCAAACAGATATCTTAGGTAACAGGGTTGTTGCTAGGATTCCTAGGGATCTCTTTCACAATCAGCTCCTCACCAGTTCAACAATTTGATTTACAATGCTTTCAGAGAGAACTTGCTTGCCCTGATTGAGTGGAGATGGTTTTAGCTCACAGACACATTTAAAGTGGGCATTTTTGCCTACATAGATTCCTTATTTCTGTTCGTTTCTACTGAACCCATGTCATGACTCCGGTGGATAAATGCCTCTTGTTTGTGTTACTGTAGCTGACAGAAAAATAATGATGGAGAGCAGCAGAGATGTTTTACAGCATTTAATCCAGGCAGATTATAATTCTCTGGCACTGGCAGCAGTGACATTACAGACATTGACAAGGCAAAGCCAAACACCTACTGCATGATTCAGCCCTCAAGGCTCTTGGTTTTCAAAAACTTGCAAGCCTGGTGCAAGAAGATGGCTAGTGTGCTGGAATCGCGTCATTGTTCAGAAACGGCAACAGCATCACGTAAAAATGATTCCCGCTCTTGGAACCATGTGAGAAACTTGCCATGACCCATGTTAGCAAAAGCATACAACACACGTCCAGGGTTAGCCTGTTCACTGTTAGTAAGCGAGGAGATCTGTAGCTTATTCTACAGCTATATCCCAAAGATATTCCTTACGTGAATGCAATTATATTGGCTGCCAGATGGTCTTCCGCACCTCTCTGAAGTCATCAATTGCACGTGAATGTCTACTGTTTGCCAAAGACAAGAAGTAGTAACGCTCAAACATTATGCACGCGTTGCTAGATCAGAAAGGAAGGGATGCAAACATCAACAGGAGCCACACCAAGTTGGCAGTGCCTGCTTAGAGAGGAAACCTAGTCTTTACCTGCTTTGATATTTCTGTTGGATAACATGGTAATTAGGCAGTGTGTTTGCCCAAACGTTACAAGGGACCCTGCCCTGACATAAACATGTACTCCAACATCCAAGCACAACTGCTGTTTCCCTTGTCTCTTCTGCATTAACAGTACAGCATCTGCCATTCTGCTCAGTGCTGGAGGGCTGTGAAAGGTATTATGCACAGTAAATCCCTGTTTATTACTCTTCCAATAATTCCAAGAGGATAAAAAATATTTCTGTCTTTACACACCTTACTTCTTGTTGCGTGACTGTTCTTTCAGACTACAGATCATCTAATGTTTTAAGATTTAAGCAAGGATTTTCATAATCTCTATGCTCTCACCCTCCACGATATTAAACAAGATCTGCTGTCTCAGATACAATTTTCTTTCTACATTAGTAGTATCCAGGGACCTCCAGGTGCCACGTTAACAATAATTTCTCATATTTCTAGCAATAGAGTTAACTTTATTATTATTTGACAGAAGTACCCTTTTGTACACACTCAGAAACCTTCTGCTTAGAAGACATACACATGTGCAAAGCACTTAAAAGAGATGATACTCCAATTTATTATTATTTGATTACAAATTAGTCTTAAGCTTTAATCAATCTTTATGTGGAAGATTTGAAAATGTAGGAAACAAATTTTTTAGGCTAGGTTTCCACCTTGCCCTGGATTAACGAGACTTCCCCAACTCTCCCATTTTTTCCTTTTCTTCTGTCATTTCCTTTCTATCCTACATTACTATTCGTTCTTTTTCAGGCTGGATCTTCAGAAAATTTCTATTTTAGTACGCTTTTTATCTGCAGTAAGCATCACTCTACCATTTCTAATCATGACTTTTCCCCTTCTGATCTCTGTGATTTCCTGACTTGCCATGCTAACAACAGTATTTTACAAGTGCAAGTCTCTTTTTTCCTCCATTAGTTAGGTACTGCTAAATTCTGTTATTAATCTCCCAATGGTGTACATAGTAAGTACATAACAGTTGTTTTATCAGTTTAGAATCCAAACTCTATCTGGAAACTACATCAGAAGAGGACAGTAAGGACAGTATATAATAACTTTTTCTCCTTAGCACCATATACTTTCTGCTACCTGGAAACTAATTAGCACAACATAATCACATATTTCCTGTCTAGTAAACACACAGGTTTCATAGGAGAAAATAATTTGTATCGTGAATAATTAGCCACTACTTAATAGTAGCTTTTATGTAGATGAAGTGCTTTAGGTTGACCTTTGATTCGCTACTCCTTGTCTGAAGCAGTAAAATCACGTAAGTTATATAAAAACTTGAGGCAGTTTAAATTACTCATCTAGGTCGTTGGAAGTTTGGGGAGTTTTTTTGTTGACATTTTTTAAAGTCTAACACTGGTAACTGATCATTTCAAAGAACTTTTTTTCTCAGAAAGACACACAAAATAAAACGCAGTTATAAAAATAAACTCGTGGGTATTGTCTAGCTACTACATCAAAAATTCAACGCACAACATGAACTTAATACTTAAGTAAAAGGTGCTTTACTTCAGGCAAGTCAACAATCGGTTTTTCATGCCTATTTTTTGCATATGTGTTTATGAAAATATTATGTTTACAAGCAACATGAATTCAGATAGGCCATGAAATACAGTATTCTGACTCCAAAACTAGTTTTTAAACAGAGGCTAATTAATTGGTTATCACTGAATGTTGAGACTCAGTGCCAAAAAGCACTGCAAAAGTTGACAACAAAGCTTACAGCAAAGTAGCCTGGGAATAAAAACCAATATTCCTCTTCACAGTTCCCTGCTAATAAAAGCATTAACTTTAGAGCACATATGAAAGGAAGTGAGGGCCTCCTGCTGCCTCTCTGATACAGTATTGGTGGCAAATGGGCAATTTCCATATATGTGGCAATTTACTAGTGTTACAACCCATATCCAAATGCCTTGAGGCACTGAAGTGCCAGTCAGGAGAGCAGGATCAGCAATAACATATGATTATGAAAGAAACAGCAAAAGGCAAAAAAAAAAAAACCAAAAACAAACAACAACAAAAAAACCACCACACCAACTCTGAACGAATGCTTCAGTGAAAGTTTCTTTGTAGAAGTGTTGTTAGAGGCACCATCTGAAATTTCATGTTCTCAGAGGCAAAATGAAATTCCCTCTTTTGTCAAATATTAAGCCAAGGCAGTAACCCCTCATTTCCCTGTGACCACTCCTCTGCGTTCACAAATAGCCAGATTCATCCAGAATTAAGCGAGTTGAGGCAAAAGTAAATAATCTTGTTATGAAAGGAGATGCATGTTGTAACAGAAACCAAAAAAGTTTGCAAGACAGGGGGTTGGGCTCAGCCACTACCATGTAAGAGTTCATGAATAATTCAAAATATCCTGTGCTTGCTTTACTGAGGAAAACACCACAGGAAAGAGAGATCATTTGTCCCCTCTGTTCATTATTTATCATACTGTAATGTCTGGGAACTGTTTACCTTTCTTTTTAAATGCACAACTCCAACTGATACCAATAAGACACCAAATGATCTATTCCATTTAAACAGACACTCTTGAATTTCAAGAAATGCTGTCAAGTTCAAAATCCCTTTGTTTAGGAGGCGAGATTTTTTTACATTGCCAACTAGCAGTGTTAAAAGCAGCATCTAATATTACTGTAGGTAAAAGCAGGAATACTGTTAAGACTTTTCAGTTTGTTCACTTCATATAATTGGTAACTTGACTATAAATAAGTGAGGGTTTTTCATGAAAAACACCTAATCAAATTCCAAAGCTATTCCCCAACTCAGAAAATAATTGGGGGAGGGAAAAAACCACAGAAAAAATGCAATAAACAATAAAAGACACAGTAAAAACTAGATGCAGTAACAACAACTACTTTGAAGTTATTATTTTTTAACAGTTTATAGATTTCAAGTTCATGAAACATTTCTTCTGCTCAGGAGCCAAGTAGACAAATACTTTTTTTTTGTCCCTTACATTACATACATTAATTTTATTCTGTGGAGGAGGGGAATAAAAAAGAAAAAAAAAAAAAGAACTGGTATGTAGATCCCTTTGCATATGCCTAGAGTTTTGTGGTTTGATGATCTTTAATGATCACTTACATTCTCTTCAAAAACTGTTCAGTCTAGGCTACATACCTCTGAAACATGCTTTTTCTTCATGGGACACACGTATCTGGATTTGTGCTGTACAACTGCCCAAAACATACTCCTTGCCACTTTCTGAACAGCTGATGTGTTTCACTGGTTAACAACGGTCCATCACATTTCCCTAGAACAGGTACATCCACATACCCAACGGCTGACATATGAGTCAAAAAGTAAATGTCTTTCCTCTGCACTTTCCAAAGCAAATGTCAGGTGGCTTTCACCCTAGTACAAAGCCTACTGCTTCAGCACACAAATCCAACTTTCACATCTCTTCCACTGCTCCTGCTCCTTCTTAAATACTGAGCCTTTTGGATGAAGTTGTGCTAAATGGAGCTATAACAAATACGGGCAGGAGTATTCCACATTAAGAACACGAATAATAGTCACCTGTTTGCTCAAGTCTTGGCGCATTTGCAAGGGAGACATGTTTTATGTTCAACATACATAGCATCTAGCTCTTAAACATTCCCAAAATGTATGTGGACATTTTTCATATGCAAGAGGAGTATCTAAATCGTCTCAGCTTCCCACCCCCTCCCCTACTTCCTACAGGGCAATTTTTGCGGAATCAGTTCTTATCCTTTAAGTATTAGGACATAGAAAAAGCAAAAATTTGTGCTCTGAGGAATTTGGCAAATGAGCACTAAATATTTACCAGCTGCTAAGATCAGCTGGTGGTTTTGAATTTAATCTAAGTATAATTAAACAAACAAACAAGCAAGATATCAGGATTGCATTTAACAGTGTGGAATAAGACCATTCAAACATTCTTCTATCTTAAAGTTATACCAGCATTAATGACCATCAATGCAAATTCTTTCTTTCACTGCTAGACAAGTATTAGTTTTGGGTTAGCCAACACCTAACCCCAGAACAGCTTCATAAATCACTGCCAGATAGTTGTTAAGAATGCCATCTGAGAAGTATTTCATTTTTAAGAAGTTCACTGTCAAAACATGAAAATGGTTTGCCAAGGCAAACTTGTCGCCAAAGAAATCATGGTTTTGTTTAAATGAATATCAATTCTTCATTTAGCAAACATTTCCTAAATGAGAACTGTAGCTTTTTGGCTTGCTTGCTTAACTTGGACTTTTGCCCAAAGCGTTTGCTTTAGGAGAAGTCATTAAAGTTTTTCACTAAAGTTCTTTTTTTTTTTAAAAAAACATTCGAAATCTCAATGTCAAGTCTCAATTTTAAGGTTTTCATGCTGCAACTCATACATTAATGGAAGGAGCAGGTGGGTTTGAGTTTTTAACAAAGCACAATCTTTTTCAAATTCATTCAGGCACTGGAGTTAAATAGTTGCTAGTAAAAGCAAAGCAGTATAAGGTGCCCTAATCCTTCCAACTGTCAATTTCTAGGCTTTTGGTGTACCATCATGTCACTATTCCCTATCTGTCTTGGGGGGGGATGGGGACAAAAGAAAGACCCCAAACCAACCCCAAAAAGCATAGCATACCAGGCTTCCTCTGCACACAAACAGCTGATAAAACAAACAAAAAAACCCAATTCTCACCCACCTTAGGTTAGCTTTATAAAAGATATAATCATTATTTTCACTGACATCTGAGTCTGCTGAAATGATAAAGATTAAAATACCTTTTCACAGCTGTCAAGATCTGAACTTAACTAGCACATTTAGTAAGTAGAACTGGTACCTATGTTATGCCTAGGATTACAAGTGTTAAATACTACGGTACAGACTGAGAAACAGCACTTAAATTTCATGGCAGCTAAATTCCCAGCCCAATACCCCATCACCTCTAAAATCTCACAGCATGGAACTATCAAGGTTTCTCCTCCACAAAGTTCAGGAAAACAGCTTTTTAACATGGAAAATTCTGGACCAGCCTGATTTTCTAGCATCTAGCATGCACTTTGTTTTGAGTTTGTTTCCTTAGGACTTCTTTTGGTGATTCATTGCCTTCATTTATTTACAGATTTCCTGATTTAAAAGATAAAACGAAAACCTAAGTATATTTAAAATCTTCCTCCCAAAAATGCATGTGCATTCACTTTCTCCTTCTAATTCCTATTATTATTAAGTCAACTAATTCCATATGTAAGATTGGATGAAGGCTGGAAAGGAAGAGAACAAAGAAACATGCTCAAGTCGATGCCTAGAACCATGCTCAGCGGCTTTGTTTTGGTGTTTAATTTTTGTCACTTAATGGATATTTATTTTGTTATGTCTTCAAGAAAAAGATAATTCAATGATGGAAGTAGACAAAAACATGAAGTTTGACAGTGACGTAAAGACCCATTCTGTTCAGTTAAGAAGGTAAATCTAACACGTCTTCAACCACTCAGAGAAAGCATATGGGTTACAAGACTGATGTGTGAAATGTAAGAGGGACAGTAAGCAGAAATAAAACTCAGCATGAAGAACAGACTGCACGTGGTCATAAAAAACATGATGCAGATCAAACAGGATCTGTTCTAACAGACAAGTAATCAAGTATTTCTTTTCACTTTCTAAAGAGCAAAACTGGAAACACTAGAAACATGCAGCTGAATATGTGGTAACTATTAATAGTCTCCTAAGAATTACGAAGCTACTTATTCAATACACAAGGTTAGTGTCATACTATAAAGTTGACATTTGATATTTTTCTTGATCACATGGGCTTCTAAGCTCAGCTAAGAAGAAATGAGATGCACAGATAGCTCATCACTGCACATAAAACCTCACATTAGCGGTCCCTAACAGAGGATGGGAGATGGAAGTATCTCAGACATTACCTGTTTGAACACAGTGCTAAGAGAGAAAGAGGAAATTTTAAAAATAATTAGGCCGAGAGAGAGAAAAATGGAGTGTTGTCTACTGCCTATCTTGCTCAGCATTTCCAGCTGTGACTAGGGGACACTGGGGACTATTGGCCTATAGTGAATACAGAAAACTATATGGATGCATCTCTTACAAGCAGTCTGGTAGCTGGGAAGTGGCCTAATTAGCTCTTGGGTACCAGTGATTCAGGGTCAAATTCAGCTTTAGCTGTATTTTATCTGCACCCTTGGAGACACTCAAAAGATATTGGACATGGTCCTGGGCAGCCTGTTCTAGGTGGTCCTGCTTCAGCAGGGGGGCTGGACCAGATGATCTGCAGAGGTCACTTCCAACCTCAACTGTTTTGCAATCCTGTGACTAGGAAGTCACACTCATGAGAAGGAATAAAACACGTGCCACCGTCCTTGACCGCATCCTCCTGGTGGGCTTTAAGTAAGCTAAGTCCGGTTTAGCTGGCTGAGACCGAGTCCAACTCTGTTGCTGACAAGTCACTGGGAAGAAAGCTAAAAGGGAGGTCCTGCCCCACCTTTCCCTTGGGAGCCGCTTTTTGGCTGGGGCTGTACCATTGGCTCCCCTCTCTGCCACCCCGTAGCTGGGCTGGGGCTTCTCCTGCTCGCCCACCACCCTGCGTTTCACCCTGGCCCCAGACCTGCTGGCTTGGCTTCAGACATGCCCTGACTCGCTGTGGACTTGCTGGGCAATTACTGACCCTGACCGCTGTCTCCAGACCTAATCCCGACCCTGACTCGCCGCTCAGCACCCTGGGTCCTGGTTGGGGAGGTCACTGCTCCCCACCTGCCTTATTACCACACTCGGTTCCCAGCCTACCTTCACTGGTGGAGCTACCAGACCTCGCTGCTCCGCAATGGCCCCAGCTTAAAGACAAAGCAATTTAATCAGTAGGGAAAAAATGAAGAAAATTCAGTGGTATATTGGTACTAAATGTCAGAAGGCCAGGAATCAAGAGGAAAAACAAGTCACTGTTTCTATTATTTATGCTAAATCAATTTGGGATAGGTACAAGGCAACAACCATATCTGCAAATACAGTAGGATTTCCCAGTGTATGGTAAAATGTAATAAGGATAATAAAACTTTAACTTATATGTAATATAATAAAAATCTAACCACACAGAGGACAAGAATGCTAGATTTATCTGGTAATACTACGAGGAATGCAAGATAATAGGGAATGCTATATTTAAATAAAAGATTTATTTGGAGTCTGAAGGAGTCCAAAATACTCTAGACAATAAACACATTACAGCAAAAGTATAAAATGGTCATTTCTTAGCTAGGGGTATGGGTAGGTGCAATCAGCCAATGTCACAGTCAGTAGCAGGGGAAGAGAAGAAAAATCTGGTTAAAAACATCAGGACAACCTCCTATTTTAACAAAAGGCTCGCTTTGATCCTTACTGCCTATGAACAAAAAAAGCAAGCATTTTTTTCATTAGAGAAAGAAAAGGGGGAAAACATGTTCTGAAGTTCTTCCAGGGTAAACTCTACAGTTCTCGGTGAATGTAATTCCTAGGGAAAATATATCAAGTTCACTCTGCTGGAACTGGTGGACAGAAAAGGAAAAGGAGATATTCCCACAAGCTTCAAAAAGAAAGTATTTCTTTTTACCTGCATTATACTGAGACGTGCTCAAAACGAAGCAGCCATGAGGAAAATGATGATACTACTGAGCTTCAGACCAGCCTTTTTATAACATACTGTAAATTAAACAGAAAAACCAATTAGCAAGAATAATGGACGCTTGCTTTTATTAGAGATAGCTTTTGTTCCATTTTCTAGAGCCTAGAAAATTTGGTGGCTGGGAAATTTCTAAGACACATCTTTTGTGAGTTTTCTGCCCTTATAACCCGCTGCAGGCATGCACTCTTTATGTCTTCCAGAATTAACACCTAGGAAAGGATTACCATGGTCCTGTCCCAAAAATCATCATTCATACCTTTCACATGAATTTCATTTTAAATTTCATATTTTAAAAGCAGATGTTTAAAATCAGGTATTTAAACACATAGTTAAGCATCTGAGCAATAGAGAAGCAGTTTTCAGAGCTGCTTCTCAATGCCAGTGCCCATGCAGAGCCAAGCTGGAGAGGGAAGGGGAAGGCTCTGTTCAGGAGATCTGACATGTCAGTTGAGAACAAGATGACACATAAAAGGTGACTTTTTCTTGGCCCACCCTTGTAACCATGAATTTGTCCAATGACCTGGGCTCTGGGCTGACCCCACTGCCACCCCCAGCCTGCCCATAAGTAGCTGCCTTCAAATTCTTTTCACGTCAGGAGCCTATTTCAGTAAAGGGGGAAACATTAATTTTTGTGGCTTTATGTGCCATTTCTGGGTTTTGGCAGAATTTCTCTGAACTCATCAAAGCTCCAAACCAGATTTCTGTGAGTCAAGAAAAATAGTGAGAGTAAGAAAAAAAACCTGCTTCTTTCCCCCACAGCTGCTCCCAGTATTCTTCAATAGACCTTTACGAAAAGATCTCCATTACACATTTTCAGTGGAGCACCACCTCCTGACATTTGACTAGACACACTGTGAAATCCCTCTTCTGGTGAAGGAAGGAGGAATACATGATGAGGAATGCAGGACAAATTAGGATGCCAAGGTACAGAAAGCAGAAGCATTTAAAAAAGGCATTTAAATATCTTCAAACTTGAAAGACATCTTTGTAATTCAAACACTTTCAAAAACCTGAAATATCCTATGGTTGGTATGCAGGAGGCATATGTAATGCATATGCAATACATTCAACACCTTTATTTTTACTAAACAAACAGACTTGTTCCTCCCTTGTGGGTGAGCCTCCTTTCTAACTCAATTCAAACAAGACTGAATTGGGGAAAACAACACAGCAGTGCTTCTTGTAGTCCCACTCGCAAGCTAAATACAACGTGCCTTGGATGACAAAGTAAGAAGCTTCTCAAAAGACTTGAGGTTCTTGTGCTTGGGCCACCTCAACTGGTATCTCCATCAAGAATCAAACCATTAAAAACAAACAAACAAACATCATCACTAGTGGACAGTTAAAATCCCCCTGCTCAGTCTGAATTTCAGCTGGGCTTATGCAAGAGCTGAGGAAGTCTGGAAATGGAAACTGCTGCCAGACATGCAGTTTCTCTCTCCCCATGTGCAGACAGCCTGGAGTACCAAGAAACAGCAAACACCACAGCCAGAGGGGAAATGGGATTGTATAGACAGCCACTCTGGAGTCAGAAGAGCCTGGCTGGTTTTCGGGTTTGGGTGGAGTTTGGGTTTTGTTTTTTTGGTTTTTTTTTTTTGTCTGATTGGTTTTGGGGGGGCGTTGTTGTTTTTTTGTGTTTTTTTTTTTTTTTTTTTAAAAATTCAAAAAAAGAAAAAATACTTACATTTATGCTGGT